>VXAD01001047.1:177-10656 GCA_013399195.1 Dicrurus megarhynchus | reverse complement strand
CGGTATCTCTATGTGTGTGTGTGTGTGTGTGGCGGGGGGGAGCTGCCGGTGCTGCCGCCGGTGACCCCCCCGGTCGCCCCCCAGGGGCAGAAGCGGCTCCGACGCACCCCACTGCAGGAGCTGCAGCTGCAGCCGGGCGCCGACCGGACCAGCCTGACCCCCCTGCTCCGCCGGCTGCGGCTCAAGGTCGGTGTGCGGGGGATGACGGGCGGGCCGGTAACGGGGAGGGCTGTGGTGTACCGGAACCGGGAATGCTGGGGGGAGTTAGATGGTACTGGGGCAAGGGGACCACGGGATTTTTTACTGGAGTGGGGGAAATGGGGAGACCGGGACAAAAGGCTGCGGGGTGCAAGGGGAAAGGGCAGGGCTGCCCTGACCCCGCTTTTCTCCTAAAATGTCCTGTAGGACCATGACTGCGCCACCCCAGTGTCCTGCGCCCGGGGCTCCCGCAGCAGTGTCACCGCGGATCCTTGCACCCCAGGACCCCCGCGAAGTGCTACCCTGGGCCCCCCCAGCAGCACCACCCCAATGCCTTGCGCCCCGGGGCCCCCCAGCAGCACCACTTTGGAGCCCCCCAGGACTTCCACCCGGGACCTCAGGACTCTCACCCTTAAGCCTGGTGCCTCTGGGGCCCCTAGCAATCCCACCCTTATGCCTGGAGCCTTGGAGACCTCCAGCAGCACCAGCCCAGAGGCCCCTGGCAGTCCTATTTCAGTGTCCAGCATGTCAGAGCTCCCTGACAACACCATGCCTGCCCCTCTGTGCAGCCCAGTCCTGGGTCCCAGCACCTCGGAACCCCCCAGCAGCACTGTGCCAGTCTCCCTGTGCAGCTCCATCCTAGTGTCCAGCACCTCAGAGCCCTCCAGCAGCATTATTCCAGTCCCCCTGTGCAGCTCTATCCCGGTCCCCAGCACCCCAGAGCCCTCCAGCAGCACTGCGCCAGTCTCCCTGTGCAGCTCCATCCCAGTCCCCAGCACCTCAGAGCCCTCCAGCAGCACCGCGCCAGTCTCCCTGTGCAGCTCCATCCCAGTCCCCAGCACCTCAGAGCCCTCCAGCAGTACCGCGCCAGTCTCCCTGTGCAGCTCCATCCCAGTCCCCAGCACCTCAGAGCCCTCCAGCAGCACCGCGCCAGTCTCCCTGTGCAGCTCCATCCCAGTCCCCAGCACCTCAGAGCCCTCCAGCAGCACCGCGCCAGTCTCCCTGTGCAGCTCCATCCCAGTCCCCAGCACCTCAGAGCCCTCCAGCAGCACCGCGCCAGTCTCCCTGTGCAGCTCCATCCCAGTCCCCAGCACCTCAGAGCCCTCCAGCAGCACCGCGCCAGTCTCCCTGTGCAGCTCCATCCCAGTCCCCAGCACCTCAGAGCCCTCCAGCAGCACCGCGCCAGTCTCCCTGTGCAGCTCCATCCCAGTCCCCAGCACCTCAGAGCCCTCCAGCAGCACCGCGCCAGTCTCCCTGTGCAGCTCCATCCCAGTCCCCAGCACCTCAGAGCCCTCCAGCAGCACCGCGCCAGTCTCCCTGTGCAGCTCCATCCCAGTCCCCAGCACCTCAGAGCCCTCCAGCAGCACCGCGCCAGTCTCCCTGTGCAGCTCCATCCCAGTCCCCAGCACCTCAGAGCCCTCCAGCAGCACCGCGCCAGTCTCCCTGTGCAGCTCCATCCCAGTCCCCAGCACCCCAGAGCCCTCCAGCAGCACCATTCCAGTCTCCCTGTGCAGCTCCGTCCCGGTCCCCAGCACTCCAGAGCCCTCCAGCAGCATCATTCCAGCCGCCTTGTGCAGCTCCATCCTAGGATCCAGCACCCCAGAGCACCCTGGCAACACTGTGCCAGTCTCTCCATGCAGCTCCATCCCAGTCCCCAGCACCCTGGAGTCCCCTGGCAGCACCATGTGCAGCCTTGTCCTGGGACCCTGCACCCTGGAGGCCCCTGGCAGCCCCATGCCAGGGCTCCCCAACATCATTAGTTCAGTGTCTTGCAACCCAAACTCTCCAGGCAGCCCTGCTCTACCACCCTGTAGCTCTGGGTCCCCTGGCAATGCCAGCACAGCCTCCTGCACCCCAGGGCCCCCTGGCACCAGCTCCACCCCGCAGAAAGCTCCTTTCCACGGGTGGCGAGCAGCACCTGCAGACTTTTCTTGCAGCCCTGTGGCCTCCGAGCCCCCGTCTGCAGATGGGAGTGCTGGTTCTCTGCATTGCCAAGGCACTCCTGAGGGAGCCGAGTCCCCTGCCCCTGTCCCACCAGAGCAGAGCCCACCCGGCCTCCCTCCCATCGAGGCAAGTGAGTTGGAGCCTGCTGGGTCAGAAGCCACTGTCACCCCTGTCAGCTCACCTGAATCGACGCTGGGTGCTGTGTCCTGGATGTTGCCACTGGTGTGGCTGGAGAAGACCCTCAACACCTCATTCCTGGTGGAATCCCTGCGGCACAGCCTGCCCCTCCGCAAGCCACAGCAGGATGCCAGCAGCAGTGTCGCCTCCGTGCCCACCACAGTTGCCAGCACCAGCATGACCCCTGTGCCCACCATGGTCACTGGCACCAGCATGATCCCCATGTCTGCGGTCACTGGCACCAACACGACCCCTGTGCCCACCATGGTCACTGGCACCAGCATGACCCCTGTGCCCACTGCAGTTGCTGGCACGAGCACAACCCCAGTGCCCACCACAGCCATTGGAACCAGCGTGACTCCAGTGCCCACTATGGCCACGGGCACCAGCATGACCCCGGTGCTCTCCATGGCCACCGGCACCTTCATGACACCTCGGGATGTGTGGGAGAGGAGCATGAACACATCCGGGGGAAGCCTCCCCTGTGCCAAGGACAGCGCTGCCGAAACAGACTCCCTGCTCTGGCAGTAAGTATGAGGCCATGCCCCCCTGGATGGGGCTGTGGCACCTGTGAGCTGTCCTTGCCCTAAGCCCTCTCTCTGTCCCCAGCTGTCCCCGGGAGCAGCTGAAGACCCTGCCACGGGCAGAGCTGGAGGGGCGGCTGGAGAGCACCCTCATCATCATCGAAGCCCTCTCGCTGCAGCTGCGTGACTGGCAGGAGAGCCAGCGGCTGCGGCCTGGCGTGGGGCCGGCCAAGCAGAGGGACGCACTCACGCAGACGGACATCACCCACTCCGAAGGGGTAAGAGTCCTTTCCGAGGCGATGCCACCCTGTTCCCCGCAGCCTCGGTGCCGTGACAGTGCCCTTGCGCCGCTGGCAAGACGGTGACCCCGTCTGGGTTGGTGGAGTGGAAGTAAAGCGGGGCTGCTGCATCACGGCATCACGCGCCCGGTGCTGCATTATCACGCCTGGATCAACCCGCTGAGTTTGCTGGATTTGAACCTTCATTGGGGGGAAACATCCCTGGCACACGTGGGGGGAGGATGGGAGGTGTTGTGGCTGACTACCTCTCGCTGGCCCCAGGGTGGAGCGGGGCTGGTGTGAAGCCCCCTCTGCTCTGGTGGGTGCCCTTGGGAGGAGGAGATCTCCTCGAGCTGCAGAGGATAACGGAGGCTGTGCGGTGGCAGTGGGGAGCAGAGCAGGATCTGGAGCTGGGCACTTGCGGGCACAGTGGCTGTCACTGGCGATGAGTGTGCCAGGTCTCAGCCACGCAGGGCACACACGTGTGGCCGGTGCTGCCTGTGCCAGCTGCTGTAATGCCGGTGTCCTTGTCCCTTCCCCAGAGCACCTGGAGCAGCCAGTGCCCCCTGTTCCAGGGCCTTGCGGATGCCGCCTTTTGGAGCTTGCAGGATGAACAGGGAGCCCTCGCACAGGAGGTGAGCTCTTGCACATTGCTCTGCTTCCCCTTTCCCCTGGGTTTTGGGAGACATGGTACCTGGTGCCTCACGGTGCTGTCTGCTCCCACAGCAGGAGCAGGAGAGGGCCCTGGTGTCCCAGTGCCAGGCTGTGCCTGAGAGTGTTCCCAGCAAGCTGCAGAACTGCCTGGAAGAGCGGGATGCCATCAGGCAGCGAGTGGATGAAGCCTTACAAGCCAAGGAGCAGGTAAGGGGACAGCTGTTGTGGGATCGAGGCACTCTCAGCTGTCCTCATGCCTTTGGCGGGGCATCCTGCATCTCTGCCCGTCTCTGGAGGTGAGGATCTCCCTGGCACCCCAGGGGAAGAAAATCCCAATGTGGAAGGCAAGAAGTGCTGTGTGATGGAGCTCTCGGGACGTTTTTTTGGCACAGGCTGTGCCCCACTGGGAGCAGGAGTCCCAGGCTGATGCAGTGTGCAGGGATGGCTCCTGGGAGTTTCCCCTTGTGTGACAGAGTAGCTGGAGCAGCATCCTTTCCTCTGCAGGGATATCTTTTCCTGGAGGCTTTCTGTGCCCACGCCAGTGCCCAGATCAGTGCCCGTGACCAGAGCCTGGCCTCCCAGCAAGAGCTGAGCACGCTGCTGGCCCGTGCCATCAACCTGCAGGTACTGAGTGGGGTGCTACCCACAGCCACCCCACACTGGATCAGGGGCTGGAAGGGCAACCCCACGTCCGGAGCTTGGGAGATGCTCTGCGATGGGCTTGGGTGCACCAGAAGTTTCCTGATGCTGCTGCAGGGAAGCTGCTGCAAATTCAGCCTCAGGGCTGGCACTTGCCTCCCTTCATGGCCATTAAATGTGGTTTTTCCACCATGGCAGTGCTGACTCATCCCTCCTACCCTACAGACATCCCTGTCTGCCGAGGCACAGACTTTCCGGGAATTCTTAGATGTCACCTTTGAAAATCTGGAGGAGGAGAGGAGAGCCCTGGATGAGGAGGTGAGAGGTGTCCCATGGGGGGCTCAGCCTCTCGCTGCCCTGCCCCGTGCCCTGGGTGCTGTGACCTGTCCCTGGTCACACAGCAGGGCAGTGCCACGGCAGTGCCACGCTGAGCTGTGCCTGGTGCTGTCTCCCCTCCCAGCGGGAGCAGGTGAGGGCCCTGGTGTACCAGTCCCATGCCATGTTGGAGCACGTGCCCGGCAAGCTGCGGAGCTGCCTGGAGGAGCTGGCTGCCACACAGGAGCAAGCAGAGGAAGCTCTTCGAGCCAAGGAGGAGGTACAGGGGTGCCCAGTGCTAGGAGATGCCTGAGGCATGGGGTGATTTGGGGCACCCATTGGTGCGAGAACACCCCATGGAGAAGAAAGCCCCAGAGCAAGCACCGTGTCTCCACAGGCATCCTGCCAGCTGCAGAAGACCTTGGTGGCCCTGCAGGACACAGAGGCTCAGCTGGAGCAGCTGACAGTGGCCAACTCACGCCTGGGCAAAGGTAGGGGTGGGTGACATGGGAGCTGGAGCTGCCTCATGCCCTACTGCCCCTGGCTGACATCTCTGTCCCTCAGACCTGAGCTCCGTGATGATAAATCTGGCCAGCGTGGAGCAGGAGCGGGATGCGCTGCAGCAGGAGAACGAGAAGCAGTGGGAGGAGATGGCCCAGTGGGTTTGAGCCCTGATGTCCTCTTGGCCCCCAAAACACAGCACCCCCTGATCCCATCCCATCCCCACAGGCTGGCGCAAGAGAGGAACTCCCTGCAGCAGGAGTGCAAGGAGCTGTGCCAGGAGCTTCGAGAGGCCACCGAGTGCCGGGAGGTAGGAGCTGCCTGACCTTGCCCACACTGCCGGCCCCCATCACGGCCTCTCCAGGAAAGCTGGCAGATGGCCAGGAGCGGGATTAGCCCTCCTACGGAGGGGGGATGAGCTTGCGAGGGCGGGTTGACATCCCGCACGTAGCTGCAGCTTTTCATCCTGCCCGGCAGGGATTCCCAGGGAGGGGGCTGGGCAGCTCTTGGAGATAATTTTCCCCTGCAGGCATGGAGCCATCCCCCAGCCTGTCCTGTGTCCCCAGTAAACTGGTTTGTAGGGTTTGGTCTGCTGGGATAAAGCTGCCCCTGATTAGAAACAGCACCCTGAGGCATGGGAGGGTCTGTGCTGGGGATCCCGATGAGCCCCCTGGGGTCTTTGTTTGGCTGCTCACAGCTGTGTCCCCTCACCCTCTTACAGTTCCTGGATCAGGAGAACCAAATGTGCCGCATGCAGCTGCTGGAGGTGGAGAGCAGGCTGAACTCCACGCTGGCCACGCTGCAGGAGCGCGTCCTGCAGCACGAGGAGCTGATGGAGTCCCACCAACGCCTGCGGTACCGCTCCACTCACCAGCTCCACTCAAACCCCTCTGTTTTTGGGAAATCAAGCCCTTGCTGGGTGTCAGAGGGGACATTGTGACCATGGTCACTGCTGCCTCTGCCAAGTGTGGTGGTCCGGGTGGGTGGGAGAGGCTGTGGGGAAGCCCAGCAGATCCCATCTTGAGGGAAGCTGAATAAATCTGGGGTATTTTCACCATTGCTGGTTCACGGTGAGAGGCAGGCATTGGAAATGTCCCCATCCCACATCAAGGAGGGGAAATGCTGCTCCTGCTGAGGCTGATGCCATCCCACAGGGAAGAGCAGGCTGCCCTCAGCAAGGAGCTGAACAGCACCAAGGCCGAGCTCGACAGCTTGCAGAAAAAGAGGAACAAAGTTTCTTGGTGCTCCACGGACATTATGGAGAGCAAGATGCGCTTGCAGGAGCTCGCTGACTGCCTCAAGGCCGCTCTGGAAGAGCAGGTAGGAGCCCTGTGCTGAGGACAAGGAAAACAGGGTGGCCCAGGGGGTCACACACCTGTGGTTCTCCGTGACATGGCTTTGAGATGCTGCGCTTGCTGGGGCAGTCACAAGCTGCACTCTGGTGCTCTGCTCTCCTTCCCCTCTGAAGGATGATGATGATGCTCCATTGAGAAGCAAAGCCTGGACCCCGGGTCCCCGGACCCCGGGCTGGCAGACACCGCGCCGTGCCTGGACCCCGGCCTTCCGCACCCCAGCAAACCGCACCCCGCACCACGCCGGCAGCTCCTCCGTGGGCAGCGTCCTGAAAGCCGAGGCAGGGAAAGGTGAGCTGGCACCCCCTGCTCTGGGTTTTGGGGAGTCCCAGCATGGGGATCATTCCCTCCCATGCTGGGGGATGTGCAGGGCTGGGCACAGCTGCTGTCCTCTCCTCTTGTAGATGCCAATGAAACCACCAGGAGTGGGAGTAGAGTTGCCAAGGACAAACTTGCATCCACACCAAAGCCAATAGGTATTGGGGCTGTCAGCCTGTGTGGGACCCTGCTCTGAAGCTGCAGGGCTGCTGTGCAGAGGGATGAGCAGGCACGCCTTCCTCTGTGTGCCCTGGGGCTGATGTTCCCTCTGTGTTGTTCACAAGGCTCTTTCCTGCCTGCAGACCCCGAGGACACTCTGCTGGACAGTGTGAAGGAGCTGAGAGCTGTGGTCTCCAACCTCGCCATGCTGAGCTGCCGCATCCAGGACCTGGAGCAGAGCGAGTTCAGGGCGCTGCAGATGGAGATGTGAGTTCAGCTGGGGGCTCATGTCAAGGGCTGGGCAGGGCCATCACTCTCCTGGGCATGGCCTTTCCTGCTGGCAGCCTGCCTGGGTCTGCCTCTCGCCCCAGCCCTGGATTAGACCTCTCCTGCCATGGCAAGATGGGTTTTTTCCAGCTGGCTGGGCTGGACCAGGTGTCTTCTCTCACCACAGGCCAAGTGGGATGGCCAGGAGGGGGTTTGGTGCTGTGCTCGGCTGTGATCCCCACCTGCTCACCACCACTGTCCTCTCCCAGCTCTGACCTGCAGCTCCGCCTGGAGACGGTGACAGCCGAGAGCCAGGAGAGGGTGGATGCCCAGGCTGCCACCATCGCCAAGCTGAACAAGGCGCTGAGGACCAAGCTTGAGGTGAGCCAGAAGTGGGCCAGCGCTCACCCCAGGGCAGAGCCGAACTGGGACGGGCGCTGATCTAGGACACGGAGAAATCTGGTGATGCCCCATGGGTGCTCCTGGCTTGTCTGACCTCCTCAAGCATGAGAAAACTCACTCCGGGGTGCTGGGGGTGGCCAGGGCTGGGCACTGCCTGACCCCGCTTCTTCCTCCCTGGTAGAACGAGAAGGAGCTGCAGGACGTGGTGAAACAGCAGGAAGAGAAGATGTTTCAACTCATCGACAAGAGTGGGGAAGTCGCGGTGTGTGGTGGGGGCAGGGGTGGGCAGCACCCTGGGGGGCTGCCGGCCACAGGACCCCTCTCAGCATCCCCTCTTCCCCCGTAGAGGCTGAAGGCAGAGGTCTCCCAGCTGAAGCGCTCGCTCCAGCATGCAGAGACGGAGGCCAGGGTGCTGTGGGAGGAGATGCGGGGCAAGGAGCACCAGGTGGACACTGCCTACGTCCAGGAGCGGGTCATACTGCAGCGGGAGGTGAGGCCGGGGAGCTGCAGGGTTGAGGGCTCCTCATGTCACCCCACCATGGACAAGGAGATCTCTTCAGACCTTACTCCTCACACCCTGCCCCTCACTCCAGAGCTTTCCCCCACAGGGATCTCAGCAGGGCTTGCTCCTTTTGCAGGTGGATAAACTGCGGCTGCTGCTCCTGGAAAAAAAGGATGAGAATCTGCAGCTCACTGACAAGTACCTGGAGCAGGTATGGGGAGCCCCAAGGGGCTGCCCTGGCTTCACTCATCGAATCAGAATGGTTTGGGTTGGAAGGGACCATAAAGATCACAGAGTTCCAACACTCCTGACGTGGGCAGGGGTCCCCTTTCCCTTCCGGTCTGGTCCCTGTCCAAGTTTGGAGCACAGTCCTGACAGGCATCTCCCACCACCACAGGTCCGAGGGCTGGAGATGAAGCTCCATCATACTCAGAAAGTGCTGAGGACCCACGAGAAGATGCAGGAGAAGATTAAAGAGGTGAGATTTACAGTTCATTGCTCACCCTTGCTGTGACTGCAACAGCACCAACCCAAACACTATTGCTGCTGCTGTCCCCAGGTCCTGTCGGCTGTCCCTGAGGCAGTTCTGGGCTGCCAGGAGCTCCAGAGCCTGCTGCACTACCTGGGCCTGAAGCCAGCCAGCAAGGAAGCTGCCGAGCCGCTATAGCCTGTAGCCTGAAACCTTTCCTGTTGTTAATGTTGTAATTATTTACGGAATAAAGTCGTGTTGGCTTTTACCCCGCCTGGTGTGTGCATTCAGGAAGCTCCTGGTGCTGTGGGTGGGGACAACTTGTCCAGCCTGTGCCGGTTGCTCCTGTTCCGTCACGGGGCTGTGGGCACAGCTCCCTGCCACCCCAGGGCCTCTCCTTCTTGGCGGGGGACGCATCCTCCCCCCTCTGCCGGTGCTTGCTCACAATAAGGGACCGCGTTCCCCAGGCTCCCACCCTGCGGGCCCCGGCAGCAGCCCGAGTGCCCGGGCTGAGCCAGCTTCCCTCCCCTGCTCCCCGCTCCTCCTCCTGCCCTAGATTCCCTCCGTGCCCCGCTCCCCAGGGGCTCGTCTGGATCCTGCACCCCATCATGGGGCTGCGGGCACGCGCCTGTTGCGTGGGAATTATTCCAGAGGCTGGATCCCGCACCTCTTATCGCAGGGATGGTTCCAGAGGCTGGATCCTGCACCCCCATCACGGGGCTGTGGGCACACACACGCCTGTTGCACGGGGATGTTTCCCCCTCCCAGCCTGGCTCCAGCACGCAGCATCCCATGGGTCAGCCAGCGCCGGGAGCTCTGCCAGCTCCTGCTCCCAACCCCCGCCTTGTTTGGTCCCCACTGCTGCATGGAGGAGGGGGCTCCCTCAGGGGCTCCCTGGCTCCCAGCACAGCTCCAACCTCACCTCCCTCCTTCCCTGCTGAGGCAGCTCCTGTGGGATCTCCCTCACGGTGTTCCTGATCCCAAGGATGCTCCCCACTGCCGTGGGGGACCACGCGGCACCTCCCGCCCCTGCACTGGCCCAAAATAGCAGCGCTCCAACAAGTGCTCTGGTTTTTAATGGCCTCTTTCTCCGGCCCAAGGGGGGGGAAATCACCTTCCCCTGCCCTCTGCCACAGCCCTGCTGCTCTGTGCGGGGCGGGTGCCCTGACAGGCCCGGCGCTGGCACCGATTTACCCGGGGAGTGGAGGTGTTTGGGGTTGCTCCTCCATGTCCTGGGTGCGTGGGTGGCTCGTGGGGAAGCAGCACTCCCTGCTCCCTGGCATTGCCTCCCTCCCTTCTCTGTGACCCTGCTGGGTCGGGTACAGCCCTCCGAGGTTGTGGGGGGCCCCCGGCTCTGGGATGCAGGGAAATGTGCTCCCTTCCTTGGATTAGGGCCACGCAGGGTGGCTGAGCCTCCTTTTACGGCGGGATCAGCACAGCGGGGTCCTGGCAGCAGTCCCCGTGGGGCGAGTGGGGACGCTGGTATTGTCCCTGTGCCGGCTGCGGGTGGTTTTTTTAGGGACGTTGGTCTCCTGTGAGTGTCCCCACCCTGTCCTGGACCATCTGGGGCTCAGCGCTGCTGGCCCCTGGGCACAGAGGTGAACCAGACAGGGTATTCTGCACAGTAACAGTGACCCCAGCCTGGGGGTGGGACAAGGGGGTCCCTAGCCCAGAGGTGATGAGGGGAAAGTCTCTGTTCCTAACTGGCAGTGGCAATAGGGGGGCACAGTGTGGAGGTGGCACGGAGGTCGCTGTCCTTAGTTGGCAGTGGCAACAGGGG
>VXAD01001045.1:381211-439289 GCA_013399195.1 Dicrurus megarhynchus | reverse complement strand
GAGAGAACAGGAGAGAACAGGAGCTATCCTCTGCAGCCACAGCCTGTGTGGGGCTTGCCAGACATCCCCTCTGACCACAGCAGGGCACAGAGGGAGTGTCCTGCATGTCCCCAGGGTGAACATCTCTGCTCTGATAGCCTGGGCACGGGCAACCAAAGGTCCCCCCGGTCACCCACTTGCACACACCGGCTGTTTAGCCTTTGGTACACAAACCTCAGCCACAGGGGATGCTGCTTCCCCTCTGGTTAGAACACTCCCTGTTCCAAACCCCTGAGCTTCCTACCTGGATGGAACCTCTGGGGCACCTCCTGTGCTTGGGTGGCTGCTGCTGGTGTTGCCTCACCAGCGTGCCTGCTGTCCTTCACTTCCAGCACTTGGAGCGTGGAGAGGTGGCCCCCTGGCAGAGTCACTCACTCTGTCCCCAGGGGGGCCTGTCTCTCTTGCCCGGAATTCTGAGCCCCGAACTGATCTTGCTGGGAAGCCCTGGCTGAGTGTGGTGCATGGCCAACACATGCAGATGAACTGCACCACAAATGAATAGAGAAAAAACCACACAGTGAGCCCTCCGTGCATGTAAGTGGCCCCAAACTGAAGTGCGGGAGATGGAAAAATAGCCTGGGATTAGGGAACACCTGGAGGTGTTATCACCACCCTGTGGCAGAGTCTTGTCACCCCCGAGGCTGGGTCTGGGAGAATGGGTGAGGGACCACGAGGAGCTGCAGCTTCTGGGGCAGGACCGCAGTACCCAACGGATCCTGGCCCAGAGCAGTGCCAGCCACCGTCAGCTGGAACTGGAAGAAGACAGACAGACCCTAAAGCCTGCCCTCAAGATCTGAGAATGACAAATTGAAATTGAAAAACAATCTCTGAACCATACTGGTGCGGTGGGGTTGCTATGGCTGGGACAGTCTTCTCCCACCCGTGGCTCCGGTCCAGTGGATGCTGCAGAGGGAAAGCCGTGAAGGCGTCACCAGTGGCCTGGGGCAGGCGGGCACTGAGGGGTGGGAGGCAGAGCGATGAACCTGCTCTAGCACTGCTCCCTGCCCGGCACAGCCCCTCCCGCTGCCCGAGCAGCACCCGCTGGCTGCGGGATGCTGCCTGGGAGGAGGACAAGCCCTGGGAGCCGCAGGGCGAGCGTGTGTGTGTGCCCGAGAAGCCCCCGGCCGCTCGCTGCGTTGTGGCAGCAGTAGCGTGTAAAGCGCTGTCTGTGCGGGAGGAATCGCGTGTCGAGCGCTCCCCAGGGCCGCGGGATCGCTGCCGCCGCGGAACGGGGCTGGGAGCGGCATCCCCGCGGGCAGCCCTCCCGCCGGGCAGGCAGGCACAGCCACGCTCCCCCAAACTGGCGACAAGCTCCCCAAACCCGCCCCGCCAAGACAGGGGAGGCAGCGGGAGTGCGGGGTAAGAAGTGGGTCAGTGCATTTAGGCTGCTCGTCTCAGCTCTCATCCTGCCGTGACTCCATTTATTCCAGCAGATTGGCTCGGACCTGCGGTGTGTTGGAGGTTATTCCTGCTCCAGCACATCGCCTTCCCTCAGAGTGTGGGCAGGAGGTCGTGGAAAGCCCTGTGCCCTCGGCTGAGGGCACGGAGGGCCGGGGGACATGATCCCCCCGTGTTAAACGTGCCGCTGCCGCGTCTTGAGCTGCACCCAATGGTCCCAGCACGTGTGGGCAGAGAGAAAAATCATCCCTGGAGCCAGGTGACAGTCTCTGAATGGCACCTGCTGAAGGTCAACGAGTCAACCTGTAAGAAAGGCCAGAGCTTTTCCCAGAGCAAAGCAACCCTAGAGAGGATGGACTGGATTGTTCCAGCAGGGAAAGAGCAAAATCGCACAGTCCGGGGGGTTTGTGGTGCTGGGGCTGTCACGAAACAAGATTCAGCCAAGGATTTTTCTTGGAAGGGCTCCCTGGAGATCCACGGTCCAGCCCCCAGCTCCAAGCACGTCTACTTCAAAACTAGATCAAGATTCCCCTTGAGCTGAAAATCCTCACCAGTGCAGACTTTTTGGCCCCCACCAGCACTGCCTTGGAAAGTTTACACATGCACACAATTAACAGCACAGGTGCCCTTCAGGAGGTCAAAAGGCAGAGGAAAGTTTGCACCTGCAAAATTACCCATCCCTTTTCAGAGACTTGAGCATTTACATTTGTGCCAAGTTCTGGTGCCTTGGATGCCTCCTGCAGCTGGTTGTTTGGGAAGAAGACAGCCAAGGTCCTGCCGAGCATGAGCCACGTTCTCACGTGTGTGGATGGAGTTAGGGAGGAATGGCTGCTCCTGCACAAGCAAAGCTGAGGCGAGTTGGGATGCACAGAGTTTCAAAACTGAAGGTCCACATCAGCTCCAAGGTTACCCTGGGAAAGCACAGGGACAGAGAGAGGCACAGGAGCACTGCGGCCTCTGCTGTGTCCCCTTCTCTCAGCCCCTCAGAGCAGCTCTGGGAAGCTGTTAGGACTCACGTTGTCCCAGATAAGTGAAAATTTGAACAGTAGCAACGTCCTTGCTAGGTACAATTAGCTGCCTGAAATAGCCCAGCGGAATTCTCCAGGGCCAGGCCTGGTCATTAGGAAAATCACCAGGATCTTGCTGAAGAGAGAGCATTTATCAGCCTGTTTGGGAGCCGGCCCTGTGTCCCTGGAGCAGACGCAGGAGCGGTGTCCTTGGTGCTGCACACCTTGAACTGCGTCCCCCACACCAGGCAGGGTCCCACCACCTCTTCCTGAGCTCCGTGCCCGCTCCCACCGCGCGGTGAGAGCCCCCCTGCATTCGGCGTGGGAACGAGCCCTGGGGGTGCCAGCCTAGGGCCAGGGAGGCAGGCGGCTGCCAGCTCGCTCTGGAGCTGCAGGAGATGCCGGGGCCGGAGCAGGAGGGAGGCTGGATGCAGCAGGAGCAGCCGCAGCGGCAGCGGGTGCTTAATCAGCCGGCTGCTTCCGTGACCGAGCGCCGAGCTCGCAGCAAAGAGCTCCGCAGAGGAAAAAGCCTCTGGCTCATGAAAGAAACATCAGGGCTAATCGAATCCGGGCCCGGCCCGGCAGCACGCGACAGGCCGCGGCGCCTCATTCATGTTTCATGCTTCGCTCCGCTTCGGCAACATAAAGGCCGGTGCAAAAGGCAGGGGAGCCCTGCCTGAGGTGGGGAGAGCCCCGGGACCGTGAGGAATGGCCAGTGGAGAGGGGAGCCAAGGGCTAAGGCGCAGTGGGCTGGGGCTGTGGGAGGGACTTGCCAGCGAGTCAGTGATGTCCCAGGTAAGCTGGAGTCAGTGCTCACCAGCTTCAGGTTCTGGTCTCTGCAGGCCAACAAAACAAGTGGGTTGCGTGGGGGTCTGTGGCTGCTGAAGGCTTTTCCTGGCCCCTGGATTTGGGCAGTTGCTCCTCAGTGCTGCTAGAGGTGGGTGAGAGCCCAGAGAAGTCCAAGCAGATCATGGCTAACAAGGTGAGGAGAAGGCAGCACCTGTGACAGAAGGCAGACAATGACTGGGGTCGGTTTGCCCCCAAAAGCATCTCTTTAGGGGCTTTACCCTTGTCTGGAAGGGACTGCGTGGGACCCTACTGACGTGGGGTGGGGCACAGATCCCATCTGCAGGCATGGGACACTGCTGGTGCAGGAGAGGCAGATTGCAGGCAGGACCCTCAGCCCACGGCAGGAGCGGGACCGAGGGGCTGGAGCATGGCAGAGCAGGGCAACGGAGCTGGGGCATGGAGCTGGGGCAGGGCTGGAGCACAGGTCTGAACAGAAACAGCTCAAGGAGCCAGGGGCGCTGAGCTTGGAAAAAGGGAGGCTCAGGGGGATCTCATCGCTCTCTGCACCTACCTGAAAGGAGCTTGGGCCAGGTGGGGGCCAGGCTCTGCTCCCAGGTACCTGTGCCAGGGAAGGTTCTGTTTGGATGTTAGACCACAACAGGCAAAAGAAGGATTCAGGGAAGAGACGCTCTCAGGGAGGTGAAACAAACAGAAATACCAGCAATTTCCTGCGTGGCCTCTCTAGATGGAGCCTTCCCTACCTCCTCTTCCCATTAAGTGTAAACATGACGTGTCTGCTGCATCTGCCCTCACGTCCTACGCTCGAGCTTCCAAAGCCCACACAAAAACACAGGCGCAGCGAGAGGCAGCCACAGCCAGATCTGTGGGCAGGCAGCACAGGTGCCTCCCGTGGACGCTGAACATTCTTTAAAAACTGTGAATGCCACCCCAGCTGGAATGCTGGCCCTTGAAAACCTGTCCCACGTGCCAACCCTGTGTACCACACATGGTGTGTGCTGTTCATCCCTTTCCACTGCTGCAAAAGTCCACAGTGTCCCCCAGGCCCCCCAACACCCTTTGCAAAGCTCTGGGATGTAGAGAGGCTTGAAAAGTAAATGTGGATATGGACATGGTAGTGGGTGGGAATACAGACATGGTAGTGGACCTGGAAAATTGAGAACAAATGATGCAGGACTAGAAAGAAGCAGCTGGTACAGACCCTTTTGTCTTCCCATGACTGTTTCACCAGGCTGGTGGAGAACTGGGCCTGGTGCAGCTCATCCTTGAGTTGCTTCTTTTCACCCCAACAGCTTGTTCCTCAGCGCAGGCCCTCTCCATCGAATCACAGAACCAAAGGAAAGTTTGGGCTGGAAGGGACCTTAAAGCTCATCCAGTGCCACCCCTGCCATGGGCAGGGACACCTCCCACTGTCCCAGGCTGCTCCCAGCCCCAGTGTCCAGCCTGGCCTTGGGCACTGCCAGGGATCCAGGGGCAGCCACAGCTGCTCTGGGCACCCTGTGCCAGGGCCTGCCCACCCTCACAGGGAACAATTCCTTCCTCATATCCCATCTAAAACTAAACCTGCTCATTTCAGTTTGAAGTTATTCCCCTTTGTCCTGTCACTCTCTGCCCATGAAAAAAGTTAATCTCCCTCCTTTTTGTAAGCCACCTTTAAGTACTGGCAGGCCACAATGAGATGTCCCAGTTACAGGCTGTGAGAATAAAGGTTTTGTCAGACTGCCCCGGAGCCCTGGGACGGAACAGGACCAGCAGCCTGTGGATGCTCAGCAAGGGCAGGGCGGGCAGGGAGGGCTCTGTTCGAGGACAGGATCAGTCCCTGTTCAAAGCAGCCATGTCAGGTCTTTGCTGCCAAAATGAGGATGTGTAAAAGCTGAGGATGAGATTTCGTCAGTGGTGGGGAGAGGATCAGACTGAAGGCGAGCTTTGCAAGGGCAGGGAGCTGGCGGCTGTCAGCGCTGGAGGGCTCGTCAAAGCTCCCCGAGCTCCCAGCAGCACACCCCGGGCATTGCTCAGCCCAGCCACGTCTGTCTGTCCATCCCGTCCTCCCAGAGGTGGGCATCTCTGACAGGCTCTCTGCAGAGAGAAAACAAAACCCAGCTCCCTCCAGCGCAGGCCCCCTCCCGAATACGTGTGCGGGGAATTTCAAATGTGCTGCAACTCCGCTTTTCCCCGGAAGGAGCTCTGCGCTGCCGTCCTCTCGCAGGCAGCGGATTGTCCCTGTCACAGCCGTCCTCCTTGGGCACTGCCCCGCTCAGAGGACACTCTCAGGGAGATGGAACAGGACTCACAGAACCTGAGACTGGGAGAGATCCTGCCATGGGCAGGGACACCTTCCACTGTCCCCGGCTGCTCCCAGCCCCAATGTCCAACCTGGCCTTGGGCACTGCCAGGGATCCAGGGGCAGCCACAGCTGCTCTGGGCACCCTGTGCCAGGGCCTGCCCACCCTCACAGGGCAGAATTTCTTCCCAACACCTAGTCCTAATATCCTATGCTCTATCAGCATATCTAACACCCTAATTCGTAGTATCTGGAATGGGCACTTTGTCTAACCCTGCCCTCTTTCATTTTAAAATCACTCCTCCCTTCTCCTATCACCACACGAGTACCATGGAATCCCTGGCCACCCCAGATGTTTCCCCACCCTGCCCACCGCCCTCGGTGGGCTGTGAGGAAGCTGAAGGAGAGGAGGTGGGAGGCTTTCAGGGAGCAGCTGAACACAGGGTCAGGGGAGCAGGGGCAAGGGGAGAGTATGGAAACCAGAGCAGGTGAGCTACAAGGTGAGCTCTCTTCCGGGACAGGATCTCCAGGCTCCTCGCAAGCTGGGAGCAAAGCTTTGCCCGCAGAGAGCCGTGCCAGGTGCCTGTTCCGTGCCTCCTCCCGGCCATGTGCAGGCACAAGCTGAGGCTGCCACCGTCTTGTGTGCGGGGGCACTGCTGCCTCAGCGCTGCCAGCCCCGGGAGCTGCTGCTCTGCCACCGCCGGCTGGAACCCGCGGCTGCTCCGGGGGCTGCAGGACAGCCACAGGTCTGGGGGAGGATGCTGCCTGCAGCTGCAGTGCCAAGCCCTATGGATGCTGAAAAAGCTTCAGCAAGGAATTTCTTCAGCTCTCAGCAGCATTTTGTGAGAGCTCTGTCTTTCCCATGCAGGTAATTCAAAACAATGTTACAGTTCTGTAAACTTCTTCACCTGCTAAGTTGTTTTTCACCGTTGTTATGGTTCCAACCAGAAAAACATTTAGAGATGGGTGCCTTAGAACTTGGCCAATCACCCTAAGGGGTGGATGGCCGAAAGAACCAATTACCTTATGCCATTTAACACACTTTTTGTGAACTAACATATAAAAACCCTCTGAGAAGTTACTAAATCGCTTCGGCCGCCTTTTACCCTTACGACACTCCGTGTCGTTTCTCTGTTCAGCGGCGAGAACAGCGACAAAGCCCGAAACAGGTGGAAAGCGTGGAAATGTCTCAGGAAGCTGAGAGATAACATTTGGGTGCTTTATGTGCAGCATTTATCCGTGAGTTCTGCCGCTTAAGGATGTTTCACTGCCTGGAGATTTCACAGGGTGGAGCAGGGCTGCTGAAAGGGACCTGGAGGTTCTCCTGTGCAGCACCACGTTTATGGTGCCGCTGCCCCTTGTCACAGGTCGGGCTGTGCTGCAGCACTGAGCGTCCCATCCAGGGATGTGGCGTGTCCTGGCTGAGCGTGGCCGGAGTCCTGCCAGCCCCTCCTGACTACAGACTCCTCTGCTGCCTCTCCGGTGCCAGCCCCAGCCCCCGGGGCTCTCTGAACAGGCACCCCAGCCCCCTGCAAGCACGGGTGGGTGGTGACACCGTCACACACAGTGCAGGCAAAGGACCTGTGGCATGGAGGGGCGAGGACTGAGCTTCTGGCTCGGAGAGGAGCAGGACTCAGCACTAGGAAACAGAGGCAGGAACAGCACTGAGGAGACCCACACCTCCCCTCAGGCTGGGTGTCCCTTATCCCCACAACGCCTGAGAGGGGCTGTGCTGGGAACGACAAACCACGTCTGTGCCTGTTCCCTGAAGAAGCAGAGCATTGATAAGTGAACTGAACTGAACTGAAAGGGCCTGGAAAAGCAAGGATTTGGGGAGGAAGGTCAGGTATTGATAGGAGCAGGGGGTGGGGTTTTTTGCATGGTGAGAACATGCACAGAAATGTGCCCATGGCCAGAGAAGGGGCCACACACCAGCAAGTCCCATCCTGTTTTCATCTCTCTGAGCAGAGAAGCCAAAGGTTTCCCCAGACCTTTTGTTTCCTTTGCAAAGCCTGTGCTCAATAAACCTGTGCCTCTAGCTATGAAAAGCTCTTTTCCACACCAGGCACAGTTTGCCCTGGGCTCTTACTTCAGCTACTGCCCCACTCAGGCCTAGCTCGACTTCCCTGTGCTCCTTATCTCCCGTTCCTCCTCCTGCCTCAGCCACATCCTGCTTCACCCAAATCTGACCTGGCCACCTTCCTTTTCCCACCACCCCTCCCTCCATCTCTCCTGAAGAATTCCACTCCCTGAGCAAGGTGCTCCCGTGCAATGTTTTCACCTCTCAGTGATGGAACTGCAGCGATGGAGCCGGTGGACTTGTGTCTCCTCTGAAGCATCTGGAGTCAAGGAGGCTGCTGCTCTGCTCCTGAGACCCTGCAGAGCCCAGAGATTTCCAGGTCCCCAGGTTCAGCCCTCCCCACACCCCAGCAGTGTCACATCAAAGAGCACAGCCTTTTGTTTAGGCTCTGTTCGAAGTTTGCTGCTAATCTTTGGTATGCACGCAGTGGTGCTCAGCTCCTGCTTGTTCCTGGAATAAATGCTCATTGCATTGCTCTTAAATGATTGGAGACCTCCAATTTTAATCTTTTATTCATAATCTTCTTCCAGCTCAGACACAGAAAAAACATGTAAATTCAAAACCTGCGAGAATTGAAAATTTCATAAGTGCTGCTGACCCTTCGCTGGCAGCTCTGAATGTGAGAGAAATAAAGGAATTGTAATGAGGAACCTCATCTTTTGATAACAGGTTTAGAGGACCCGGGCGTTAAATGGGGTTTCACACGTTCCTTCTGTGTGTCCATGAGAGGTGTGGTCTGCCCTGCTGGGCAGGGAGCGTAATCCCGCTGCTCCTGCCTCTCTGTCCATCTCCTCCTGCCTCTCTGTCCATCTCCTGCCTCTCTGTCCATCTCCTGCCTCTCCATCTCCTGCCTCTCCATCTCCTCCTGCCTCTCCATCTCCTCCTGCCTCTCTGTCCATGTCCTGCCTCTCCGTCTCCTGCCTCCCCATCTCCTGCCTCTCCATCTCACCAGCTCTGCACTGAGGTGTGAGCTCACCTGGTGATCACCTGGTGACTTTGGGACGTGCCCTGCCCGTGTTGCCTCACCCGTTGGTCCCCAAGCTCATGTCCCATGGGTCACTAAAGCACATCCACCCAAACTGTCTCTGTCCACGTTCTCCACGCTCCCTCAGCTCCTGTCCAGGCACAAAGGCCACTGCTCGCCATGGCTGGCACCACATCCCTCACCTCTCCTTCTTAGAATCATGGAATCATACAGTTATGGAATATCCTCAGTTGGGAGGGACCCCCAAGGATCATCCAGTCCAACCCCTGGCCCTGCACAGACACCCCAACAGCCCCACCCTGGGCATCCCTGGCAGCGCTGTCCAAAGGCTCCTGGAGCTCTGGCAGCCTCGGGGCCGTGCCCATTCCCTGGGGAGCCTGGGCAGTGCCCGGCACCCTCTGGGGGAAGAACCTTTCCTGATATCCAACCTAAACCTCCCCAGGCACATCTTCTGCCTCTCCTTTGGGTCCTTGATTCCCCCATCCTCTGCACTGTTCTGTGCTTGTGAAGGAATGTTAGCTGCTGTCACCTGCTCAGTGCCACCCCCTGCCCCCTCTATCCCACTCCCGCTTCCTGCAAGGACCACTTTTCAGGACAGCTTTGTGAGAGGAGGTTTGGAAGGCAGGGAGGAAATGAGACACAGAATGAGTAATAAGAAACCTTTGAGAGTAAAAGACTCTGGGGTCAGGCAGACACTGGTGAGTGCTGGGAACAATTTCACCTTTCAGCATTAGCAAAATGAAAATAACTTGTCATGGCTGGGATTCAAGATCAACCAGTTCCAAAGCCTTTACCCCTCTCACAAGTTTCCCATGTGGTGTGCAACCCCTTAGTCCTTTTAACTCAGTAAACTAATTCTTGCTTTTTTTTTCTTCCTGGAATAAGCAGGATGGTGTGTAGGGAAATATTCCCAGCTCTGCATCCAGAAACTCTTCTGGCACTTGCAGATTGTCTGCAATTCTATTCTGAAGGACCGTCATAAGCAGGAGATGTGCACTGGGATTTCCCAAAACACAACTGCCAGGGGTTTTCACCCAGGAAATTTAAGAGGCTTTGTTGTTTGACCGGCTCTTGGGGATTTTTGACAGCCTGTTCAAAGAGGTTGCTGTATGGGGGCCCAACAAGCTGCTGAGGGGGCAGAGATGAGGATCCTGCTCACAGGCACAGCAAACCCTCCCATCCCAGGCCGTGGGGGCTGGGACAGGGGTCCCTGAGGAGCTGGGCTCTCGGGCTGTCCCCTGGCACTCCCCTCTGAGCGGACGCTTCAGGGTGCGTGCCATGGACCGGCGGGGCCGCCCGGGATGCACATCACGGGACTGGAGCTTCAGTCAGGCTGCTTGGTCCGGGTTCACACCCAAAGGACACAGGAAGTCCCCTCTGCAGGCAGGGGATGGATGAAGTGCCATTGCCTCCCTCCTTTTTCCTGTCACAGCAGGTGACTGCTCCGAGGAGCCCTCCCAGTGTGAGACCTGCGTCTCTGCTCGGAGCCCTGCCCCGTACTCCCGGCCCTGCAGCAGAAGTCAGGGTAGCTGCAGCCCTGGCTCATCTGTCCCCGAGCCCGGCTTGCTCGAGGTGGGGAGACATCGGGCTGGTGGCAGAGCGGGCACTTCTGCCATCCTGGGGTGAGCTGTGCTGTTACTGCAACCCCTGATGGTGGCTTCCAAGGCATGACCTATGGGACACTTCAAAACCCGTGCAGAATTTAACCCCGTAATCCTTCCAAGAGTTAAAGCAGCAGCTGGGGCCGATATTTCTATCTTACACCAGATTATCCTGAGTAATTTACTTGGACACGATGCTAAACAACTGTGCTAAAAGCAGGGAGAGAAGGTGGTTTGGGAATACAGCCTTCCTTGGCAGGCTGAGCTGGTATGTGATCAGACAGGAATCATACCAGGAAATCCGAAGCCGGGTTCACCATCTGTTCCCGGCAGCCCCGGAATGCGTCTGACCCCTGCAAACCCGCGCAGGGCTGGCACCGACGGGGTGTGGGGGGAGCCGGGGCTCCACGCAGGGCTCTGCAGGTGCTCCGCAGGTCCAGACTGCCACCTCCAGGCACACCGAGCTCGCAGAGCCTCCCTTCCTGATGACACAGCCAAATCGGGCCCGGGCAGCTGCAAAGGAAATGCTTCCGAGATGAGTTACTGGAAGCCTGGGGTAATGCTGGGTGTGAGTAGACAAGAAAAGCTGTTTTACCAGGGAAAGACCAGCTGCCAGAGGTGCGAGATGGGGTAAAATTCCCTTGGGGGACATTTAAGAAGGTGTGAAAATCCTGAGGGCTGTTTTGGTACAGGAAGGGGTGTGTCTGCTGGTGCATACGAACCAGGGTGTCCATCGCCTCTCCTTGGATGGAAGACTTTGCCTCCAGACCAGCCCCTTCCCCAGGATCCTCTTCCCAAGGGGTTTCCTGCTGAGCCAGGTCCTCTCCCAGCCAGCAGGATCCCTGGGTGCCAGCCCTGGCCCCAGCCTGGCCAGATGGGAATGCAGGAGGTCTGGAAACATGGCTCTGTGTCCTGGAGCAGTGTCCCCAGTGATGGGCCTCTGCCAGGACTGCAATTTCATGGCAGTTTCTTTAAAAATGACACAACTGTGCCTCATCTTCCTGGGGCTGTGAGCAGGGTGATGTCCTGGGTGTGGTGCTCACGGGCTTTGACAAAGTGATGCTGTAGTGGCCGTGGGCCCCTCCCCACACAAAGCCATGCACCGCAGCCTGGCTGAGTGCCCCTGCCCCTGCCCCCGCCCCCCTGCCCCTGCCCCTGCCCCTGCCTGGGGAAGGAGCCAGGCACCAGCATCCTCCATCCTTCCAAATGTTTGGGTCTGAGAAATGTAAGAAAACCTTGTGCATTTTGCACAATGTGGACACTGGCTTTATTAATAACTGAAATAAAGTAGTGAAATATGCTTCCTCAGTGAGCAGTGACAGGTCCCAGCAAGCCCAGGCTGTCCCCCTGTGCACACTGCCAGCTCTGGACCATGAGCAAGGTATGATGTGGTTGCTGTCCCTGCCTGCACGATGTGAGCAGAACCCGCACAGGTGTGTGCACTGCGCAGGCACCGGGAGGGGCAGGATGAGGTGACCTTCAGAGATTCCTTCTAACCATATTTATCACAGAATGGTTTGTGTCAGGAGGGACCTTAAAGCCCATCTTGTTCCTCACCCCTGCCATGGGCAGGGACACCTTCCACTGTCCCAGGCTGCTCCAAGCTCCGTCCAGCCTGGCCTTGGACACTGCCAGGGATCCAGGGGCAGCCACAGCTGCTCTGGATAAAGGAGAAGGGTCTGGGAGAGAGTCAGGGTTGTAGGCATGGGAAATGTAAACACAGGAATGGGGTAGGTGAAGGGGAATGCAGAGCACAGGACTTGTAAGCTCAACTTGTAAGCTCAACCCTCAGCACAGGGGACACCAACCAGGAGCAGCTTGCCCAGCCTGGGGCCAGTGCTTCCAGAAAGGGGCACCGGAGAGAGCGCTGGGAGCGGGGACCACGGGGAAGGAGGCTCTGGCTGGGCAGGCAGGATAAGCTGACAGCAGGCAGGCAGGCTGGGGTGGGACAGAGCCCTGGGCAGCCCAGCTGGCCTTTCCTCAGCTGCGGGATGGGGAGCGGGCCGGGGCAGGGAACGGGCACCAAAGGCAGGGAGCATGGAGCAGGCAGTGACAGGGTCAGAGCCCACCCCACACTGGGCTGTGGGGCCCTTTTGCTTTTATAGGGCATTTCCTGAAAACGGTGCTTGCTTTGTCCTGCAACTCATTTGCTGGTAAATCCTTCATGGAAGGGCAGCTGCAACACTGCTAAACACCCACAGGAAGAGTTTTGCAAGCCCACCTACAACATACTTCAGCTCAGACTTCAGGACATGAGGGCTGAGGTTTTACTGGTTTGGTTTTTTGGTGTTAATTTTTCTTCTTTTTAAAAAAACAACTCTGCATTTCCAGAAGAAGGTAAAGCTGAGTCTAGGAAAACCTGCAAGAGACCCCCGAGGTTCAGAGGAGCCCTTGCACACAAGATACCCTGTGCTTGCATCACGTCCTGCACGAGATGCTCCCACACAGCAGTGATGTGGTTTTGGGGAGTCCTCTCCCAGCCACAGCCCCCCTCCCCTGGGAGCCTACCAACATCCTCTTGGCTCTTCCCTGTCCCTGTGGGGCCATCCCAGGGATACTCCTGCTTTGCAGGGAAGCATCCTTCACATGTGGGAGGCTTTCTGGAGCCAAGGAGGTGGTGACTAGCTGAGCATCCCAGTGCTGGGAAGCAGCTGGGGTGTGCCCTATTCTCACTGCAAGTGGTGACAGCTCTGTGCAGCCCAGTGACAATAACAGGCAAGGAGGTGGATCACGGAAAGAGGGGTTTTTATTGTCCAGGAGGAAGTGCACACTCTGAACATAAAAGGCAAACCCTGCCCCACCATCCCCACGGCCAGGAGCAGCCCAGTGACCCCATGCTGCAGGATCTGACTCATGAACCACCTGGAAAGGGGCCACCTGGCAGCTCCCAGCCTCAGATCCTGCAGCCCACCTGCCTGGGGCTGCCCAGCAAACCCCGAGGACACAGGTGTGGCACCGGTCCGACCTCTGCTCTCACCAGCGCGTCCATGGCGGAGTCCCAAATGCTGGGGAGAGAGGGCAGGGCCAGCAGCCAGCCCCCTGTGCTGCAGGGCTCCCGGGAGCTCTGTCACCTGCTGGCTGCGGGGAGGGAGCGTGCCGGAGCTGAGTGCAGGACGCAGGGTGCAATACAAGTGGAACAACACATTGCATCTGTCCCCCTCACAAAAAGCTTCCATAGGAAGAAGTAAAGTGCCCGCCATAGTCAGAGGATCCACCAGGACACAAGTGCCCTGCCTGGAAAGCCAAGCCAGCCCTGGAAAGGCTGGTTTAGCCGGGATTATTGCAGCTGAGAAATGGCTTTAACCCACCCCCCACCCACCCTGTGCCCAGACAGGCCTGGCAGGAGCAGCCCTCGGGCCAGATCCCGCCAGCGCCTGCACTGCAGTGATGCTGGGTGTGCTGTGCCCGTGCGAAGGACAGGCTGCTGTGGCCAGGCTGGACCCTGGCAGGGAGCCTGGCTCTCCCCGAGTCCCTCTCCCCTCCTGTCACCCCCACCCCAGCCATGCTCCCAGCAGACTTTTTTTGCAGTGAGTTCAGCCCCACAACTGAGGCTTCTGTGCTTTGAGACCATTTTGTGTACTTAACATCCTATTTCAGTAAAACAGTTTCCAAACCCATAGAAAATTGTATTTACACCAAAAAGAAACTCCCAGCCCACAGCCTGCCCCGCTCCCCAGTTCATCTGCACCTCGGCACCCAGCTCAGCCTCTTGGACCAGCTCCACACATCTTTGGAGGCCACTGCTGAGCACCAGGCAAGCTCACCCAGAGAGATGCTCCTGTGGAGGACAGACCCTCCCAGACACTGGGGTCACCACCAGTGAGACCCTCTGTGCCTGGAGCCCCTGTCCCCAGCCACAGGATGCAGCTGGAAATGCTGTCAGGACCCCTCCTCTGCAGGTGACCCTGCAGCTCTGGACACTGGCAGCCAGGTGATGGCACAGCTCCTGGGTTTCTCTAGCACAATGTAAGAACAAAGAGTTGTTTCTCTGTCCCTCCATCATGGGAGATGGGAGCACACCCTCCCATTCCTCTCTGTTCTGGGGGAGGCTATGACAGTTCTGCTGGCAGAGAAACCTGAGCTTGTGGCCCTAGAAAACATGCCTGGGCTGCCTGGAGGGCTGTGCTGGATCCGGGGAGGAGCAGTGCTGGTGGGTTAAAGAGGTGGAGAGTGTCCTGCAGCACTCCAGGGCTTCTTGAGGCTCCAGGCAGAAGGCCCTGGACATCTCTCCTCCAAGCTGGGAAGTCTGAAGGCAGAGCCAGCTGCTCCTGGCACTGCCACCTTGTACTCTGTCCCCTGCCCTCCTGCTCTTGGTAGAGGTGGACCATGAAGTCACCTTCAGGCTGGTGCAGCTCAGGAGGCCCAGGCTGGAGTATGCTGGGAGGAACTGGAAGCTGCTGCGTGCAGCCCGTGGAGCCCTGCTCGGTTCAAGCTCCAAGGAACTCCCCAGCTGCCTGATCCAGAGGAGCTGTGTGCCATGGCAAGCCCAGTCCCACTGCTCCTGGTTATTGCTGATGTGTCTGATAGCCCTCCACCTGCAGGAGCAGCGGGACCATCCCACTGGGTGACGGGGTTGCCTCCGGTCCTGCATAGCTGTGTGGAGACCCCCGGGCCCAGGGGAAAGAGCAGAGCCATGATGTGTCCCCAGCCCGCTTGGAAGGCTGCTCCCCCCTTCGGCTGGGGGAAGGAGGCAGCAGGACCACCACGGTATCGGGAATGCCGTGTTTCCACCAACGCTGAAATCAAAGAGATGCTGGCAGGGCTCCAGCTCCTGGTGCCCCTGTTCCTGCTCACCACCCTGCTGCCCCTTTGCCAGGGTAAGTGTTAAGGAATGCCTGATGTGGCTCTGCAGAGCTTGTGATCAGAGATGCCTCCTGGGGCCATTTGTGTTCAGCAGCTGGGATCTCATGGCCTGGATGCTGCTCAAGATCTTCTTCTGGTGGCCCATCATGGTGATTCCCAGGCTCCGAACATCCCTGGGGAACAAAGACACTGTCAAAGACACCTGTGCCAGGCCCCAAGGAGACAACTGCACCCACGGACCAGCCCTGGAGCCAGTGCCTGGCTCTTCTCCACCTGCCCATCAGCACAAGGCTGGTCCTGCCGGGGTCCATGGGCATCCTCCCAGGGACAGGGAGGCTGCCATTCCCTTGGGCACGTCCTCCTGACAAGGCCACAGTGACAGCCCTGCGGGGAGCGGGAGCAGGATGGCTCCTGACAGGCTGGTAGGTGACAAGATCAATGCTCTGAAATTGGATTCAGTTTTAGTGAGATGCCCTCAGATAACCCAGTCAGAAAGACGGATGGATGATGAGCCTTCCCCATTCAAAAGATTCTCTGATGTGCATGAGAAACAAGGATCACTATCAGCTCAATCCCAGAGCAGAGGCCCCACGTACAGCCCCCGATCGATGCACACGACAACCCTCTGTCTGTGTCTCTCTGTCTTCCCTTTCACTGCCACAGGAACCCCTGTCCAGCA
Organism: Dicrurus megarhynchus; assembly: GCA_013399195.1. Taxonomy (NCBI): domain Eukaryota; kingdom Metazoa; phylum Chordata; class Aves; order Passeriformes; family Dicruridae; genus Dicrurus; species Dicrurus megarhynchus. The sequence continues at coordinate 423,609 of VXAD01001045.1, read as the reverse complement.
GCTCCGTGCCTTTGGACAGGGAACAAGGCTCCTTAGAGGCTGCAGAGGCTGTTGCCAGCCCTGTCACCGCTGGCAAGAGCAAGGGATGGGGGATGTAAGCAGTGTAAGGGCAGGAGCTGGTACAGTTGCCTTCTCTTCTGGTACCTCTTGGATGCTCCACCTTGGAAACTCCCTAGAGAGGTGGGAGATCCAGTTCCTCACAGCAGGAGGGTGGTGAGGCAGATCCTCGCTAGCTCTCCTTCCTTAACCCACCCTTGGTCACAGGTTAATGACCTTCCAGAGACGCCTCCCTCCTGGCTGCACCGAGCGGGGAGCCAGTCCTGCGCACGGGCTCTGACAAAGCTCCAAGGCAATGCCCAGCCACGATGGCTTCCCAGTGATCCCAGAGAAGCTGCGCAGGGTGGCACAGCCACACTCTGGTCCAGAGAGGCCTTTTGCAGGGGAAACAAAGACGAGAAGCACAGGGAGACAGCAACCTCCCACCTGACCCTGCTGTGACCAGGAGGTTGGGTTAGGTGACCTCCTGGAGCACCTTGCAACCTGAATTTCCTCCCATGGGCTATGGTGACATCGGAGAGCCACCACAGAGCACTGGAGGTGACTTGGTGCTCACAGCCTCTCAGCACAACTTCCCTCAAAGCTCAGCACAGCCTTGGACATTGTCCCAATCCTCAACACCGTTTGCCTAGAGATATGTATGGGGCACCAGGGACCAACTAGAATGAGCCAGCCGAGGCAGGACGGGCACTGTTTGGGGCTAGTGGGTTGGTGCAGGGACACCCAGCCGCTCCCTGCTACTCACTCGATGTTCATGCGCATCACCATGCCCAGGGAGGAGTACCCAGCCATGGCGAAGTTGTCCCGGTAGTGCCCCAGTCGGATGGAGTCCAGCCAGTCCTCCACAGTCAAGCAGCTGGTCAGGTCGAGGAGACCCCTGTCCAAGCGTGTCTGGGTGAACCTGGGAGCAGGACAGAAGGGGTTAGACCAGAAAGGTTGGCCCAAGGTGACCAGGCTGTGAGGGCCACCTGAATGCACCCACAGAATCAGGAAAACATTAGGGTTGGAAAAGCCCTCTGAGACCATTAACTCCAACTGTTGACTCAGCACTGCCCAATGTCCCCAAGGGCCACATCCACACCTCCAGGGATGGTGACTTCAGCACTGCCCTGGGCTGCCTGTGCCAGGGCCTGACCACCCTTTTCGTGAAAAAATTTCCCTAATTTAAAACCTAAACCTCCCTTGGCACAACTTGAGGCCATTTCCTCTTGTCCTGTCCCTCATTCCCTGGGACCAGAGGCCAACCACTGCCCGGCTGCCCCCTCCTGTCAGGGAGTTGTGGAGACCCAGAAAGTCCTCCCTGAGCCTCCTTTTCTCCAGGCTGAGCCCCCCCAGCTCCCTCAGCCTGGTGCTCCAGACCCTTCCCCAGCTCTGTTCCCTTCTCTGGACACGCTCCAGCCCCTCCACGTCTTTCTTGTGAGGAGCCCAGAACTGACTCAGGATTCAAGGTGGGGCCTCAGCAGTGCCCAGCACAGGGGGGCAATCACTGCCCTGGTCCTGCTGGCCACACTATTCCTGATCCAGGCCAGATGCCGTTGGCCTCTTGCCACCTGGGCACACAGCTGTGACCCTGCAGGTCCTGCAGAGCAGGACAGAGCCCTCGCAGGCAGGTAAAGGCAGGGATGCTGCTGCATGGGCACTGCTGCCTTGGCATGGGGATGCCACGGCGGGAGCAGGGGCTGAAGGGCAGGAAGTTCCTCACTACCCACCGCTGCCTGCGCCCACGGGCCCTGTGCGTGCCCACAGTCCCAAGGGCAGCCACTGGTGCCACAGCCAGTCAGAAACAGCCCTTATTCCTGCAACCCTCATGCTCTGCCCAGTGTCAGCCATCAGCCCCTGCTCGCAGCGGAGTCAGGGAGCCCTCACCTGTTCACGGTGCCCGTGCACTTGAGATGGTCGGGGTTGCGGATCAGCTTGTCCAGGATGCCCACGATGTGGGAGAAGCGAGGCCTCTCGCTGCGGTCCTTCTGCCAGCAGTCCAGCATGAGCTGGTGCAGCGTGCTGGGGCAGCCCATGGGGGCGGGCAGGCGGTAGCCTTCCTCCACAGAGTTAATGACCTGCGAGGGAGCCGCAGTGGAGCTGCACCCCGTCCCCTCCCAGCCCCCCATGGGAAGATCCGTGAGAGCTGCTGGGGCCGTGGGATGGGGAGCAGAGGGCTGTGCACAAGCTTTGTGCTAAACCACAACCGAGTGTCTGCGTGCAGGCTCTGTGCAGAGCTGGCAGCGCACCACACACGTACAGGAAATCAGTGCTATGACAGCAGAGTTATTTAGTGGTCCAGTGGCCTAAAATATTGCAGCTTCCCTCCAGCAGACAAGCCACGAGGGCTGCACTCACACTCAGCTGTTCTACAGCCAGGGCGTGGCACTGGTGGACAAGGCTGGAGGAAACCCTGCTTGAAGGAATTGTGTGGAGGAGATAGTGTGAGCCACTGCATTCATGCCCTGCTGTCACCAAAGCCACCACAAAATAAAAAGAAACCTAGGAAGAGAGGGGAGTCCCAGCGCAGGGGGAGATTTATAGTACTCACAGGCAAAAAAAGGAGTCCTGTGATTCTGCAGAGCCAAAATACTCATTTTACTCATTTACTGCCTCCTTTTGGAAATTTTGCCCTCAGGTTGTGGTCAGGATTATAACCTACATTCCCCTTCAGATTTCATGCTACTCTTGAGGTGAGAGTGGCTCCACACACTCAGACAAGCCCAAAGCCTACAGCTGGGTGGTGCTAGCCTGAGGCTCTCAGCAGCCTCACCTGGGCACTGGAAGGGATGGACGCCCAGCACCGGGACTGGCAGGCTGGTGCAGCAGGGCTGCAGTGATCCTAGGGAAGCCCTGAGCCCTTCCAGGGACCGGGAGGGGTGGCACAGTGTGCTGAATCTCTCCAGCCAGCAGAAAGGCAGGACTGGGGACAGCCACGGTGCACAGCGTGGCAGTGACCTCCCTGCCTGCATTCCTACCGGGGACTTGAGTCAGTGTCCCCAGGAGCGGGGCAGGACTGGGAAGGGCCGGCAGGTGGGTCAGTGACCAGTGAGCTCCGGTCACTCCTGGGAGCCAGGGCACTGCAAAGGCTGTGCCTCAGTGTCCCCAGGAGCGGGGCAGGACTGGGAAGGGCCGGCAGGTGGGTCAGTGACCAGTGAGCTCCGGTCACTCCTGGGAGCCAGGGCACTGCAAAGGCTGTGCCTCAGTGTCCCCAGGAGCGGGGCAGGACTGGGAAGGGCCGGCAGGTGGGTCAGTGACCAGTGAGCTCCGGTCACTCCTGGGAGCCAGGGCACTGCAAAGGCTGTGCCGTGCAGTGCAGGGATGGACTGCTGTCCCCACAGAGGGGACATGCACCCCGTGCACAGCCCTGGGGGATGTGAGGAGAGGCAAGAGCTGATCCTTGGGCCCTGCTCCCAGCCCCGTGCCAGGCTGGCTGGGGAGGGCAGGAGGAGGGGCAGGCTGGGCAGCACTCACGTCCCGGTTGGTCATGTTCCAGTAGGGCCGCTCGCCGTAGGCCAGCACCTCCCACATGACGATCCCGTAGCTCCAGACATCGCTGGCCGAGGTGAACTTGCGGTAGGCGATGGCCTCGGGAGCCGTCCAGCGGATGGGGATCTTCCCCCCCTGGAAAAGGGAGTGAGAGTGGAGGCTCAGAGCAGGCAGGGCTCAGCGTCCCGAGCTCTGCAGCTGGGACAGCTGCTGGACAAGCAATAAGCTGGGGTGGCGTCTTCTGGGAGGGACAGAGGAGGCAATGTGCACAAGATAAGCCCAAAGGTGTACGTGAAGGACGACTTCAAGGTGTTTCCAGCAGAGCAAGGAGAACAGTGTGCTCTTTTACAAGGTCTTTGTGCACAATTTGGTCCCCCGGTGCTCAAGAGACAAGGAATTCAAAGTGATGAAGAGGACCCCTGGGCTAGCAGAGCACACAAGCACAGAGCTGACCCTGGGTGCAAGCAGAGAACCTGACTTGAGCAGACAGGGAGAGTGATGGGATGTGCTCCCTGTCCTTCCCTGCTTTGACAGGCAAGGACTGAAAAAGAGGATGCATTCAATTAAAGGACCATGCTGACAAAAATCAGCAATGTATGGACTAAGAATGCTTTTAAGCTGGAAATGTGGTTGCCAGCCATCTGAAGAGGAAAGTTGCGGTATGGGGGACATTGGGTGGGCTTCCCAGAGCGTCTGGGGCAGGAATGGTGAGTCTGGGACCACCTTTCAGGGATACCTGTGTAGGGAGAGATGGCTCTACCCAGCTGACTCCTGCCTGCTCTGGCACGTGCCTTGGTAAGGACTGAAGATGAACAACGTGTCTTTTGGGAGAGTCCCTTGGGGGAAGCAATCTCCTGAGCACGTTGAAGACAACACAGGAGGAACACAAGTTGCTGAACACAAAAGAAACCTCATTTGAAGGGTACCCTGACTGAGACCTCACCAGAGATCCTGACCCTGGCACTGCATCCTCATGGTTCAGCTCCACCCACACTATGCATTATCCAGTCTTCCTTCACAGCAACCAGCTCTGGTGGGTTCCCCTGCACTGAGGTACCTCAAAGCAGCAGAAACCAAGCAGCAGGAAGCTCTCCCAGAGTTAAATTATCTGGAATGCCACACTACTTCTTGAGATGCCAGAGGGAGCAGGTGAGTGCATAGACACACACACACAGTGAGCCCCTCTGGCTCAGCTTCTCCGCTTTGCTGAAGCCAAGCAAAGAGCATGAAGGCCACGTTGGTCAGGCTGGGCCACGGGGCACTCATCCCTCCGAGCTGCAGCTGCTCTGGGACGTGCTCGGCATCAGCCACCCAAAGGAACCTGAAGCCCTTTCTGCTTCTGCAGTCTTGGTCTTTCTGAGAAATGATGCTTGGACTCCTAAGCTACAGCTCCAAACTGGCCTCCACCAGGAACAGTCTGTCCACCAGATGTGTGCCAGGGGAGCACACTAACTCTTTTCATGGACAGAGAAGAGCAAAAAGAGCTCATTTTATTTAACATATTCTATATATTTCATGAAAATGTGTTTCATTTTGCTTCTGATGACCTCCCATGGAGGAGGACATCAAGCTCCAGAGCTGCCAGGTTGGCCAGAAAAATCTCAACATGGTTTCACAGACAAAAGTGGCCTGCATGAAATAAAAACACAGGTTTCAAAACCAATTCCCACCTTTTCCACATCCATGAATGAGGCAGAGTCACATGGAAAAAGCAGTGTGTGGCCACCATGCTGAAGGGTGGAGCAGAACACCCCCGTATGGACTGATGGCTCTGGGGCAGCTGAGGAGTGGATGGAGCTACACAGCCTAGGGAAGGACTCCAGCGGGGACACGTGGGCCACACAGGCCCATGGGAGCAGCTGGCTGGGGGTGTTTGGTAGCTCCCCACCCTCCCATCCTGCTGCTCTTTGTTCACTGCTCACTCAGTTCTGGGATGTCCCTGTGCAAGGACAGCGCATTAAGGCTCAGGGTTCGAGCTCCCGGCCCAGATGTCAGCAGGAGGTGACATTCCCGCCCTACCTACATTGGCTTGAGAGCCTCTGACCTTTCCATCTGCCAGTGGCCTGGGGCAACAACCACCAGTAGGGACCAGCACTGGGAGCCACCCACCGTGGTGGTGTAGGCAGCGTCGGGGTCGTCCTCCAGGATGCGGGAGAGGCCGAAGTCGGACACCTTGCACACCAGGTTGCTGTTGACCAGGATGTTGCGGGCGGCCAGGTCCCGGTGCACATAGCCCAGGTCAGACAGGTACCTCATGCCCGCCCCGATGCCCCGCAGCATCCCCACCAGCTGGATGATGGTGAACTGCCCGTCGTGTTTCTGGAGAGGAAATCACCCAGAGTTCATCTGTGGTGCTCACCACCGCCCTGTTAGTGCTGCTGTCATTAAACCAGCCCCCCCAATGCCTCTCATCTTTGGCTTAGTACCTCCTCTGACCCCCAGTGCCTCCAGCTTGTGCCCCTGCCCACTTCCTGCCCTCTCAGTGCCTCTGACACATGCTCGGGCAGTTGTCCCTGCCTTTGCAGTGTCACTCCAGGGAGCCTGACACGATACCTGGAGCCTGCGTCTGCTGGAGAGGTGAGAGCCCAGCACCCACAGCTCTCTAACACAGGGCTCTCAGTGGTTGAGAGGCTGAGGAGCAGGAACCAGCCCCAGGGGATGTGCAGTGAATGAAAATACAAACTCGCTCCTTACCCTGAGGAAGGTGTCTAGAGAGCCGTTCTCCATGTATTCAGTAACAATCATTACCAATTTGCCTGCAGAAGAAAAGGGAGGTCAAGTGACCAGAGAAGTCACCTTCCTCCGGGAAGCCCAGTGCCAGGTTTTTACTGGGAGAGACATGAATCCAGGCCCGTGGGTCTTCTGCAGCCCCTCAGACTGGTGTCACCCCTGCACCGGGCAGGACTGGCCCAACGATGGGGATGTGGCAACAAGGCAGACAGGTACCCCTCCCTCCAGGTATTGATATGGCTGGGTCAGCTTCGTTACCCTGCTGAAATTTGCATGCCATTAGTGTAAGGCTTTGCATCAAAATGTGCCTTTTCGGAGGAAGACTTCAAATTACGATTCAGGACAGGCAGCCTTTAAAATAAATGCCTTTGAGTAGGACATCTCCCAAACCAACAACAACCTGGAGCACACTGCAGAGCAAGGTGTGGAACGGGAAGTTTGTCCTGGAAGAGAAGGCAAGGGGGTGGCTGTCCCAGGTAAATGCACAAATCTGAAAAGCCCCTGGGGCAGTGAAGGGTGGAGGGCACCCAAAGCGAGCCCTGACCCCCATCCCCCAGGCTGCCCACGGGGAGATACATCCCAGCTCTGCCCCGCCGTGCTCTCCCTCCCCTGCCAGCCACGTACTCCTGGTGACCACGCCCTCCAGGTGGATGACGTTGGGGTGGTCGAACTGTGCCATGATGCTGGCCTCGCTCAGGAAGTCGCGCCGCTGCTTCTCCGTGTAGCCTGCCTTCAGTGCCTTGATGGCCACGGGAACCTCCCTCTTCCCTGGCAGCTTCAGGCAGCCGTAGCACACCTCCCCAGACTCCCCTGCAAGGCAAGGGGAAGGGGGGGCACGGAGAGCTCCTCAGCTTCTCACACTCACCCACCAACCCCACGAATCCTCCAGTCTGTCGGCATACTCACAGCATGAAACCTCTGGGTTTCAGTCTGAATTTCAACCCCCTCCAACCCCTCCAGGATTCAATCCTCTGAAAGGATTGCTCAGCTCTGGCTTCCTGTTCTGGAAGGGTGGGAACATCAGAAACCAACTCTCTCTGGTGCCTTTCACGGAAGGCAGTGGGCCAAGAGCAGTGATTACAGTGGCACTTGCTTTATTGCTTTTAATGAACAAATTTGAGAGTCTCAGAGCAGCCAGGATGACCCTCATCATTCCTCTGGGTTAAGCCCTTAGGGTGCTGCTAGCGCAGTTCCAGTTCCATCTCTGCACTGTGCTTCCCTGAAAGCCCCTGCTCCTATGCAAAATTCCCTTTTGTTCTGAAAATTTTACCGTTTCGCTTGCAATTTCATTTGCATCTTGTCACCCCAGGTTTTTCATGGGTGCATGTCGGGGCACCCACGGGGACAGGCTGAGCCATCTGCCGTGCCAGCCTGAGCCGCCGGTGCCACGGCTGCTGACGAGCAGCCCCCTGCACCAGGCTGCTCCAAAGGGTTTATTTCACTCCCCCAAACCCCCACTCTACCCAAGGTTTTGATCCCACAAGGAGAAGGAGCGGATGAAGCCCTGCTGAGCACGGCTCTGATCCCAGCAGGCCAGGGGCACGGCACAACCTCAGATCATGCATTTCCCCGAGCAGACACGATGCAAGTGGGCAGCCGGGCCCCAGGACTCACCAGACCCAATGACCTTCTCGATCTTGATCCGGGAGGCCTCTATCTCACGGGTGAACTCGTGCACAGCTTGGCAGGGGTCCTCGTACGTGTGGGGGTCCACATAGAACTTGGACTCGGGGAACTTCACTGCCAGGTTTCAAAGCGGAGAGAGGAGATCAGCACTCTCAGGCAGCCCTGCTGGGAGGAGGGACACCCAGCAGCAGGGCAGAGGATGGGCAGGGGCAGGACAGGCTGAGGAGCCACGGAGATGCAGCACAAGGAACCCTAGATCACTCTTTGGCCCAGCAGTGTCCTCAGAGCAGTTCAGGACCGGGCTGCCCAGGCGTTCTCCACATGAGTGTCCCACCCCATCACTCCCCACCCCTGCCCCTGGCCTGCTGCTCTCTGGGATGATCCTGCTGTGCACACTGTTCAACCTTCCAACCCCATTACCAGGATGCCCCTGGGATCAGAGCCCCCACTCAGGTCTCCTAAGACATGTTCCCAGAAGGAGGCAAGATACAGAAGATACAAAACCCTTCCCCCTGGAAACCACAGCAGTGTCAGAGGGTAACAGTCCAGCTCTGCCCCTCCGTGGGGCTGGGGTCCTTCCCAGAGAGTCTCCTACCTTGCCCATTCTGATAATGCATCTTCTCCTCATCAGAGTCCTGGAAAGCCTTGCTGTACCCGCAGTGCCTGCCACGGGGGGACAAGGGTCAGGAAAAAGCCCCCATCCCCCACCCACAAGCATTCCAAAAGCAGGGTGGAAGGCAGTGCAGGAGTGCTGTGGGCAGCCAGAGGAAACAGCTGCATCCCTGCATCTCGCTGGGCTGACCCTTTGGTCTGGATCAAAGAGCTCTCCAGGTGCTCTCCGAGGCTGGGCAGTGCTAAAAGCATGTGTGCTCCACATGCCTGGCTCAGCCCTGCTCAGACAGAGCACGCAGTCTCCCTTGCATCTGTCTGAGGTAGAAAAGATCTCTCCACTCCTGACCTACCCACCAGCCCATCCAGCCAGCCCTGGTACTGGTCCTAGTTCTGGTACTGGTATTGCTATTGCTCGTGCTGCTAATATTCCATTTATATTATATTATATTATATTATATTATATTATATTATATATACTGATTTATTACTATTCAGCCTGCTGGCATGAGGGGAAGATCTGGAGACTGGCTCTGCCTCAGGGAAAGTGGTGACCCTTAAATGAAGTCTCTTGGCTGCTTATTAATCCCAGACCTATGGGTGCTCTGGACCAACTGAAAGGCGAAAAGCTGTGCCACAGTTCTCCCATCCCTCCTGTCCCTGTTGGAGACCTCCAGGAAACGCCCCATGCCTTCAGGAAACCCTTACCTCTTCTTGCAGATCAGAACTACCAGCAAGGCGACGAGGCCAGTGATCAGAGTCAGGCAGATCCAGACAATCGTCATCGTGTCGTACCGGAGAGACACTGGAAGGAGCAGGGTGGGAAGGGCGTGAGCTGGAGTGGGGAATGCACTGCTGAGCTCAGCAATGTACCTACCCCATGGTCTTCAGAGGTGAAGCCTTGGGCTGACCATGGGCTCATGGCCTTCAAAGATGAAGCACTGTTCCACTTACTCCCAGTGTTGAGCCTCTCCTAGCGCACAGGGACCATTTACACGGGGGGAAACCAAGCAGAGATCTGAGACAGCCATGGTGACACAGCAAAACAGTACAGAGGGGAGACTGGAGCCTCAGGACCTCTGCACGTCTTCCCTGCCCTAACTGCTACATCCTTCCTCCCTCCTCTGTCTCATGTATAAGCACAGAATCATGGAATCACTGAGGTTGGAAAAGACCTCTAAGATCACTGAGTCCAACCATTAACCCAGTGCAGCCAAGGCCATCACTAAACCACGTCCCCAAGGGCCACATCAACAGATTCATCAAGCGCTTCCAGGCGTGGTGACTCCACCACTATCCTGGGCAGCCTGTTCCAATATCTTCTTCCAGTGAAGAAATATTTCCTGATATCCAATCTAAACTCTGTTTCAACTTGAGTCTGTTTCCTCTTGTCCCAAACATCTCAGGATGCAATCCCTGCAGGCTGAAATGCCAGGGGATGTGCCTCCAGGCCCCCTCCCTGTGTGGCAGAGGAGCAGTGGCCGTGGAGACGGGCTCACCATGCTCCATGCTCTCTGCCCCACACTTCCCTCACCCCACACCTGCACACACTCACCCGGCTTCCCTGTTTCCACCTCCACAGTCTGACTGAACCTCCCGCAGCCAGCGGAGGTGCGAGCCCGCACCTGGAAAATGTAGCGGGTTGCAGGCTTGAGCCCAGAGACAGTGGCAGTGGTGCTCTTGGATTTCAGAGTCGAGTAGCTCTGCATCTCCTTGTCCTGGGAACAAGCAGCGACAAAACCCTCTCTGCATCAGCACAGCGGCCACAGAGTCTTCCAAAGAAGCCCCTTGTGCAGGGCTGGCTGATAGCAGGGGCCTCCGAGGAAGGAGCTCGGCGTTACCTTCTCGTAGTACTTGATCTCGTACTCCAGGATGATGCCGTTGGGCTGGTCCGGCTCTTGCCACAGCAAGGTGACGCTGTTCTGGCCCGTGCTCTCCTGGTGCACCACCACCACCTGGGACGGGGCTGGGGACCAGACACAGGGGGTTAGGTGCCTGCTGAGCGGGGGAGCAGGACACGGCAGCAGGGAAGGGTGGAACTGGAGCCCCAGGCAGGACCCCTGGCTCAAACCAGGTTTCTGGTTTCATTAAAGCCATGTGGAGATGAGTGCTGTGATGGGGATTGCAAACAGGCTTTTCCTTGCTTTGGCTGCCTCAGTCTCTTTCCCATGGAGCAAAGCAGCTCTGAGAAGATGAGAGAGCAGGGCACTGTCCCAGGACAGGCAGGAGGGGACACTGGTGATTTGCTGTGATCTGGAGCCAGAAAGGAGAAGGACCAGTGGCGTTTCAGGTCATGGAGATCCCTAACAGGACTGTGTCCCCTCTTGTTCCACCTGGGAAAAAGGGCGAGGGGCAGGGGAAGAGGGAAAGGGGAGATGGTAAGTGTGGTCAGGGTCTGAGCACCAGTCTAAAAGTGCCCTGCTCTGCTGCCCTGGTATATTTGTCATCTTCCCAGGCCTGAGCTGGGAGCCTGGGAATCAGTTCTTGTACCTGTAGCCACGCCTGAACTGTTGCTGTCACAGCTGGGGGAACCAACTCACCAGCCTCCTTTCCCACTGGGAAAACACCCACTGGAAGTTCCCCAGAGTGTAGTGGGTGCTGTGATGGCCAGGAGCAGCCATTGGCTCTGACTCACGGGAAGTTTCAGGCCCCACTTGTGAGCTTTGCTGTCAGGTGAAAAAAGGGATGTGGCAGCTCTGGGGAAGGCAGAGCTGCCGTGGCCACGGCTGCAGTGCAGGGGTGTCCCTGGAGCAGCACAGAGACCAAAAGAGGCCACAGGGACTGAAAGGCAGCAGTTTAAGCTCAGTTCATCTTTGGGGCTGGCTCCTCTGAGAAGCAGAAAATGCTGCTGGTACAGAGCACCCTGGGGAGATGGGGCAGGATGGGATGGTGGGAATCAGTTCAACTGCACGAGCGTGGGCACTGCCTTCGCTCCACTCAGCCCCAGGGAATCTGTGCTGCATCTGCCTCAGCCGTGCTCAGCCTTTGGGGCTGGGGGGACAAGGGTGACCCCGAAGGTCCCCCCGTGCCGTGTCAGGGTCCCTCAGGCTCTGTCACATGCAGCAGCTGGAGTACAGTGGCTGAACTACCAAATTCCCAACCCCGCTGCTTTCACAGCACCTGCTCAGAATCCATTTTGCAGCTGAGAAGTCAAAATGGGAATATTCAGCATTTCCTGAGAGCATCTCCATCTGAGGCATCAGGCTGAGGCAGCTCATCAGCACTTGGAGGGATTGTGAGGGATGAAGCCAGCACGACTGAGCCACTTCCACTTGCTGCAGAAGTGCTACAGGCTGACATCAGTGACAAAGGGACCTGTACTCATGCCAGCCATGAGCTGTCCAGCAAGGCTCCCCAGGTTTCTCCTGCTGGTACCTCTGCCATGAGAGCAGAAGGGGCTCAGCATCACGGGAAGTTCCTGTGGGCTCTTTTCAGACTGGGAGGACTGACAAGGAAGGTCAGTCCCTGCCCTGATCTCTCTGCCCACAGTGTGCTCCATGGAGAAGTGCCGTGGAGCAAGGTCCTGTCCTACCCGGGCTACAGCACTGCTCACTGGTTTCCTGGGGAAAGAGCATTTTGCAGTGAGGAATTTGCACAGGTGAGACATGCATGGGAGAGACTTTCCCCAGCAAACATTGCTGTCACTTGCTGGGGCCTGGCATCGGTGTGAGCTAAGAGCAGAGCATGAACTGCTGCCGGGCCCTTTGGGAAGGGACAAACGGCTGGAGGATCAGCCTGAAACATTCATGCTCCACTTAGTGTTCCTGTCAACAAACGAATGTTCTCCGTGTCCCCCGTCTCCTGCAGAAAAGGAGCCCCCAACAGCGGCCACAGGCTGAAGTGAAGGGAAAGGAGGAGGAAAAAGGACACCATGAAGCAGAACCAGAGAGGGGTAAGAGTTACCTTGGGCAGCAACTTGTCCCCAGCCCATCCCAGCTCCCCGAACCCACCTCCAGCAGCAGAGAGGACAGGGGTCACATCTCCTGGCCGTCCCAAGCCCATCACCAAACCAGCCCTTCACTGCTAGAGCAGGTTCTGGATCCCGCAGACACCGGCTGGAGCAACGTCGGAGCAACATCAGCATCACCCCACAGGCCACGCCTGGAGGGGGGTCTGCTCCTCCTACCTGCCTGGTTTGTCGTGATGTTGGCGACCGCGGCCCTGCGGGACTCCAGGCTGAGGTCGGAGACGCCGTTGACGGCCTCCACCCAGAAGGAGTAGTTGGTGTGTGCCAGGAGGTTGGTGACGGTCAGGGCGCCCTGCACCAGGCTCATCTGCTGGGGCACGAAGCGGATGCCGCTGCCGCACGCCTCGCACGGCCCCGCCGCGCCCGCGCAGCGCCGGCACCGCACGTTGTACACCACGTCCGCGCGGCCGCCCTTGTCCAGCGGCGGGCCCCACTCCAGCGTCACCGAGGTGCCGTTCACGCTGGAGATCAGGTTCACGGGAGCGGAGGGGGGCCCTGGAAGAGAAGCGGGGATTCGGGCGGAGCGAGGGCCGCTGGAGTGTTGGGAATGGTGGGGCGTGGGAGCGATGGAGGTGCGCCTTGGGCAGCAGGAGCTGAGCGCACCAACGCTGCTGCAAGGGACACAGAACGGCCCGGAGCAGGGAATGCGCTGGACACGAGACAGCAAAGACTCGGCGGGGCTCGGGGTGAAATGCCTTGGAGGTAAAATGGTCTGGATCAGGATGCCAAGTGCCAGATGTCAGTTTTGGGGGAAGCAGGAAGCAATGGTAAGGCATGAAGATTTGGGGGAAGAGCCACAGTGCTGATGAGCTGGATGTGCTCACCTAAAAGGAAAGGTAAACCCACATCTCCTTGGCGAATTAATAAACGTGGGTGGATATTCCTTAGGGAAACACAAGTCAGATGCTGCTGACCCCTCTTTCACTCTGGCCTGTCTGTCCTCCTGGACCAACTACAGAAAGGAGGACTCCCCCTGGGATGTCCTTGTCCTCTTTTAATAGCACTGGGCCCCTCCAAGCAGTCTATTGCAAAGCTGAGCTGAGACCATATGACAAGCCCTGGTGTCCCTGTCCACCCACAGAGGAGGAGAGCACAGCAACCCTTGCACTGACCCCATGGCTGCCCAGGGGTGTCTGACCACCTGGTGCACTTCTGGGAAAGGAAAGCTGGGGTGGGGGTCAACCACTTCTCCCAGGTAACAAGTGACAGGACAAGAGGAAATGGCCTCAAGTTGTGCCACGAGAGGGTATCAGAGAAAATTGCATCACAGAAAGGATGGTCAGACATTGGAACAGGCTGTCCAGGGAAATGGTGGAGTTACCATCCCTGGAAGTGTTCAAAAAGTGTGGATGTGGCACTCAGGGGCAGGGTTCAGTGGTGAACGTGGTGCTGGTGCTGGGCTGATGGATGGGCTTGATGAACACAGAGGCTTTCCAACCTTAACGACCCTATGACTCTCTGACTCTGGTCAGTGGTGTTTGGAGAGCAGCAGGACGGGGGTGACACAGAGGGGGTGAGGGAGTGCAGCCAAGGGGGCTCCCAGCTCACGTGCCAGACAGAAACTCAGGGCTGGAGGGCTGGAGGAGCACCTTGGGCAGCAGGCACAGGGCCAGGGGAGCGTGCTGGGCTCAGCCAGGAGCAGCTCCGGCTCCAAGGATGTGCCACGTGCCCCAGTACAGCATGGCTGGGCACAGGGCAGCCGGGGGCACTCAGGGGGTACGCAGGGGATGCCCAGGGGGTACTCAGGGGATACTCAGGAGATACTCAGGGGTACTCCGGAGATACTCGGGGGTACTCACGTGTGCAGGCGGCGGAGGGGGGGTCCTGCACGGCGCGGTAGAAGCTGCTGTCACAGCGGCACACACGCGCTGCCCGGCTCTCCGAGTGGCTGTGCAGGGGGCACTTGGCACACAGCTGGTCCCCTGGGGCTGATTTGTAAAATCCCAGCTGGCAGGCTGCGGAGAGAAGGATGCAGGTCAGAGGGATGTGCCTGGGTGAGGATTACCCCACGGCTCAGAGGATGCCCCCAGCACAAAGCTGGGCCATGCTTGCACGTAGTGCACGGGCAACCAGCCTTTCTGGCCTGCACCTGGGTGAGTGCCCTCCTGCTGCCCTTCTGGAAACTGGGCTTTCCTTCTGTGGAAACTTCTGTCTGTTCCCCCAGCCGCACTTACTGCCATCCTGACACCCGTTCCCCACTGCTTCTCAAGCAAACTCAGGTACCTCTGCTGTTCAGGAGCTGCCTGCAAAGCTCCAGGTGTTCTCCTCATGCCTGTGCCTGCTGTCCAGCCGCTGCCTGCCCCCAGGACAGAGAGCACTGCAGGAATCAAACCATGCGGCACTGGAAATCTATTGGCAACTATTCCAAAATATCATTTATGGGGCAAATTTACAACACAGTCCCCACTTCATGGTGGTTGCCACAAACAGTGGCTGTGCCCAGGTTCCCAAAAGCATCCATGTGGGAGGTTTCAGAAATTAAATCTCCACACCTGGGACATGGTACATGTCCCTCTGCAAGACCCTGGGGTGCTGCCACACAGAGCAACAAGTTCCCTTGCACAAAAGTGCAGGGAAAGGGCCTCTCTTGTTGCATGGCACAGAAAAAGGCACTGCACGCCCGCTGCCCTCTCTCTAGAGGCAGAGGGACATTCAGGCCAAACGAGACAGCCTTGAAAAGAAGTTTTTTTCTGACAACACAACCTGCCTGCAGTTTCTCTGCCTCCTCCTGATGCAGGAGCTCATCCCACGCCAGGTCTGGCATTGCTCTGCTTCATCCTCCCCCCTTCTCCCAGCAGCCCCTCGGGTGGATCATTTGTTACACAAACAAACAGCTCCTCTCTCGTTAGGAAAATCGATTCGTTCAGGAGTGACATGTGGCATGTCAGGTATCTGTCTGGGGGTGGAAGGATCTGCCCTCTCTTGCAGACTTAGATTCCAAATAAGGGAAAGCAGGCTCTGTCTGGGTCCCTGTACTCATGAGGTACTTTTAGGACCAGTTCCAGTGATTCAAGGATTATTCCTGGCTCTGACTCATCTCTGTTTTTTCCCACTGAGGTAGTAATACCTTCATTTTCTCATCTTTACCTCCAGTGGCCAGATCTGCATAGAGCCTCAATCTTTGCTTTCAGACATGTGAAAGGGTTTTGTTTGTGATCCAGCATCCTCAGTGGGCTGGGTCCCTCCATGCTGTTTGCTCTGTTGTTTCAAGGTGCTGATTTGTTTTTCATTAATAACACTGCTTTCCTTGCCACGGATCTCCCTGGGCTGATGCTACCAGCACATTGCACCCACCCCACACCGCGCAGTGACACAACAGCTTCATACCCGAGCTACTCCAGCAACGGCAGCTGGAGGCAGTGCTCCAGTCGCACATCCCTCGTGTGGGGACCACTTGCTGGTCCCTCTCCAGGCTCTGTCACCAGTTTCTGTGGCACTTTTGCACCAAATGCTCTGTTAGCAGCAGGGAGTGATGCCACTGGCAGGACAGACGCGTGCTGCACGTGCCAGAGGTGGTTCCACAGGCCGGTGGCTCAGGCTGGTGTCACATCTTGGTACAGCAAAGGCCAGCAGTTCCAGACTTTGTTCCTAAATTCCTGCTCTTCCACTCCCCAAAGGGCATCAGGGCAAGGAGCAGAAATGCCCAAACTTGGGGATGGCAAGGGAAGGCAGATGTGGAACTGCAGCAGCTTGGGGCTGGTTTTGTTCCCCAGCTCTTCTGGCACCTTTCACTTCCCCAAGGGCATCAGGAGAGGGGAGAACACAGGGGATGCAGATTTCAGGGGAGGTTTGCTGTCCCTTGCCAGCCGCACCGAGGACAGCCCGAGACATTTGGCAGGCTCTGGTGCTGATGGTCCTGACGATACCAAGAGATTCAGGGACTCTGCCCTTGCCAAGGGCCCCCTGATGCTGCAGCACCCTCCAGTCTGCAGCCCTTTGGGTTTGGGTGTAAGACTGAGATGAGCACGGATACATCCTGTGCTCAGGTGGGGACAAATCTGGGAGGCAGCCAGCTGGTGAAAAAAACCCCAACCAAACTTCAAAATAAATCAGAAGAAAGAAGATTTCCCAGTTTTTCTGCATGGGAAAGGATGAAGGCACTGCATGAGCACGGCTGGGAGCTGAGCAGTGGGACAGCCCCCGTCGGTGCTGGGCAGGTGCAGGTCAGGAACTGCTGCCTTTAACTGTGTGAATGTCCCTTGGACCTGCAAACCAGCACCATCTCTACGCATGCAGCAAGCAGGGACTTGTGCTTCCAGAGGCACCGGAGTGGTTCCCTCCACCACTATTTAATTAAGGGCAGAGAAATCAGTGCTAGCTCAGGTACGGAGAGGCAGGCAGCAGGAAGGATGGCAACACAAAGCACAGCAGATTTGCACGGAGCAATTGTAATCACTTAGCATTTAATGCTGTAAAAAACCCATTAATTACCCGTAGCAATGAGTCACAATTATTTTAGATGCACTCAAGGGGAAAATTATACTAAATGACAAATTACAGGTGAATTTGTGCACCAGGGCAGAGCCATCGGGAGCCAGCTCCCGGCACATGGACAGCACGAGCACACAGGGAGGGCTGGGGAGCACCTGGGGCTGGGGCAGGCACTGCTCGGGGGGTCATGCCCCTCTGGGTGCCTCAGTGCCCACTTTAGAGGGAGGCAGCACACACGTGCAAAGCCTTTCACAGGCACGGGCACCAGCTTGAACCTGCATAAGGTATAAAACAGCTCCAGTACAGGATGCCAGGCATGTCCTGCTCCGGATTGAGCTCTCTCATGCCACACGAGTGACATGTGGAAGACCAGAACCTCCCAGGTTAGTTCTGGGAAGAGCAAACAGCAGAGAAGTGCCCAGCAGGAAAAATTCAGTCAAATGCACCAGGTCTAAAACACACTGGGCTCCACAGCCATGGTTGTGGCATTCACAGAAGCCTCCCAAATCTGCAGCCACCCAGCAGAGAGTGCAGAGTGGTTGTTCTGCTGTCTTCTCTGCAGTCAACTACAGCAGCCTGCCAGAAATGCCCTCCCTGGAGCCCTGGGGAAGGTGGGGTTTCTTTTATTCCCATTATTTTATGTAGTTGACACCCTTTTTCTGTGTCTGAGGATCTCAGGTCCTGCCACTTTGTGAGCCACCAGAAGTGGTGCTGTGGAGTGCTCCTGTCCCCAGTGCCAGCCCCGCTGCCTGTCCCTGCAGTTTGACCCCACGTGCACGCTGTGGTTCTGCAGCGCCTGTGGGACAGCAGCAGCCCTGCTCCTGCCCCTCAGCTCAAGATTTGCACACCGACGTTCTTCCTGCAGCCCAGACAGCTGGCTGATCCCAGTGCCACCAGCAAAACCCAGCACCGAACCCGTGCTTGGCAGAGCACATCTCTAACCCTGTGTCACACAGGTGAGGCCCCAGTGATCACCCCGGACTGGTTTGGGTCTGCACCATGGGCCTCCCACCGAGCCCCCCACCCTGCACCGCACACCTCGCCCGCTTGCCCACCCCACCAGCCCCACTCTCAGGTGCCGCCTGCCCACAGGACCCCGGAGCAGCAGGTTTGCCTCAGGAACGGTGAACGTGGAGGGATCTGCCAGCCACCTGGAGTTCGGTCCATTTGTTTCACTCCCCTCCATCCTCTGGGGACAGGACAACATCTGCTAATAAGCTGGCAGAGCTCAAGAGATGATGGATGGACCTGTCAAGGATACGCTAGCAGGGAATGAGCTGCTCCTGTCCCTCTCCAGCGGCTGCCTGGGAGCAGTGCTCTGCAGGTGGCCCTGGTGGGACCACCAAGGGCTGCTCCAGTGGGGCTGCAAATGCGAGCACTGCCCCCATGTCACTCCCTCTCGGCTCCGTCCTCAGCCCAGGAGGTTTGGGCAGGGTGAGGGCATGGTTGAGAGGGTGACATGGGGCAGCTCTGTGACACTGGTGCCACCGACTGCCCCTTTTCCTGGCCCTTCAACAGATCTGGGCATCTGCAAGCACCAGAAGAGCAGTCATGTATCTCCCTTTGGCCACGCTGGGAAGAGACAGAGATGGAAATAAAGGTGTCACAGCCACTGTGACAGCCAGAGACGGGCACCAGTCCCAGAGCCCCCCAGGCTGCACAAGCCAGCACAGAAAATCCCAGCTCCTTTCAATCCAGTTTCAGCACGATGCCTCCAATCTCAGCTCCCATATGACACAGACACTGAAACAGAAGCAGGTTATTCTCAGCCATGTCTTAAAGTGATGCACCCACCTCATTGCCCAAAATCTTCTGTTTTAGCAGGGCTGTGCTCCCCTTTCCCTGCAATCCCAGGTCAGCCCAGGCTCTGGGCTGTGCAGGGGCCCGGAGGGAGTCTGGGGGTCTGGCTGGGCTGGTGCTCCCAGTAATCTCCTGGCCCTGAGGTCATGCCTCGCCCCACAGCCCTGCTGCTGCTCACACACCCTCCTCGTGCTGCTTGTCCCTGCACTGCCCCAGCCCTGGTCACCCCTGGCCCCTGAGCACCACACTAGCCTGTCCACAGCCCCACTCCCACCTTGCAGCCCCTCTGCACAGTTCACGACTCTTCCCACCCCCAGTACAACCCATCACACCAGCACACACCCCTGAACTTGTCTTCTATCACCCCAGACTCCAGCTCACATCACCTCCCTGCTGCTTGGTCCTTCTTCCCACAATTAACCCACTTCACACCCCATTGTACCCCTGAGTCTTTCAGAGGGGGAACTGGAGGAGTTTTTTACCCACGGTGGCTTTGCAAAGCCAGCAGAACCCTGTGCTTGAGGCTCCCAGCAAATGGCACACACAGCAAAGGACACCCTGCACCCTCCTTGGGAACACCCAGATTTCACTGCCACCAGGACAAGCCGTATTTAGGAGGGTCCTGCCCTTCCAAGTGGAATAACTCCACTTGTAGTGCTGGGAAAGCTGGAACCATAGTTGTACAGACTGGCTGCATCCCAAACTGGAAATCTGTGTGATGCTGCCATAGAAAAATCAGCAGGTCTCAGAGTCACAGAATCACTTAGAACCAAACCCCCAGCCTTAGAATTCCAGAATCCCAGAATGGTTTGGTTTGGAAGGGACCTCAGAGGTCATCCAGCTCCCCTTCCACTAGACCAGGCAGCTCACATCCCCTTCAGCCTGATTTCAGTACTGTTGGACACACACCTGAGTCTCTTCTGCTCTTCCCCACATCTTAAAAAATGACAAAATAAAAGCAGGAAACACCCAAATCTCAGTTTGCTATGAGTGCTGCTCTGCTGCCTGGTGCAGACATCCTTCTGTGGGAGTGGAGGTGATGCTGTGCAGACTTGTGTAGGTGAGGCAGCCTGGCACGCTCGGAGCAAAGGCTTTTTTATAAAGCTCATCCAGGGAAACGCTACAGCTTGCTGGAGTCAGATGGAAACAGGCAGCCTGGTGCCAGAATTAGAAAAAAGCTGTTTCCCACACTCAGCCTTGTCAAAGAGTTTTAGACAGAAGTAGCCAAAGCTTCTGAAAAAACCCCACAGGTTTCACCAAACCATAACCAAAGGCAGAAAACACAGTCTGGAGGAAGGGGTGGGGCCGAATGGGGCACCCCTGAAGGTGACAGTGCTGGAGGTCACCCTGTGTCCCTGCTGCGAGGCATGAAAGAGGAAAGGACACACAGAGCACCAGGAACTTCATCCCATCCCTGGCAGGAGCTGGAATGCAGTTCTGGGGGGCAGGCGAGCCCTCTCAGCACATCCCTGTGGCTGTGGATGTGTAGAGGGGCTGGGCTGTAAGATGAGGGTGCCCAGGCATCCCAGGGCCAGCACAGCTGAGCCCCACCAGCCTCGGGGGAAGTGGCAGCAGCAGCAGCTTCTTTTCAGAAGGGGGAGAAGCCGTCACACAAACGGTGACGTGGGTGGCATCTGGAGCTCCTGCCAAGGGCAGAGCAAGTTTCTGGCAGGGCCCTGCTGCTCTGTGGGATGAGAAACATCTCCGTGCAAGGCAATCTCACCAAGCTCTGAATGTGCTGGTGGGGAATTTGAGATCCCTGCCCCCCACAGTTGTTACACTATCCCCAGGAAAAGGACTGGTGCAAAATCCAGGTCTTTCCTTCACTGTGTCCAAACTCCCCCACAACAGCTTCCCAGGCACCTGCACACTGGAAATCCAGAGCAACAACCTGTGTTCACCACCTAAACACGGCCAAATTTTGTGGAAGAGTTCAAAACAAAAATGCCCAAACAAAAAAACCACATTCCCAAACCGGTGAATGTCTTTATCCATCAGAGCCCAGCTGCTCTTCACCACTTCTCAGAGGGCCACAGAGACCTGCTAAGCACAAATAAAATTTGATTAATCCCCATCACTACCCTGAACTCCAGCTCAGGATCATTCTCACCCTTCATTTCTGTCAGTGCTGAAACACAGAAAACTCAGAGGAAAAGTGGCACACAATAAAATATTCAGCCAAGGACAAACCCCATATGGTTGTGTTGGTGGGACACAGTGGTGCCCTGCAGGCTCCTCCATCATTTTTGTTTGTTCCTTAGCAGAGAAATAAATAGATGGGTTTAGGTGCCGGGGTGCTGCTTTGTTTTGTTTTCCAAGTAAATGCAATTAGCCATTGGATTTTAGAGGAGGGAGTGATGCTGGAGATCCTGGGATCACCCTGTCCTGCCTCCTGCCCTCTCCAGCGACCTCCCTGGGCTGAACCAGCCACACACACACAGCCCAGCACCCCTGGGCTCCAAGCCTAGCAGCCAGGTCTGAGACAGTGAGCTGGAGGTCCCGGTATGAGACAAGTGTGACTCCAAGGATCCCACCCCAAGGCTGGATAAGCCTCTAGGGGAAGAAGTCTTTCTTAATGAAAAAGGAAAGAGAGCAGGTTTAGATGGCAGATTGGGAGAAATTGTTCCCTGGGAGGGTGGGCAGGCCCTGGCACAGGGTGCCCAGAGCAGCTGTGGCTGCCCCTGGATCCCTGGCAGTGCCCAAGGCCAGGTTGGACACTGGGGCTTGGAGCAGCCTGGGGCAGTGGGAGGTGTCCTGCCCATGGCAGGGGTGGGATGAGCTGAGCTTTAAGGTCCCTTCCAGCCCAAACCTTTCTATGATTCTGTGTTCCTAGACAGTCACAGATTATGTGTCTTGGAAAACAAACTGGTTTTCCTTTCTTTCTTTCTCTGGGAGGATGCGGAGTTTTGGGATAACCAGGAGGGGCCATGGTCTCACCAGCCAGTATTCCCTGTGTTTTACAGAGCAGCTGGTGGCCTTGCAAACCACAATGAAAATCTTGTGAGTCATCAACTTTTTTTGATTCCCTTGCCTGGCATCACGGAAAGGACTTTTGCATAACTCCCACAGCACCACTTCGGAACTGTTTCTGCCCTGCCCTTGAAGCTCTGACTTGGTGTCTTGGGGTGACTCTGTGATGCGTGTCCCCTATCGCTGCTCCACGCCCAGACGTGAATCCTGAGCCTTTCTGTGTCTTTAAGCTGGGTTTGGGAGAAAGGGAGAAAAAAAAAGAGCGGTTTTGTGTTCAAGGACACAGATGCACACTCCCCTACACTCCCCTGCGTTCCCGGCTGCTACAGAGCAGAGGAAAGCACCTTCCTGCTTTTCCCAGCTCTTGGCTCCTTTTCTCAGGAGAGAGACGGAGAGTTAAACTCCTTTGCTTTTCAGCTAGTCTGCAAGCTGAGGCAAGAAAGCTTTTTCTCCCTGGGACTTCAGCTTCTTCTCTTCCAGAACTGTTCAGAATTTTCCACCGAGGCCTGGAAGGGACCCAGGCTGACCCGAAGAGAAGAGAGAAAGAGACCACACCCAAAGAAAGGACTCTAAAATCTTACCAGGTTCTCTCCACAGCGAGAGGTTTTATTATTTAGCATTATTATTCTTTCCCGTGTGTCTGTTAAATAAAATGGTTTTTTCCTTTCACTTTCCCCCGAGGAAAAATTTTTTCCCCCCAAACCTGGTGGGGGAGGGGTGGCTGTAACCTGCCTTCTATCAGAGGACGTTCAAATTTGGATGTTCCTCCGAATTTGTCTCAAACCAGGACACTTGGTACCCTCAGGGCAGAGCCCCTCTGTGGGGCACACCTGGAGCACTGGTGCCACCAGCTCGGAGTGTGACAGCCTGGTACCCAGACAGCAGGCACAGGATGCTGCAAGCGGGGAAGGCTGTGGCCTGGGCCTGCCACGTGTGTGTGCTGGGACTTGCACAGAAATTCCTCTGGAAATCCACACCAAGAAAAGTGAAACACCTTCCAAGATGTTTGCTTGGAGCTGCAGTAACAGGGTGTTCTCACAGAATCATGGAATCGCCAAATGGTTTGGACTGGAAGGGACCTTAAAGCCCATCTTTCTCTGCCTGGGCCAGGGACACCTTCCACTAGACCAGGTTGTTCCAAGCCCCATCCAGTGGCTTCACCTGGAACATTTTTCCCCAGGTGTTTCCAGGGCTTTCCCTGCCCCTATGCCAGGCTGTGCCCCCAGCACAGCACATTTCCCCTCCTCTCACACAGCTCTGCTCCCCCCTTGCCCCACCAGCTGTGGGACTTTCTTCATAAATGCCCATGGACACAAAACTGTATTCACAAGAACATAATTACCAAGCTGGGTATTTTCTCCTCTTAATTAGCAATGCCGTGGTGCTTTAATTGCTCGATTAAAGTTGCCCACAAGGAAGGTTTAAGGTACATTAAATCTGCTGATTGGTTCATCAGCATGAATCCCACCAACTGGAAAAAATTAACTGGCTTCCCGATTGCTAACCAGACTCTCCAGATCCATTTCCACCAGCTGTGTCCCACAGGAGGCACGAGAGAGCCCAGCAGTCCTTCCTCTATTCCTACCTCTCCTTCACTTTGGGGGCTGGAGGGGAAGGCTCCCAGCAGGGGCAGTGTCCCTCTCTTCTCTTGTCTGGAGGAAAAAGGCCATTTTTTGGCTGAAGCAGGGCTGGGTAAAGTCTAACCCAGGGCCAGAGCCTCGTTCAGCCACACACAGCAGGCCTGAGTTTGGTGGCTGTTCTCACTCAGGCTACAAACACCCATCTCATGTGCACATGGGCTGCTGGAGCAGGAATTTGGAATTGCTCAGTTCCTGCTCCCTTGTCACTGTTTTCCATCTAAAGGGAACAGCCAAGCTGAAGGTCCCGAGAACAGCGGAGGGAAAGCAGCCAGAGCATAAGAGGGTAAGAGGGTAAGAAGTTTGTTCCCAAACTTCAGACAGAAATGTCTGAACGGCTCCTGAAAGCCATGGATATTCAACAAAGAAGCTCTTTGGGAGTGGCATTTCTGCCAAAGGCTCGTCCCCCCACTCTGACAACAGGGAAGAGGGCCCGTCCTCTTTTCCACTTGTTTATTAAAGAAAACCCTTCCTGGGAGATTCGGTGCTCCTGGGGGTCCCCATGGCTGGATGCTGGATGGGTTTGTGTCAGCTCCCAGAGAGCAGCACCACAATCCACTGCTGCTGATGCTCCAAACCCACTCCCTCTGTGTGTTTGACCTGTGAGCAGCTGAACAGATTTTAGCCCAACTTGAAGTTCTGCTCACTCATAGCTGCTGAGAGATGCAGCCCAAGAAATAACTCAGACCTGACTCAAAAGGGGGACCCTGATGCAAGGACCATGAACTTACATGGTCCAAGGACCAAGGTCTGTCCACCAAGGACCACCACAACCCAAGGTCGGGGTGGCTCAGGAGCCTGGCTGCCCTCCCCCAAGAGGGGCTGACCGGGGCTGGAGGAGGGTTGAGGAGCCACTGTCCTCACCTGCCTGAGCCTCTGTGTCCACCTCTCCATCCATCCATCCATCCACCCACAGGACAGGGTACTCATGAGAGCTCTCAGCCTCTGGGGAGGTGGGTTATGGGCCCTTCCCTGCCCACAGAAGCACAACCAGGCTCCCCTTTCCCATCCCTCTAATTGCACTGACCTTATTGAAATGGGTCTCCATTTGTCCTGCACAGCAGCTGCATATCAATAAGGTGAATTATGCTGATTGTCTCCTTATCTGATAAATTGCTGGGACAGATCCTTTTCCCTCTTGCTTATTCTGCTGTTTAGGCAGAGCAGTTGCTATTTGCTGTGTATAAGAGATGTTAATGTGTCATGTGTGGACCGATGCATTTCAAGGAGGAAAGAGCAGCAAGTCCGAGGCTGTGGGTGAGGGGGCGAGAGAAGAAAAGTCCTTCAGAACCTTGAAAACAGAGGGAAAAACAAGTGGACCGTGCTGTCCCAGGAGGGGTTTCATCCTTGGGGTGGCTGTGGCACAGGATGCTGTGGGACTAAATACTGGGAATGTTAGGAGCTGGCAGACCCCAGGATGCCATCAGCTGATGTGGGAATTCCTGCTCAAATCCCATTTCTGCCCAGTAAGGTACGTGCCCAGTCCCAGCTGGAGAAGGGGGTGCTCTGGAGAGGACCCTGGCAGAGGCATTAGGCATGGATACGGGGACAAATGTCTGGTGTGTGAGGGCTGTGACACAACTGATGCCAAGCCAGCTGGCACCTCAGATGGTCCTGATCCCAGCGCCCCTGGGCTGAGATCTGGCCCCCTCAGTCCCATGGAAACTGCCCCTCACATCCTTATGGCAAACAGCAGGGCATCAAAGGAAGGTGAAACGTGTGGATCCTGCTGGGATGAGTGCAGGAGTCAGAGATCCCAGCCACCACCCTCCTGCCCCAAAACAGGGCAGCGAGGGATCCAACGTGATGGATGACAGCAAAGCCCCGTCCCTGCAAGTGTCCAAGGCCAGGCTGGACGGGGCTTGGAGCAACCTGGTCAAGTGGAACCCCGTGGCAGGGGGTGGAATGGGATGAGCTTTAAGATCCCTTTCAACCCAAACCAGTCTGGGGTTCTACAACTCTGTAATGGGGATGAGAGGCAAAGAAGTTCCCGATGTTCCTACACGTCTTTCACCACGTCCCACCTCTCCCCTTCCTTCCCAGGTTTGTGGCACTGCCTTCCTTCTC
Source organism: Dicrurus megarhynchus (assembly GCA_013399195.1). Taxonomy (NCBI): domain Eukaryota; kingdom Metazoa; phylum Chordata; class Aves; order Passeriformes; family Dicruridae; genus Dicrurus; species Dicrurus megarhynchus. The sequence goes on along the minus strand of VXAD01001045.1, from coordinate 398,247 downwards.
CTTGGAAGGGCTGGGAACAGCTCTGGCTATGGTCTGCTTTCCTGAGCTGTCTTCCATCACTCTGGCAGGCCCTTAGAAAAATGAATGTTAAAGAGGAGGGGAAGAAACCTCCACTGTTCAAATATCTTTAGCTTTGACAAATAAGGCGTCCGGCTGTGAAAGGCAGAAGGAAATTAATTTGGAATCATATTTTAAACACTGCCATAGAGGCAAAGTATCTTCTCTCTAATTTCTCCCCCTCCACACCTCCCCTCCCCAAGCAAAAAATGAATTTCCCTGATATTTATAGAAAGATTATTAGGGCCACAAGGAGTGATTTATATCATCTCATCCCTGTGACCGAGAATGAAAAATTGCTGGGGCAACAGCCACTGGAATCCTGCTTTTGTCCGCCTGACAATTAAAACGGCTAATTTCCAACTCCAACAGATCTGCCGGGGTTATAAATCATCCCCGAAAGGCACTTTTCAGCCTGAAAAATGAACTCTGCCCCAATCAGGCACAAGATCAGAGATTTGCATCTGTTTGCCTTCACGTGGAAACGTACGTCCTGCTGCCCCACCAAAGGAGACACAGGCAAGGAGGAGCTGCCCCTGTTCACTCGATGCTGGGTCATCAAACTGTGCTGCAGCCGGAAAAATGGGACAGGGAAGGCAGGAGGGGGAGACAACGCTGAGGTCAGAGAAAGTCCAGTGACGTTTCTGTCCCGTTTCTGATGCCACAGGGCTTGGAGAGCTTCACCAGAGAGCATTGCTGGGTCGGAGTCCATCTGCAGGGCCACCTGGGGGACACGCTGGACCACTGTGCCATGTGCCAGGCCTGTGGTAGGAGCAATCCCACCAGAAATGGGCAGGAGGGCAGAGAAGGGGCTCTCCCACAGCTTTGCTGCCAGGAGAGAGCAAACCTGTCCAAGGAACCACATGAAAACGAGTCAGGCAGAGCCCAGCACCAACGCCACAGCCTCGCTCAGCCTCCTGCCTTTGGGGTGGGGATGTCCTGGGGCAGAGCGTGCGGTACAGGACTGCTGCAGGGCAATACAAGGAAGGGCTGTGTGGTCCATCTGAGCCACCTCGCAGCTCCTTGCAGTGGTGGGGCTGGCACAGCCAGCCACGAGGCCCATGCCAGTGCCCCCTCCTGCAGTAGCACACGCCTGGCCCCGCATACATCTTGCACCCACTCTTTAACATGCTGGAAGAGCTTTTCTGAGTTATTAGATCTGTCCCGGGATAACTTTCAAATCGACCGTCACAGACAGGAGGAGTTCAGATAAAAGCATTTATTCTGCCTGTCCTTCCCACGGTGTAGCTGGAGACCTGCAGGGGCCAGCGCGGGTCCCAGCAGCCCCCGGATCCGCTCCAGTCCGGTGTCGGACGTCCTAACCTTGAGCCAAGTCTCCCTAAGACAAATGCTCCGCTTGACGTTTCCTCACTTGACAGAACTCAAACAAAGGCCCCGCACTCGTATTTGTGCTGCTCCCCCTCACCATGTCCCACGAAGAAACAGAGAGCAAACAAATCTGTGAGGAGGGCTCTCCCGGGGAGCCCGTGCTCTGTACACACACATCCCTGTGCCTGCTGTGGTCACCCCACTTCCTTATCACAGTTTGTTCAGTCGGCAGCTTGAAGCTGCCCAGCAGCACTGAGGGTCCCTGGGAAGGCTCCCCACACCCCTGGACGAGGGGCTCTGCAGCAGCCCCGGGAGGTGAGGGATGGACACAGTGACCTTGTTCCATGAAAGCTCAGTGTTTTCCTTTTTGCTTTCCTCCCTTTTAAACCCCTGCCAGCGGTGGGTGTTTTGGAGAGGCCAAGTAGTGCCTTGCTGGAGCACTCCAGAGATCTCAGCGCCAGGCAGAGCTGCTGGGGGCACTGAGCTGGGATCTCTGGGCCAGTGATCCACGGTAGGGAAAGATGGAGCCAGAGCAGCCCCTGTCCCGATGCCAGCCAGTCCCCATCCCAAAGCCATGCCCTGTGCACCAGGACCTGTCAGAGCCACAGGAGCTCCCAGGGAGTTTGCCAGTGGTGCCATCCACACATTTTGGAAGCACGAAGCCAGCCAGCAAAGGCATGGACTGCCCTGGGCCTCCACAGAGACTGGCTGTCCCAGCTTCTGTGAGCAGGCTTCTGTCCTCAGCCCTTCCCCAAAGAGGCAAGAGCCCCTTGCAGCCACCCCTCCCCTTGCAGGCACTGCAGGCAAGAAGTAGGGACTCACCCATGCAGGAATCCCGCTGCTCTTCATAGCCAGCGCTGCACACACACTTCCCGATGGGCACCAGCCACTCTCCCTCGGCACTGCAGTACATTTTGGGGGTGTCCCTCTCCTCCGAATGGCCCACGCACTCTCCCCGCACTTCCACCAAGGAGGACGAGTCCGCCCCGGTCACAGCCTCGGAGAAGGACGCCAAGTTCCTCACTGTAGCCGGGCACTTCTTGTAGTAGACCCTCACCGAGACGATGGCAATGCAGGCACCTATGTCCTGGAAGGCCAGGTAGAACCCCCTCTTGCTCAGCGGCCCCACGCCCCGCACCTCCGTGTTCAGCTTCAGGCGCCGCACGCCCAGGTCCACGTTGGTGAAGCTCTCATCTGCTGCGATGGTGTCGATCTTCAGGAACTGGCTCTCCCGGGTGCTGGTGCCCAGGTCCCGGTCAGACTCCATGTAGTAGAGGTTGAAGGTCTCCTTGCAGGTGCCCAGCACACCTGGCATGCTGTTGCAGTCCCTCAGGGTGAATTTGATCTCCGCATAGACCCGCCGCGCTCCGTCCCGCTGCACCCAGTTGGTCCGGAGCCAGTTGTTCTGGTTGGGGGTCATGACGTTACAGACCTGGTAGGTGTGGATGGGGCTGAAAAACTCGTCCATTTCATTGATGGAATCCCACTGCGGGACAGAGAAAACAGGTCACTGCAGATGTCCCCAGCCCCCGGGGAGCAGGGAGCACACAGGAGTGCTGCCATCTCCCACCCCGCCGCGCCCGTCTGGATGGGAGGTCACTGCTGCACTGGGCAAAGGGCCACGAGGAGCCGTCGGTAGCCACACCAGTCTGGACAGATGGGAACACTTGCTGATGTCCTGGCAGAAGCTGAGGGCAGTGTGTGTTTGGGAGGGCTCCAAACCCCCCAGGTCATGTCTGTGAGTCCCTTTTCTTGGTGCTCAGGCTGTCACTTGCAGCAGCAGCAGGAACCACCTGCATGGGGCTCACCTGGTTCTCCTCTGGCTCATGCACTGTCCATGCACAAACTAAACTGGGCGCTTTCCATCTGGAGAAGGAGTTTCAGGGTGGATGCCAGAGGGTGAAGGGGAAGCATGTACTGAGCACAGGACTGTCAGCAAGAAATGTGGGCCCATGGGGGTTCAGAGGTCCCTTCTTCCCTGCAAGGTGATGCCAGTGTGGCTCCTCGGTGTGAGCCCACAGTGCCCAACCCAGCTGAGAGGCTGGATCAGGGCTGGTTCTGGGAACCTGCATGTTCATGGCTTGACGGCTCAGGGGTGAAAATTCCATATACCAGTGGCTGCAGGGTGAGCCTGGCGAGGAGATGCGGGCAAAAGTGGGTTGCAGCAAGCAGGATTGCGATGGAGGGTGGTCTGGGTGAGTTTAGAGGGACAGGGACATGGGTGTCACACAAGGGAGGGATGCTAAGTGGGTTTAAGTGACAAGAAGTGAGAAGTAGTGATATTTTGGATATGAGTTCCATAGGTGAGGGACATGTAGAACTTTGCTGTTGGGGGCTACATGACACTTCTGGGGCTCAGTCTTGCCTCACATCTCCCTCTCCCACCAAATGCCTCACCAGGGCTCACAGACTTTTGCTGTGCTGGGGCCTTCCCACCACCTCATCAGCTCACATTTCTGCTCAAACCAGGTACTCCAATCACACCCCCATGGACAGGTCTGGGACCCCTGAATTTTTATGAGAGAAGGGGAGGAGGAAGAGGAGCAGGGGAGAACTTCAAACGATCTGGCTTTTCCCTAAACTTAGAAATAGGCTTTGAAGTCCCACCCCCATGCCCAAGTCCAGCTGCAAGGGACAAGTCCAAGTCCAGATGCAGCGCTGCAGAAGCTGGGGAAGGCACTGGCACTCCTGCTCCTCTGCCTTCCAAATCATCACCACCTTCCTCACCCCAGCCTCAGCATTCCCCTCCTGCACCTTCCTGGGGTCCTGGCTCTGCCTGGAAGCTGGCAGGGAGCAGCCTGTCTCTGGGAGTTGGGGGAACCAAGTAGATCCCCAGCCGTGCTGCAAAGAGCAGGACAACAAATCTTTTAGGCAGCATTTTAAGTACATTAAAATAAACCTCTAGGCTTGCTCTGACAGGGCGAAAATGGTGTTTTCTTACACAAGTGGTGACTCGTGTTTCATTAGACACAAAACCAACAGCAGTCCCGAGAGAAGGATGCTCAGCTCAAAGGGGGTGAGCCTGCAGCCCTCACCCCAGTGACGTGGGAGCTGACAAGGACGCAGATCCCTGGGTCAGGCACCCGCCAGCCTCGCTGTGTGGCTGCCAGCAGTGCAGGGACAGGGCACAGCTAGGAGAGGGCAGCACACCTCCAGAGCATGAGAGATGCAGGAAAGAGGTATCGGTGATACCTGTAAGACAGCCCGCTCCCTTCTCCCCTCTCCGATGGGAATGTTCTTCCTCGCTTGACCTCCCCGACCTGTCACGACCTGGGGAGCTGTTGTGGTGCCTTCTGCTCGTGTGAGGGTGATCAGAGCAGTCACTGCAGTCATGTACATCTTCAGTTTTCCCCAGCATCTCCAGTTTGCTCCTGCATTTAGGAGAAAACTCTGCTTCTCTGTCCTACGCAGCTTAAAGCAACCTGGAACAGGCAGCAGCTCCAGGTGCACACTACAGTGGAAGCTCATTTTAAGGGGAATATGCTGGCAAAGGGGGTGAAAGTCAAGCCACTCCCAGGAAAGAAAAATGTTCATGATGCGTTTTAAAAAATTGTCTTCTGAATTCCCGAAATGCCCAGGTTTGTCCTGGGATCACTGGGAACATGCCCTGCACTCCAGTGCTCAGGCGCACAACACGGAAAGGGGCCAGGCCATGGGTGTGCTTGGCTGGAGGGATGAGGGCAGCACCCCTCAGCTTCCCAAGGCCAGGGACGAGCCTGGGGAAGCTGCTGTGACCCCGGGCCACCGTCCTGCCGCGGGTCAGGGGCACAGGGGCGCTGGGCAGCGTGCGCAGCAGCGGGCACAGCCCGGCCCTGCAGAGCTCCCCGCTCCCGCACCCGCTGGTGCCCGCGCTGCTGCGGCGCTTCCGAGGGGGTGGAAGTCGCTGTCGAAATTAATCGAGGCCAAATTAACACAACATCTGCTTCCTGTCTTTTCCCTGCCGAGTTTCCCGGGGGAAGTGAAGCAGAGCTGTGCACAGGAGGAGACGCGCGGGGTGAGGGCGGAGCTGGGGGGCTGAGCAGGGGTGTCCCCCACCGTGCACAGCCGGCTTCCCTCGGCACTGTCTGCGGGTCAGGGCTCTCCACGAGGGTCTGGCCAGGGAAAGATGAGGTTACTGTGCGCAGCAAGATGCTTTGGCTCCAGCTCGTCTGGTGGTTTTGGTCTCCAGACATTCGCTTCTCTCCCAAATTTGGCAGAGGAGATGGAGCTCACTACTGCCGTGCCCCCGCACGCTTGTGGCACTGCCAGAGCTGGCAGCATCCTCCCCGCTGACAGAGCAGGAGATAAATGCCCACCTCCAAGCACCAGCAACAGTCGGTATCAGCCACACCTCCAGCCCCGGGGTGAATTTGGAGAGTTTGCATTTGCACCATCACTCTTTCAAACTTGGTGCTTCTTTGCACAGCAGCTGCACTGTCAGTTCTGTTCCAGGGTCCCTTGGGATCCCAGTCTGACACCAGCCCAAAACAGCACACTTGCCTGCAGGGAAAGTGCTCTAAGAATGGGGCAGGCAGGCTACCTGAGCTCGTGGCTCAGATGCCGCAGATTCATCTTCCCAAAGTGTCACAAGGCAACCAAAGTCCCACAGGCACGGCCAGGTCCCAGGACTTGCAGGGCATTTGGGATCACAGAATCCGAGAATGGTTTGGGTTGGAAGGGACCATCCTGTTCCACCCCCTGCCATGGGCAGGGACACCTCCCACTATCCCAGGCTGCTCCAAGCCCCATCCAACCTGGCCTTGGACACTGCCAGGGATCCAGGGGCAGCCACAGCTGCTCTGGGCACCCTGTGCCAGGGCCTGCCCACCCTCACAGGGAAGAATTTTTTCCCAAAATGCAATCTGAATACACCCTCCTTCAGCTTAAAGCCATTCCCCCTTATTCTATCACTGCTTAACCTTGTAAAAAGTCCCTCTCCAAGCTTCCTGTAGGCCCTTCTAGGTACCAGAAGGGGGATGGAAGGACCTGCTTCAGGAATCCCCATGACTGGAGGGGTTTTTCTGTTTCACCTTAGTTCCAGGCTCTGTGGGCAGGAGGGGACATCTGTGACACTGGTTCAAGAGCACAGGCACCGTGCACGCCCCAGGCACTGCTGGCTCTCAGTTCATGGGCTGAAGTGGTTTTATGAACCAAAGCTCAGCTCGGCCCCACCAGTGTGATAAGATCCCCCAGCGAGACAGAAATGAGGACATCATAATTAACATGGTGAGCGCACGCGCTGGGGGATGATGTGATTGCATCTGCATTCAGGAGTTTGCCTAATAGTTTAAATTAAAGTCAACACCAGTTATAAAAAATTTGCCAGATTATGAAAGGCAAGAGATGCAAACACAAGATATCTGGGCAGCTGAGTAAGGTCTTATAAGTCTCCCAGGGCCTGTGTGGCACAGCGGAGTAGAAGGAGGAGGAGCAGAGGAGAGTCCCTGGAGCAGCAGATCAGCCTCCCACCATCCCTGCAGTGCAAAGGAACGAACGTCCCCAGCCCTGGGACAGCTTCCAGGAGGGATGCCAGGTCTGCCTGGCATAGCAAAGCTCTTGTGGCCACAGATACCCAGCGCTTTCCTTTCCAGCATGCCATGGTACCTCCTTGCACCATTGTCACTGGGAGAGGAAAAAAAAGAGAAGGCTGTTATTGCAGCTATAAATCATTAGATGGGAGGCCTTAATGGAGATAATCCCCATGAAATCAGTCACTGCTGTGGCTAAGGAGGGATTTGTCAGGCAGTTAACTACCCTGAGCTTCACTGCAGGTGATTAACTCCTGGTAGTGACCAGCATCTGGGGAATTAGCAATAACCCAGCATTTACTGAACAAGCACTGGGAGATGAGCTTTTATCTCAATTACCAGTCTAAATCTTTATTTTCCAATGTTCCATTCCCACACCTTTTTTTTTTTTTTCCCCAAGAAAATTAATTTCACCGCAGCTTGAGCTGTAGCTTGCTGGTATTCCTGGATCCAGGCAGAGGCTCCAGCTTGGAACAGAAACCCAAGAAATACAACAAGGACATCAAAGTGAGGGAGAGCAGAGACATGGCCTAGGCACATGGGAGAGCCCCAATATCTCTTGGTGCTCTGAGAAGAAGAGATGAACCTGAAGGGAGGTGGAATGTCAAGGACACCCCCAGCTCGGACTGGGGATGGGGTTTTACAGGGTGGGCTTGGGGCAAAGGGAGACCCTGCTCCATGACAGATGGGGCTCATCCAAGCCATGAACTCGTTGTTGGCTGAAGGACCAGACCCAGGTAGAAAGAGTCTCCTGGTGCATAGGCATGGCTCTGGAAATAGCTCAGTCCCAGGGCTGAAATCCCCATTCCTGGTTCACAAATACTGCTGGGAGACCATCCTGCGGCCATGTCTGTGCTTTCAGCTGGGGGTTCCAGCAGATCTGGTGCCTTTCTGACAGTGTTCTCTCTGGGTGCTGTAGGATGAAGGAGGAGCACCCTTGGCCAGTTGTGCCCACGATACATCCCCTTCTGAGGAGCCAGGGGGCAGGGATGGGGAGCTGCAAACCTCTCTGAAGGTCTCTCCTGGTGTTCCCACCAGCAAAGCCAACATGGAGCATGCCAGGAGGGATTGCTGGGGCTTGCTCAGGGCCAGGAGTTGGACTCGATGACCCCTGTGGGTCCTGCCAGCTCAGGACATTCCATGACTGTGTTGGGGCAGCTGCCTGGGTGGCAATGCCCAGCAGCTCTCCCAGCTGACCCCAGCCCCTGCAGCCCGGGGGAAGCTGTGGGGCCACCCCAGGAGGTGCTGGTGGGGGCGGATGGGGAAGCCGTGGGCAGCATGGGGGGCCTTTCTCCAGCACTCAAGGTGCTCCCATTCTAATCAGCTTTTGCAAGGCATCATTCAAGCTCCTTAGATACCCTGTGTCTGAACAAAATAATTTCCTGTTTGACTTTGTAAATCAAAGTAGACGATACAATAATTATTAATAATATGTTGACTTATCTCATCAGTGTTTTAATTAGTCAGTAGAAAGGCAATTTGCAAAGGGGCTGATCAGGCTCCCTCTGATCCAGCAGGTCACGCACTGAGCAAGGAGAGGGGAGCTGCGGGCACTGGGGCACTGGGGCACTGGGGAGAACTGGGGTACAGGAGGCATGGCAAGGGAAGGGGTTGACCACACTGATAAGAGTTTAATTTTCAATGCAAAGGGAATTGTTCTGGGAAAGGAGCGAGCTGCAAAGCTCCTGGGAGCCCTTTGAAGTTATAATTGAGAGGAACCGCAGCCTGCGGGACAGGGATGCTCCCTGTGACCCTTCCACTTCCTGCACGTGTCTCTGGGGTGGAGGTGAGGGGGAGGATGCAATTAAACCCCTGAGCAGCAATTACAGCCAATTACCCCTCAGTTAATTGTCTGGCAAGAGAAAATGTCAAAACAGGCCAGGCATGGCTCCCTGATGGCCTGACACTCCCCAGGGCCCACGGCACTGCTGACCCTCACCGTGCCCATTGCTCCCAGCTCCTGCTCCTCTGCTCCTGCTGGCCATGGCAAAGCCAGAGAGGGAAGCCACCTTCCAGTGAGGCAAGTTCACCTTGCCCGCAGGTGAGATGAAAACATCAGGACTTTGCAAGTGGTACCCATCCAGTTTTGCAGTGCTGATGCTTTGGACTGTTGCCCTGGCTGTGCAGGCAGCTCTGGGATCTCCCAGTCAGAGGAAGAAGCCTCTGAGGCTGCTGCCTTTCCTCTGGATCCCCAGGTGTGACAGGACCTGCAGGTGCTGGAACAGCAAGCCGTAGGGCACTAGGCAGTGAGCCAGCAGACACACCTCCCCTTCTGAAGCTCCTCAGGCTGGGGGCCAAGGCTCTGTGCTGCTTAGTGCCACGAAAAGACCCAGGCAGAGCTACCCACCTCCTACTGTCACCCACGTGGTGGCCCTGGGGGGAATGGAGATGTGGGTGAAGCAAAACAAACATGACTTCAGCCAGCAGTGCTGTCCCTTGGCAGGAGGATGCTCTGTCTGCCCAGGGATGGAGCAGACACACTGTGGGGAAATCCTGCACCCTCCAGCTCTAGCTGTGGTCCAGGCAGGACAGCTGGCAGGCAGCAGGGGTGGGGGGGCACTGCCACCAATCTTTCAGCCAGAGTATCTAAATTAAGGAAATGGCAGCAAAAATAAATGACCTCAATGAAAATCTGGCTTCACAGTACAGTGCCTCTACACAAGCCCAGCCCAGGCCTTCCAAAGCCACAGCACAGGGCAGTGGGCAGGGGCAGCCCCAGGGGCACCCAAAGCACTGGGCACAGATGGTGACCAGCAAACGGAGTCCCTTTCTAAGAGCAGGGATCACCCCGGATCTCCCCCACCTGAGCCTGACCTGCACGGCAGGGGCTGCTCGGGAGGCATCTGCTCAGAGCCAAACCCTTGGCACTGGGAGCGAGTACCCACCCCAGCTTCCCTGGGACACCAGCACCCTCAGCCATCTCCTGGTGGATCCAGCAAGCGGATCCAAGGGCAAATTTACCACTCAGAAAGGAGCTGGAGCTGAAGGACCAGCAGGGAGGCAAGGGAATGAGATGCCCTTTCCGGATGATGTGATGCAATGGCCCCTGGAGGAAGAACCATGGTCCAGACAAGTGTTTAGAGGAGCCATTAAAACATCCATCTGGAAAAAGATATGCGAAGTTGAGGGTGTGCAAGACAGTTTCCACACAGGTGTGTGGTCATCCTGTCGGTAACAAGGCCACAATTTGGGCAAAAGCACAGGGTAGGTGCACAGTGGAGTCACCCCACGACTGACGGAGGGCCTGTAGGACTCAGCACCATGGCCAAGAGGTGGCTCTGGTGTTGGGTGTTACACAGCACCTCATGTTGGGAGCCTTTTTGGTCTTCTACTTTTTTGGCATCCAGTATTATAATTTCTTTTTATTCTTTATTATATTTATTATTTACTCTTTATTTATTTTACTTATTATTTAATTTAATTTATTATGTGTTATTTAATTTATTCTCTATATTTTATTGTATATTATTACATAATAATTCATTATTTTATTAATTATCAATAATAAATAATAAATTAATGATAAATAATAAATTAATAGTACATTTAGAACAATAAATATTTATTTATTAATATATTTTATTGTATATTTATTATATATTTTATATTATATTATTATATATTTTTGATAAACATCACCAATAACATGGAGAATTCAGATGTATTAGTGTTCAAGAGCTGCTGGTGAAGGACTGCTGGGCATCTCCAGAAGGAGAGTCTTGGGCAGCCTGAGGGCAGTGGATGGTCTGACTGTGGGGAGGAATTGCCTAGGGAGGGATGAAGGACAGAACACTGGATGTGGACAATGGAAAGCAGCCCTGACTCCCAGAAAATCCCAGAAACATTCTCCCTTGCAGGGGAGCAGAGGAAGCCCTGGTCCCTGATTCCCTGAATGTGCGTCAGGCTCCTCCAGGATGCCAGGATTTGGCAGCAGGGCTGGGATGAGATGACAGCTGAGCAGTGACAGGACAGTAGTGACAGCCAAGGGCGGCCATGAGGAGGACAACATCTGCCTCACCCAGGCAGAGGCAGGAGAAGGTCCCCTGGCTGGAGACCAGAGCCAGGCAAACCTGCGATGGGTTTGTAATGGGGCCCCGTTAACAGCATCGCCACAGGACCTGGAGGATTTACCAGCACCAGCAATTTTGCAGCCAAGGATGTTTTTTCCTCAAAGCTGCTCTGAGATCTGAATGAATTGACAGGTCTGAAGGGCCGCATTTATGCAGGAGATCACATCACATTAGTTCCGCGGTCCCCTCTGACCTTGTACCTCTCAATCTCCTCCATTCCCAGGATACTCATCATTGCAACAACTAACTGCTAAAATTAGAGCTGAGTTAACGATTTAATATGTTTACATATATGATAAAGTCTGATAGAAATCTGATCATTGGTATTATTATGAATTCACCGTTCTGATCACTCCTGCTCAAGCAGTGTGGGGACTGAAAGTCTCAAGCAACGGATCAATGAAAATTATTAGAGGCCTGGGAAGATTTCTGTGGGAGGTGGAATTGAAAAGATTAGGACCGTTTAGTTCAGAGAGAGGATGAAAAAGAATGGACATGAAAAATCAACACAGCAGCAACAGCCAGGTAGGCACCCTAATTTTGCACGTTCTGTGCCTGCAGAAAGCCCCACTGTGCCTTGCAGTTGGTCCTGTGGGTATTTATGGGATTGTTTCTGTTCGCTAAATGAACGAGCAAAATCCTTCCAGCCAGGTCACCCTGACACCTGAAACTCACTATTTCCAAAAAGCTCCTGTGGCGGGAAAACCTGGGCATGGAAATGCGAGCGAAGGGAGCGTGTGGAGAGGATCCAGCCAGTGGAGATGGCCGGCTCACGGGGGTCACCACCCCGCCATCCCTCCTGGACACGCCGCGGGGCTGGCAGTTTGCATCCCCTTTCCCTCCCCTCCACAGGGGAGGCTCCCCTGCCACTCCTGCCCAGCTCCCACAGAAACTCCTGGGATCACAGGTGGCTGGGAGCTCCGTGGTCATTTGGGGCTGTTCCCCCTGATGCCCACCCGGGGCAGTGAGGAATGAGACGCTTCTTGGCATGTCCCAGCTCTTGAGTCCCCTCAAAGTTCAGGACCTGGTGAAAACCTGGTCCCTACCAGGGGGCATGGAGGGTTAAATGGCATTTCCAAAACAGCTGCATCCCTCTGCCAGTCTATCAGGCTGGCGTTTTCCCAACAGACATGGTCTGTTTGTCTCATCAGCACTGACTTGGGGCTGAGTTGTCCACTCCCTATCCATCCCCTGGTCCCTGCCACAGCAACCCACGGCGACCCTTCCCACCCCGGTGCCAACAGTCACTTCATACTTACCCCATGCGAGGGATAAGTCATCCAGCCCCAGTCTCCCGGGATTGTTGACGTGTCTAGCAAGTTCACTGGAAAACACAGGAGCAAGAGCTGTGTTAGAAAGCTTTGTCCCCATCCCCAAGGGGTGAGGAACAGAGCCACCACGAAGAAGCCCTCCTCACATGCCACTTCCTTGAAAATGCCCCCCACCCATCAATCTTTCGCCAGGGACTGCCTGGCTGGATATGAGGCAGGCATGGAGTTTGGGATGGCAACGAGAGATGCTCCCCGGAGCTGGTGGTTCAGGATAGAGGTGAGTCCTGGCCCAAGCACTGGGAGCAGTGTGACCTTTCGGAGGAGAGGAGGCTGCAAACAGCAGGTTGGACGGAATGCAAAGCAAGGAAGGGCTGTGGGAACAAACTCCCAGCACCAGGTTGTCCACCAGTCCCACCTTGGGCCAAGACTGATGCAACTGGAGCATCATTCCTCGGCTGGACACTTCTCCTCCGGAAGCCCTTTCGGCTCAACTCCCTCCCAGCATCACTGGTTTGAAGTCTGCACTCCAGCAGCTGCTGTAATTGCACACTGCAGTGCCCAGCTCCAGCACAAAGAGACTCCCCATGGTCCTGGCTGACACCCCACTGGAGAAGTCCATCAAAGCCAACCCATCTAAATCCCTGCCACCACCAGGAGCCCGACTTAAAGAGGAGACAGAGGCAAACTGCAGGAAGAGGGGAGCCGATTGTGTGGGGGGAGAGGCGAGGATGCTTTCCAATGTGCTCAGGAGCTTCCTGTGGAAACCTGTGCAGTGGCAGCAGTGGAGGAAAGCAGGATGCCATGGCACCGCTGCCTCTGAGCCATCTGAGCCCCACGCCCAGATCCCGCAGCACCAGCCACAGGAGAGCCTTGCCCTGCCTGATAACCCCGACTTGCTCAGCACCTGGGGAAGGAGCCCAAGCCCCAGCTCCATGGAGCAGATCCAGGGGGATGGAGGCTTGGGGGAGGGTGCCAGCAAGGTGCCCCAACCCTTGGGAATGAGTGCAGCGGGCACCAGCACCTGAATGCCTCAGCACCCCTCAAGAGCACCAGGCTCCCACAGGGCCCCCCAGTGCCTCCAGCTCTCCCCGTTCCCTTTCTCCTGAAGCCACCCAGTGAGCTCAATGCCTCCAGAGGCTTCATCCTTGCCGGCTGCCTTTCCTCACCCTTGAGGAGCCCCAAACTGGACTGGAGGCACTTTGTCACAGCATCCCTCTGCAGCACCAGGGCTGGGCTGGTCCCTGGGCTCGGGAGGGACGCTGGTCTTGTTGCCAGGACCAGCTTATCATAGCAGGGACAGGGCATATCAGGACAGCAGCTCCAGTCCTGGCAGAGCCTGGGCTCAGCGTAAGGCTGGTCCCTGTAGCCCGAGGAACGGGTGCCACTTTCATTTACTATTACCAGGCAGGAAAGGAGAGGGGGGAGAGGAGCAGAGACGTGAGCTGGCTGTGAAACACCCGGACGTCATGCTCCTGACAGAGCAGATTAGGAGCTTTTGAGGCATTTATTAATGTTAGCAGAACAATTTGAAAGAATTTCCAGGGTTTCTTGTGTGGTGCCATTGGCCCAACAGCAGGCCAAGCCCCTCCACTCCCTGCGCGGTGCTGCTCCCACTGCTGAAGAGGCCCCTTGCCCTCAGCACGGAGTAATTACCTCGGAGATCTCAAATCCATTTTTATTTGTTATTGTTAATCTGAAGATTTTCTGCCTATTTTCCCTGGGTAATTCGCCCAGCAGGAGCCCAGGCTTGGGAGTTTCCCTGCTCACAGTGCAGGAGCACAGTCCCGGTGACCCTCAGCAGGCAGGTTGCAGGGAGGGGACAGCTTTCGCAGACCCTCTCTCCCCGCCACCATGGTCTCTGCACCCTCTTTCCCACGCTGGGATGCTCAGCAGTGGATGTGGCTGCCTCGCACTGCTCTGCAGGCAGCGGGAGGAGGGACTGGGGTCCAGCAGGAACATCGTGTTGCGAGGAATGATGCTGAGAGCACATAGTGGGGTGTACCCCAGACTTGTCTGCCAACAGTGTGTGGGACCTGGAGCCAGCTTGCTACACCCCGTGCCACCACGCTGACCATGTGGTCATCAGCCAGTCCCACAGAAATGTCGTGACAACCTGAAGGAGTCATCTCCTTTCGGTTGCTCTGGTTCCCGGACAACCTCCGCCAGCTTGCATCCCTGCATCCCACCCATGGTCAGATTCCTCTTTGCAGGAAGAGGGATGAGTTATTTCTTTTATTCCCTCGATTCAGCCAAGTGCACCGAGCCCTGCGTTTTAAGCCCACACAGCGGGCACTGCACAAACACAAAGGCACTGCGCGTCCGAGAGCTCCTGTTAACTCGGGGGACAGCGCACACGCCTGTGGATCCCCCTGTCCATCCAGCAGCGCTGCGACGTGCTCGGACACGGGGACACCAACACTCTCCCCAAACCCAACCAGGTACAGCCCGGGTTACAGCCCAGCTCCGAAGGGAGCCCGCCACACCCCATGCGACAAGTGCCTGTCCAGCCCCGCGCAGGTGAGCGCCCGGCTCTGCTGCTTCTCCGGGGGTGATGCTCAGAGCCCGCCCTCGATGCCGCGGGGTGAGCAAGACCACCACAAAGGACCCCTTTCAGCTGAAACATTTTTACAAATGTGCCGGTTTGTGTCTCTCCTACAGCTGGGCAATTCTGTTTGATGTTATGGACTGTCTGCACGTATCAGTCTCAAACCGCGAGCTCCATTTTGTTTTCCTTAGCACCATTTTGTCGTTTCCCTATTCTGTGCCTTGGCCCTGCCTCGGCGTATTGAGCCAAAACACCAGGAGGTGTCAGGGGAAATTCTCGCCCTGGTGGAAAAGCTGTCAAGCCGGATTGCCTGTTCAAATGGAAGCACCTAGGAGCGAGCAGGTCACTCCCCAGCACAACTGGGGTCTGCAGATGGAGCCTCACATAAGGCAGACCCTCGCTGCATCAAGTTGTATCGGGTAATGGTGCATGAGTAGTGCACATTGCAGCCTCATAGATACAGACTAGGCAGGAGGCAGTGTGTGGATCAGTATATGATGTATGTGTACGTTGTGTTTATACCTGGTTTTGGATCTATATCTGTATCCATTTCCATACCCAGATCTACCAAATTCTAAACCCTGCTTGGGATGAGTGAGGGAGCTGAGACTGGGACCAGCATCCAGAGGATGTGCGTTTTTCTTGGGACCATATATCTCTTGTCATATATCTATATCCGTGTCTGTATATCTCTAACTTATATCTATATTTATATCAATACCTATATTTATATCTGTATCAACTGTATCTATATCTATATCTATACCTATATCATCTATAAAGAGTGACTACTTAGATACCCTTCCCAACACATGCCCTGGTGGCCACAGCTCCTGCAGGGATGTATTGCATCCCTACAAAATGGTGTGCGGGCACCTTGGGGTCTCACATCCAAGCATCCCGGGCTCAGGAGTGGGCTCGTGGTATTTAGGAGAGCCTGTGCATCCTCAGCCCACCCCGGGTTCATGGTGGGGTGGCAGAACAAGCCTGGGGGTGACACACAGGGGGATGTGCTGAGCCCCAGCCTCTGGAAGAGCAGTGGGGGACCAAAGAGGGCTCTGAGCACCCTCGCTAATTGTTAACCCACTGCGGTCCTCCCTCTAATTACTCCGCCATCTCCCTCTTAGGCAGGGGCTTTGTAGCGCAGGCGTGGGGAGGAAGGGTCAGTGGGAGCAGCCTGTTCCCTTGGGCTTCAGTTCCTCTCCATCACAACTTCAAAGGCCTCCCAAGATTCACAGCAAGGCTCCCCCCCATGCAACAACGCCTTTTGCATCGATAATTAAACTCTTATCAGCGCAGTTTGGCTGCTCCCCACTACCCAAAGACCAGCAGGCTCAGCTCCGCAACCCCAGCAGGTCTGCACACCCCACACCGTCCCCACAGCCCCAGCCCCTCTTCATGGGGGAACGACACGGGGAGGGTTAATCACAGTGGGAAGAGAGTCTGAGAAAGGGGCAGTGAGGGGCTCCCTGAGAGGAGGGGAACAAGAGCCAGTGGCATTCATTGCCCATAATCTGGGGCAGAACTTTGAAGGGGCAGGTGGGGCCGGGGTGGGTCAGCTATTTGTGTCCCACCATTTAATCCAAGGGCCGGCTGAATAGGCAGCCGTGACCTTTCCGAGTCGGGAGGCAAAGCTGAGACACAAAGTTGTGTCTGACTGGCCTTGGAACATGGCGAGGGGACAGGATGGGAAGCTTCGCTTTCAGCATCCTGATCCCTGGGACAATATTTATCCTTAAGGAATGAAAAATAGCCATTTATTCCCCGACACACGAGGCCAGCCCGGAGGGGAGGTCAGCTCTCCCCGTGCGGGAGCGGCGTGCGGGGATGTTCCCCGCGGACCCAGGCCAGCAGTGGGGTGCTGCTCCGCCAGACCAGCAGCCAGATGCAGCCAGGATTTGTCCAGCAGCTGCTCGTCCCCCAGGCTGCACGCACTGAGGACACGGCGGGGCTGGGGCTGCCCTTGGCACCTGCCCGCCTCGGCTGCCCGGAGAAGGAGTTTAGAAAAGCACTGCGGGTAGATCCAGAAAATTCATCACATCTGGCAGGAAGTTTGGATTTCCACACTTCTGGAAGTGCCAGAATCAGGCTGGAAAACAAAACAAAACAAAACCAAACCCAAAAACAGGAAAAAAAAAAAAAAAAGAGAGAGAGAAGAAAAATCCCAACCAAACAAACAAAAAACCAACCAAAAAAAAAAAAAAAAAAAAAAAAAAAAAAAAAAAAAAAAAAACAAAAAAAAAAAAAAAATTTTTAA
>VXAD01001045.1:61463-381184 GCA_013399195.1 Dicrurus megarhynchus | reverse complement strand
AAAAAACCAACCAAACAAACAAACAAAAAAAAAAAAAAAACCAAAAAAAAAAAACCAAAACCAAAAAACCAAGCTAAAAAGAAACATTTTCAAACTAAAGCAGTGCTGCTTTTTGGCTGTGCCCTAATTCCCATTTCAGGATTTCTTCTCAGACCTCCAGATTGTTGCTGTGAACTTTCTGTATTTAATTTTATATCATTTTGTAATGCATCAGGAGCGGCAATGCCCATAAGGACTGCCCAGTGCTGCTTTTTGGCTGTGCCCTAATTCCCATTTCAGGATTTCTTCTCAGACCTCCAGATTGTTGCTGTGAACTTTCTGTATTTAATTTTATATCATTTTGTAATGCATCAGGAGCGGCAATGCCCATAAGGACTGCCCAGAGGGTCACCCCTTTTCACTATACCCAGAGCAGAAGATACTTTGATGTAGGAAGAAAGCTTGTTTGTTCAATCAGTGCTAACAAAAAGCCTCAGTTCAGGTTTTAAAAATAAAATTATCAACCTGATCCTTCCAGCCCCTGCATGATATCATGTAAGATAATGTGCAGCGCAAGAGCATAACCTGTGGTAGGACAGAGGTGTTGTGAAATAATGCAAAAAATGAAACAAAACAAAACAAAACACCCTGAATAAAGTATTTCTAAGGCTAAAAACCTTGAAATTATAGGGCAGGTTTTTTTCTTCCCAGAAAAAAAAAAAGCACATCAAAAGCCAAACAACAAAAAGCTGTTCCCTCTCAAAACTACAGGTGAGAAAATAGAGATGTAAAATGTTCATGTTTCCTGCTCGCTTTGAGACTCCCAGTGCTTGTGTGCAGCGGGACAGACAGGGAGAACTGGGCGTGCTGGCGTAGGAGACCCAAACTGAACACGCTGCCCGCCACAGGCAGGGGGTTACGGTGCTGGTGTGCACCTGGTATGCAGTGCACCCATCCCCAGCACAGGCGTGCAGCCCCGCACTGCGGCACTCACTGGTTCCAGTGCAAGCTGAAACTGGAAATGCCAGAACCCCCCGGGCTGTGCCAGGGCTCGAGCACGGCTGTGCGGGGCCGGACGGGGCTCAGGGTGAGGGTGAGCCCACACTGCCCTGTCCCTGGTCCCAGAGCCAGTGGGAAAGGAACTGTTTCAGGCTCTAGGGGTGACTGGGCTCGTTGTAATTCAGGACAGAAGCCAGAGGAGGAGGTGGGAAGGCTCTGGGGATGAGAAAAGTCAGGGAGGCAAGAAATTCCATGGAAATATCCAGTGTGAGCAGGGGAAGAAGCAAGACTGTGGTGAGGCTGGGGAAGGTGCACTGGGGTCCCTGTGGCCCTGGAGAAGGCACAGCTGGTGCCCCCAGGTCTGGATTTGGCCATCTGGGAGTCACACGACTCTTCTCCACCACCACGTCCCCAGCCTGAGGGACGGCACAACGACACGGCCCTGTCTGTCAGCAGAGAGGAGCCCATGCCCGGCACAGCCACTCCGTGACATCTCATCCGGCTAAAGCCCTGTGAGAACTGATCCACTCAACCCCCACACCACCAAGGGCTGGCTCCTGGCATCCCTGACCACTGTCCCCAAAGCCAGAAGCACCCAAACCGGGACTTCCCCCTTCCCGCTGAGCTGCAGTCCAGGTACAGGGACAGCCTGAACACCTCGTGGTACCGGTAATGCAGTATCATGACAGCCTTTAAAAATGACACAGGAGTTTTCTAACACAAAACAAATGCCTTCTGCTTGCAGTCAGCAACACTTCTGTGGTGCAGACTCCAAGAAATGGGAGCTGTGTCCAGAGGGGTTTGTCCCAGTGTCCTCACACCAGTCCTGACTCCCTCTTCTCTTTTCTCACATCTGTTGGGTACAATAAAATAGACACAAATGTATTTTCAGCTTTAGCCACCGAGGTTTCTGACCTCTGCTGCATTTTTTGGACACTGAAGCTCATGCCAGGTAAGCTGCTAACACTGTCCCAAGTCCTTTTCCCAGAGTATCTCACTCCCCACCTGTAAGCTGCGTGCCCACTCTGTTATCTCCTGCCTGTTTGGGATTTGGAAGATTTCTTACCCCAAACTGCCACTTCCCACACCACCCACAGGGACTCAGGCAGAGCTGGCACTGGAGATCTGTGCCTGTATCAGAGCCAGGGCAAACCCTGCAGCACCCTGAAAATGCCAGCCTGCCCTTCCCACCGATCCCTGCATCCCAGCAGTCCTGGCAAAGCTTTGAGTGTTATCCTCTCCGGAATCCTCACTAGGGAAACGTGGGTTTTACAAATGTGCTCGCTTATCTGGATTATCTGGAGGGGCTTTGCATGGCAGTTTTTCAGGCTGTCGTATGCTTTTTCCCTAATTTCTCTGAGGACGTCTTTGCTCTCACACCAGTTGGCCACCCTAAACCGTGCTGAGCTGTTTGTACCCCGGTGACATTTTTAAAGCAAGATAATTTCTTTTAAAGGCTTTTGCCTTTGCTCTCTTAAAAATAGCTTTCTAAAATGGAACATTTTCACAGACAAAAATACCAATACTAACCATGTTTGAGGGGACAGCCTGAATATCTCATACCACTGGTAATTAAATAACACAGAAGTCCTTAAAAATTGCATGGAAGGTGCATAGCACAGAAAGCATTTCATCCAAGGAAAGACCCAGGAACTTGTGGCATCGTTGGTGCTGGGATGGAGCTCATCTATCCAGCTGCAGCCAGCACTGTTGCCACTCACCGATGTGATCAAATAAACATTTTAAATATGAGAAATTGGACATAGAGCAGAAGATACCACAGGCACAAGCATGATAACCAGGGCTGGAGGTAAAGGAAAATCACAGAAGGGAACCTGCAGAGCCCAATCTGCTCGTGCCCACAAGGGCTGCGAGGCGCCCAGGTTGAGTTTAGCACTTCCACAGCCGAAAAATATGGGCTCTTTAATCCTGCAGGAAAAGTCTAACAAGAACAAATGGCTGGAAGGTGGAGCCAGGGAAATTTGTATTAGGGAAAGAGGAGGCTGATTTTTAAAGGCTGGGGCTGATGAGCCCTTGGAAGGGATTATTAAAAGCAGCGCTGCCTTTGTCGATGTCTTCAGATAAACGGTGAACACCTCTCTGGACACTGTCCCTGGGCCAAACGCGCTTCATTAGGCTGTACTGGTGTGCCTGGATCTGATCCATTGAGGAGTTACATCCTTCACATGGTTGTTTATGACACCAGGTATCGTGTGCCGGCATGGGCAGGACAGGAGGGGTTTGTTTCATTTTGATGGAAATACAAGCGCCTGATCCCACCACGCACTCTGGAACTGGTAGGGCTGAAGGGGTTAATCGCCTCTGTGACAGAGGAATCATTCTGAGTGTTGGCCAGGCAAACAGGCTGGGTCGGGAGAATGAACTATCAAAAACTGTCAGGGTATGAATAGAGTTATCATATGAATGGATGTGCCCCTGGAGATAAAGGCAGCACCGAAGACTGCCAGCGAGGCCGGCAGGGACAGGCAAAGCACAGGACCCGACCAAACAAAGAGCAGAGGTGTCGGGACGTCTCCATGAGACCGCTGCTCCCCCAGGTCCTGCCGCCGGGATGTGTGGGATGAGCTTCCACCCTTCCTGAGCATCTCCGGGGCCTGGGGTTCACTGCTGGGTTGTTGGGGGTTTTTTTGAGTAAAATATTTTGCTAACCGTCTTTCAGCAATTGAAAAAATAAGGAATTCTTTCCTCCCTGTAGCAATTCACCGGGTTTTCAGTTGCACTTAAATTTGGCTTCATCAGATCCATTTCCACCATCACCAAAACGGGTGCTCATTTATTGGCACTGGAAACAACCCCTTGCAATTTCAGGAAACAGGAATTCAAGGAGAATGAAAAAACCTGCCAAAGTAGGTGTGGATTGTGCACTGGTGTGTTATTTTTCTGCAAATTTTGGAGGTTGATTTTCCAGAAGTTTTATACACTATTAATACAAGAGGGATGGAAAGGAAGATGGCACCAGAAACGTACCCCCGTAAACCTACCTAAAATTATGCAAATATTTGCTTTATTTCAGCATTTTGGGAGTAATCAAAAAATTAAACACCCCCCTTTTTTTTTCACTAATGTAGCCTAAACCAGCTCCCTGTTTCAAACCAATGCTTCTCCCTCCCCCATGGCCAGAAGTCCATACGCCTAAACGCTCCTGTTTCCTATCCTTACAGAGGAACACACATCCCCACAGCCTTTTTAAAACGGAAAAGGCGATTTCCTCTCCTTTTCAGTGCCTTGCTTTTCCCGCAGCCCCGACTTCGGCACTGCTGCAGAGGAGTAGGAAAGAAGCATTGAATAAACATGCAGATGAGTTTTTACCTTTTATTCTGTTTGAGCAGAGGGGCAATTAATGAGATTACAATGAGAGATTAGCGGGGGAGACCCCCATGAGCCCTTCCTGTGGCCCCCGTTTCAGCAGCGCAGCAAGCGGCTGGGTTTTCCCAAGGATCCTGGTGCTTTCCCGCACCCCATCCCTGTTGAGTGGAGGAACAAAAGCCCATCACCGTGGTACGAGGAAAAGATGAGGATCCGCTCATCGGCTCTGCATCCTCCCCTGTACATCACCCCATCCCCATCCCCTGCTGCTTGCCTCAGCCAGCCCGACGTGCCCCAAAACGCTGGGGGAGATGTCCCCAGATTCCCCTTCCCTGCTTCACCAGGTCGCCACAAGGACCCCCCCAAGCTCACCCACGGGCCATGGGGTCCATGCTGTGATGGGGAGGAGGGTCACCCATCTCATGGGCGGAGAGCAGAGCTGAGCTGGGGGCATCACCTGGGAGGGAGCAGACCCCCAGCAGCAGCATTTGAAGTGCCATTTTTGGGCAGAAAATACAGTTTTGTTACCCTCCAGCCGAGTCCCAAATGTGGTAATTTCTGCTCATCTAATTTTCTTTTAATATAACAAAGATATTTCATATTTTATTATTTAACTTCAATTTGCACTATAATATAAAATACCCGCTTTAATATTTTCACCTATGCAACTCAGTGTGCAATAGTGTAAATATTTTAGTCTCTCATACTTCATATTATTGAAAATAACTTTTCTACCTCCCTGCTCTAAAGCAATTTAATAATTCCAGACAATTCTTTTTTCAGTGCTCCAAATAAAAATCTTCCACATCTTGCAAATTTTTACCCCTCTTTAAAAAAAATCTGAGTTTTGGCTTTCAGTGCATTTCGCAATGGCTGCCGTGCTGAAATGGGGGATTTCCCACGGAATGGCGATTCCCTTTTCCTCCTATTTCTGGGGCACCCCTGCACACAAGACTGAAAGGAATAAAAAACATAAGCTTAAAACTTCTTGGAACAAATATTTCAGGAAAGAGAAAGGCACTGGGAGCTCTTGGAAAGAAAAAACCTAGGATTGAATCTGTTTTTTTTGGTTAATACACGTTTTCATACACCAATTGCCTCCCAATACAAGCACGCAGAGGGTAGCACATCCCGGCCTGAAATGTGCTTTGCGGTTGTAATTTTCTACCCTGCAGTTCCCAAACCAGCTCTGGGTTGGCTCGGGAGCACGGCCAGAAATGCAGGGCACGGAGAGGCTGTGGGAGCAGGCAGAGGTGACGGGCAGCAGGGCTACACCCTCACGCCGCACCCGCCACGCGCTCTGGGAACGGGGCAGCCAAGCCCGGCACAACTGGAGCGCGGCACGCGCCAGGGCTGGGCTGTGCTCCGCGGCATCTCCCGCCTTTCCAGTCCCATCCCATGCCAGGGTGCCCAACGACCGGCACCACAGCCCATCCCGGCGTGAATGCTGCTCCCAACCCGGCCCAGCCCAGCACCTGGGACACGGGACCTGACAGAGCCCACAGCCACACCCCAGCTCCACTGCTCATGCTGGGGACCCAGCTGGCACTGAGTGCCCCATCCCGGGGCACAGCAGAGCCCCAGGATCCGCGGGGCACAGCAGAGCCCCAGTATCCGCAAGGCACAGCAGAGCCCCAGGATCTGCGGCGCCATGAGCATCATCGGGGCGGTGGATGGAGCACTGCCAGCTTTCTGCAGGCTCCCACACCTTTTCTTGATGCCACTCAGCACCTCCTGTCTGGTCTAATCCAGATCCGGCCCTCCTGGTCTGCCCCAGAGCCTGGATCATGCCCAGCCCTGTGCAACCTCCTGACCAAGGCTGTAATTGAGGATAGCTTTCTTTTCCAACAAGTCTTGCGGGAAAGCCAGGTCTTTCCCAGCTGGCGACAGCAGTCCAGGGCCTGGCTGTCCATGCAGACACCATAAAACCCAACCCAGCGCCCAGCGATCTCCTCCACAGAGGACAGCAAGGAGGCCCTTGCCTCGCTTGTCAATGCCCAGGGTGCGCCAAGTCCAGGCAGGGACGTTTGGCTTTGCAGGGCTGCAGCACTGAGAGGCTGGTGCAGCACGGGCAGAATCCTGCACCACTCCCTGCCCAGGGCACGGGGCAGCTGCTGCATCCCAGAGCAAAGACCTGGCTAGGCCTGGGAGTGTTGGGGCGCTGGGGCCCCATTCTGCACCCTGACAGCCCATCCCCAGCAGTGAGACCCCAATGTATCCCCCTGCATGGGCAGCAAAGTGGACAGGAAAAGAAGCAGGAAGAAGGCCAGAAAGAAGACATTGAGCAGAAAACAGGGTTAGGACCAGCAAATAGCTGGAAATTGGGAGTAGAAGTGAGGAAGATGCTGGTGGGTGTTGGACAATGGCGGTAAGCACAAGGACCCAGCCCAGCAGGATGCTGCAAAGTGCACGAGGAGCAGCGGTGGCAGCCCTTGGGCCTCAGCGCGCTGGAAGGATGGCAGAGATGCAGGACAGGAGAAGGGAGAGATGACACCGGCCCCGGGGCTCGCTGCAGAGGCCGTGCCGTGCTGGCCGTGGCTCTCAGGCACAGCAGAAGGGAGGAAGGATGCTGCTGCCGGTGCCAAGGACACGCTCGGGAGCGGGAACGGCAGATCTGTGGCGATGAAGATCAGCAGACCTGGGAAGCAGCCGTGCCGCCGCTGCCAGCGCAGAGGGAGGCAGGCGAGCGGGTGGGTGGCAGGAGCAGGAGCAGCACTTGCGAAACCGAGGGGGGCCTCAGACACCGGAGCAGGGACGCGGACAAGGGCCAGGGACGAGGGCAGCTGGCAGCTGGGTAGAGCGGCCGGGTGGAGAGAGCAGGCCTGACGTGGCTGACACCAAGATGTCGGGAGAGGATCCCCAGCTGCATCCCTGCTTTCCACTTCAGAAGTTTCCAGCCCTTTCTCTCACGAGAAGTTTCCCACCTGAGTGCCCTTTCCAGCTCCCCTCATCCTCTGCACACCTTCCTGCGCCCACCCACTCGCTCCATCGCAGCCCACGCCGCTCGGCCAACGTGCCCGGCCCCGCGCTGCTGCCAGCTCCGGCGATGGGGATCACCACGGCTGAGCCGGTGGCGGTGTGCCTGTCCCCTCTGCAGCCACCCCTGCATGCTGCAGCAGAGCCCGGGCAGGGGAGGGAGGCAGAGCTGCCGGCATTGCTGCAGAATCAGGTTCTCCTGGCCAGCTCCGAAGTTTTGCCTCTGGTGCAAAAGCTCCAGGATCAGCAAACTCAGGCAGGCAGGAACCTGGAGCTGCGCTCCCCTGGGAGCACGGACAAGGCAAGCCCGGCAGGGCTAAGCCCGCGTGGACACATCCAAACAGACACAGCGATCCCGCGGGTCCCCCCAACGCTGCCCCGTCACTCCGGGGCCACCCCGGTTCCTACCTTCGCTGGTGGTGGCGGAGAGGCAGGCAGCCAGGGCGATGACGATGGAGAGCGAGGATGTCAGATCCCCCTGTGCCCATGCCATGGTCCGAAAGGGGCCACCAGGCGCGGGACAGGGCCGCCTCGGTTGTCCCAGCAGCTCTGCGAGCGAGCTACCTCTGCCCAGAGCTACGGCACTCGCCGGCTAATGCAAAGGCACTTTGCGCACATTGCTCGCAGCCACACAGGCGAGCGAGCAGGGAGGGAGCAGCCTGCCCGTCACCGCTCGCAAGCCAATGGGCTGGGTGGGCTCTGCAGTGAGCCCCCCTTTCCGCACCACGCGCGCTCGCTGGACCCAGACCCAGCATCCGGACTCGGGCTCCCACTCCCCACTTTCCCCCACCCCCCCGGCCTCAGAAACTCCAGCAGTCCCCCCTGCATCTTGTGCTCCCCATCCCTCTTCGCTGTTCTCACTGGCCGCGGCGAGAGGCAAACTTGCAGCGCTGCGGGGAGCTCTGCACTTGGTCGGGGTCAGGTGCGAAGGGGATGGGGTTACCCGTCCTTCCCGGTGTGCACAGAGCAGAAAACCCCTTGTGAACGCTCCCCTTGCATGTCTGAAGGAGACGGGCAGGACACCCCCATCCCGATGCTTTCCATGCCACATCGTTCTGGGATAGGGACCCCACTCACAATTGACCTGTGGCAGTGGGAGCAGGGGACAGCACAGCCAGGGCTCACAACGCCCTGTTTACTGCCACGCTGCTCACCTGAGAGAAGGTCAGCCCTTTCCAAAGCGGTTTGGGAAGACACAGCAGTTGTGCCAAGGCAGAAAGGCTGGGCACTGGGCAAGGGTGTCCTGCGACAGGGGCCTGGGGCTGCCTGGGAAACACAAAGCGTCCTTCCCCCAGCCTCTGCATCCCTCCTGCTTGGAGCCACCAGAATCGCCGAGCCAGGTGAGTACCTTGCTCAGCATTAAACACTCGACATCTGTCAACAGACCCCCTACAGCCACGACTGCTTCCCCATCTAAATGCTGAACAATCATTAATACCTGCCCGTGATAACCACAGATGCTGACTCCCATCTACACCACGTGCAATGAGTTATTTGCTCCTTCATGCACCCGTGGCCAGTGCATTGTGACTGCAGCTCTACCCCGCCCCAGGAACTACCCCTGGACAAGGCACACAGGGCAGGCTGGGCATCTCTCTCTGTTGTCTGTCAGGCCATCCCTTGGAAAAAGCTCATCCCAGACTTGCTCAGTGGGGACAGGGAGGGAGAGGGGGTGTTGCCCAGCCTCCGTTCCTCTCTGTACCCTGGGCAGATGCCAGACCCCATGCCGGGGCACCCCACGGTGCTACCAGCAGCTTCCTGCGTGGAGGGGTGAGAGGAGCTCCCTGCCCGACTCCTGGCACGTAGTGCAACAGATCCTCAGTCAGAACAGATGAGGACTGTACCTGCAGGGACGTGTCTGCAGCACTCATCACCAGGACCTGGGAACAGCATAGAGCCTCGGGTCCCTCCAGGTTTTTTACCCTGTCTGCCTGGGAAGCCGTCCATCCAGAGACAGTGCTGGAGAGATCCTGTCATCAGCGGTGTCACGGGAGGGGCGTGCAGAGCGGCTCAGGCAGGGACACAGCTGTGTCAGGAAGACGCCAGACGCTCCCAAGGCAGCTGGCAGAGGCCGAGCGCTGCTGTCGGGTGGGGGTGCAGTTACACAGTGGCCTTTGCAGCGGACCTTGGAGCAAAGGGTCAGGGCTGATGGTCTCCAAAATCGCACCAAGCCACCAGGAAGCCCCAGATGATGCCACAGGAGTTGCACCCCTGCAGCTGGTGGGAAAGCAAATTTTCTGCCAGCTATCACATTGCTACTCCGACCCAGACATCTCCATTTGCTGAAAGGGCTTGTCACAGCTCAGTGCTGGATCCCTCAGCTCTCTGTCCCCCAGAGCCCAAGCAGAGCCAGGCATTCCAGAGTTCACACTGCCACCATCTTCTGCTTGGCTCTTGTGAGACCCCCCTGCAGAGCTACCTCCAGCTCTGGGGTCCCCAGCATTAGAAGGATGTGGACTCATTGGAGCAAGTCCAGAGGAGACCACAGAGATGCTCCAAGGGCTGGAACCAGGCTGGGAGAGCTGGGGGTGTTCATGGGGATAAGAGAAAGTTCTGGGGAGACCTTAGAGCCCCTTCCAGGGCCTAAAGGGGCTCCAGGAGAGCTGGAGAGGGACTTTGGACAAGGGATGGAGGGACAAGATAAGGGGGAATGGCTTCACACTCATACAGGGCAGGGTTGGATGGGATATTGGGAAGAAATTTCTCCCTGTGAGGGTGGTGAGGCCATGGCACAGGGTGCCCAGAGAAGCTGTGGCTGCCCCTGGATCCCTGGCAGTGTTCAAGGCCAGGCTGGGTAGGGCTTGGAGCAACATGGTCTGTTGGATATGGGGTGGAACAAGATGGTCTTTAAGGTCCTTTCCAACACAAAAATTTCTATGATTCTGTGATCTCAGTCCCAAACTCTGGAAAAAGCTCTGAGGAGGCAGAAACCAGCTTTGGCCTTCCAGCACTGATGTGCCATGCCCCTAACCCTGCAGACCTTCAACATATCCCAACTACCCACATGGGCTCTCCAGTCCGCTGGTGCCATCCCAGCCCCATGTGTGACAGGAATGTGACAGGGGTCCTCTGGGTCTTGTAAAGGTGCCAAGAGCTACCAGCTATTGCACATCCCCACAGGTTTTGGCTTTGCTGAGCCCCAGGATCCCAGAGAAGCTGTGCTGGCTGAGCACTGTTACACACTGTAAAGCGGCTTTGCAGGAACCAAGACACAGCCACTCCAGAAATGCCCCAGAATCCCTTCCAGGGAATGGGAGGCCTCTCAGATATGCTGTCAGCTCTGGGGAGAGGGGATGGTGTGTAATGGGATGCCTGCAAGCAGTGGTGGGTGCAGCAGGATGCAGGGGCAGTGCGAACTCTGTACCACAACACAGTGCGCACACAATGGGCACCGAAGGGCTGTGGGGTAGGGGCAGACATCCTGGTCTCCCTGGACACTTGGTTTTGTGGTCAGGATGTGCCTTGAGTGCATAATCAATGCATGTGTGTGGAGGCTGGGCACTGTCAGGGGTGCTGGAGCTGGTACAGGGTCAAACACTTCTGGGATGCTCCTGGCTGGGAGTGCAGACCCCTTCCACACTAGGATCCATGTGCAGCCACAGACGTGGTCACAAGGCATCCCAGGCACCCCAAACAGACCAGGAAACAGAAGTGTGAAGGGCATCACACCGGGCCCTCTCCCCACCTGCAGCCTTCCCCAGGCTCCCATTCAGCTCTCCCTGGCCTGAGCCCAGCTGCCTCCCCCTTCTTGCTGAGTGCCGCTGCCTCCGCTCCTCGGTGAGAATCTTGCCACGTCCCTCAGCCGTGGTCCTGCACCTGGCTGTCACCGAGATGGGGAGGATATTTATAGATGCAGCAGAGAGAGGAGAGAGCAGCTCTGACAGGGAGGATCAGCAAAGGAGGGAAGCAAGCCTGGGTTTACCCCCTTTTAGCAGCACCCAGGTCACTGTGCATTTAGCAGGGAGGCCACAGCCTCCTCGCTGACTCGGTAGCCCAAACCTGAGTGGTTGTTGCCCTTTGCACCCAGGGATTGCCCATTGCAGCCCTGAAAGAGCAAATCTGTGCCTGGGCTGAGGAGGGCAGCCCTGTCTCTGGTGTCCCAGCACTTCTCCAGCACATCCAGGCACTTCTGCTCTCCTGTAGCATCTACAGGGCCACGTGCCTCAGGGTCAAGGCTGGTGGAGGCACCGCAGGTGGCAATCATCAAGGGAATGGCACCATCTCCACACCCATGTCACTCTGCTGGGACACCAGCAGAGCCAGGACTCCCTGCTCCAGCCCCTGCAGAGAAGGAGATGCTCAGGGCAGGGACCGAGCCGTGCTGCAGGTCTGTAACCCCTCACACCTGCTCACCCATCCCTCCCCTGCTGTACATCCCTTTCCCAGGAGGAGGACACAGGATGGGACGTGGGTGCCCTCTTCCAAGCCCAGTGTTCTTCCCCATCCCGCTCATCAGGTGTCTGCAGAAGGACAAGGACGAGCTGTGTATGTCCCTGAGCAGTGGCAACTCTGCACAGAGGTCCCAGATCCTCCCAGAAAAGCACTGATCACTGTGGGCAGTGGGACAGGACTCCTGGGGGACTTTCTCTACCCAAACAGCCTTAAAGGATGCTCCATCCATGTCTTGGCCAGGCAACAGCCCTGAATCCAAGGAACTTTAAAACCTGAGATTGAACAAGTCAGATTCCTACTGCCTTCCCCCACAACCCTGAGCCCTCCATCCTGGCTCTACAGCAGAGCCCCAGGTGTCACAGGACAGGAGGAGGGTGCTGGACCCATGCAGGGGGGACATCCCCCTCCACACGTCCAGCAGCTGTGGCATCCCCCAGCAAAGTTTGCATTTGGTGCCCCAGCCTGAGCTGCCAGCAGAATTCCCAGGGAGCTCCGTGTGCCCCACGTAAGGATACCTGTGGACAGCCCTTTAAACTGGCACCTGCTACATAAACAAGCTGACAAGCTATCTACATCCATGTAACAATTCACCTGGAGCAGTCTGGGTGCTAAATCACTGTAATTCCTTGTGCTGTGTCAGGGCTGGGACAGACTGCTCAGCTGCAAGGTTGAGGATCACAGGGACCACGTCTCACCTCCCCCCCTGCCTCCTGAGCAGCCTGACAGGCTTTTTTCCCCCTCTCCAGTGCCCTGGGGTTGTTCTTTTCCTAATGTGCCAAGACCCTTTGTCAGCCAGGTGCCTTCCCTGCTTGCTCAGTCCTCCCTGGGGCTCACCAGTATTCCCATCATTGCCTCTTATGCAGGGGAGCAGCCGTCCAGCCAGGATCTTTCATGAGGTGCCATGGCTCAAGATCTCCTCCAGTCCTTCAGCACAGCCAGGTGGAGGGTGCTGCTGCCTCCTCGTTATCACAGGCAGGTGCCCAGGGTGTTCCATTAATGCCAGCAGAGAGGGCCAGCCCTTGGCATCACTCGTGATGAGGTACAACTGGGGAACCACTGGCCAGCTGAGCAATCAGCACCCAGTTAATTCAGGTCAAGGCTGGGGAGGCTGGGCATGCCTCTCCTCCTTGTCATGATCAGAAATGCTGTGTATTAATATCCTTTATATTAAAAAAAAATAATCTTATCATAATTTTTCCTCATTGAAAGAGACCGTTTGGAATTGGAATTGAGACAAACACAAGCCAGGAGAACCAGCTGCAGAAGGGGAGAGTTTAAGAAAGGTCTTTTGGTAATATCCATCGTTCCCTTATCAGTGAGGATATTAAATGTATTGAAATGCTAAGCAGCTCTTTAAGGGCTGTCTCTGATTTTCATTAAACAAGCAGGGGATGAGCAGGAGGGAAGGGGATGCAGCACTGTTCTCTCTCTAAGAAATTCTGATTGCTGGATATTAACAGCATTAATGTCCTTTTATCCAGGAGCGCCGGGGTTGCACTTGCCTTCTTGCCTATTTTGTGTCTTGCTGAAGTGGAACTAAGTCTCTGCTGCCTAACATGGGCACACAGTGGCTTTGGAGCTCTTAGGGACCAGGGCTGTACAGAGCTGCACAGCAAGAGTCTCCCAGGGACCACGGGTTGGGTCCCTGAATCTCCCAGTCCCACCATGTTCCTGCTGCCCAAAAGGAGCTGTTAGCTCGTGCCTTGGCAGGGCAGTCTGGTGCTGTGAGGAGATGGGGATGAGCAGTCAGAAGTTTAACCCAAGTGAAATCACCCCAACAGCCCCAGGCCCAAGGTGGAAGCACCACCTGAGGGATGGTGAGGGGTGGGCTACACCCTTGAAATGTATCTGGCATTGAGTCCTGGTGATCCCCAGGCATCTCCAAGCACGGAGAAAAATGCTGCTGTGCCCTGCCTGAAGGGAGGTCTGGGGAACACGGTGCTGAAATGACCTCAGGGACCATCCCTCAGCTTCCCAAACGGGGACATTGCTATGGGAATGTTGGAGGGAACCCCCACAGCACTCAGTGCTACAGCATGGGTTGACAGCAGGGCTGGGGCCACAGCAGAGGGTTTGGGGTGCTCTGCAGAGGGTCTCAAGCCTGTCTGCAATGCTGCAATGGCCAGCTGAGCACTTGCAGGAGCTCCAGCCCACGCTCCAGCTCTGACACCCAGGCAGGGCTGTGGCAGCCTCTGGATTTCTCTGCAGACAGCCCCAGCAAAGACGCTTTGCTGGCTGAAGGAGGAGAGGTGCAACACAGCCAAGTCCAACCACTTCAAAGACACATCACAAAACAAAAGCCACGAATCCGGTGCTAAAATGGCACAAGAGCCACAAGGACACCTCAGTGCTCTTAATATCTCTCCTTCGCCTTCCAGTTTCTAACCTTGGCATGCCCGTGGCTCTGCTCTGCACGGTCATAGAAGGCTCTGCTGCTAAAACCACAGGCCTCCAGGAGCTGGGGCTTGAAAGCACCCAAAAATAACAAGGCTGCCCATGGCATCTGTGAGAGACTGCAGCTGTGGAGGAGGGCAGGCAACCCCCATCCAGTGTACATGCATTTGGAAAAGAAAGGGACACAGGACAGCCTCAGAGCTCTCTAGAGAAGGGCTGGTACAAACAAACAGAAATTAGCTGGAGCTAATAAAACGAGGGCTGCCACAAGCCCAGGCAGCACGGCGTGTGTTTAACCCCAGTCTCCAGAGCCCAGCAGCTCCGATATTGCCGAAGGGAATGGCTTTGTGGGCTAAGCAGGTGGTTTGAAATGCTCAGACTTTGGGAAAACACAGGGTCCCTGCAGGACAGCTGAGTCTGCAACCCAGCTCACTACCCCTCCCACTCAGGACCCTGGTGTCACCCTGCTCTGGGCCATCCCTCTTGTGTCTTTGGACCCAGCTTGTACTTCTTTCCTCCCAATTTATTCCACACCTTTTCTTCACTCCCTTCTGTCCTTGCTCTTTCCTTTCTTGTGCATGGTTTGTTCTGTTGTGTCTCTGGGGCTTTATCCCACATGGACAGATGAACAGCTTTGTGCCTGCCAGATGGCTGTGGCACCTCCGTCCCCGTCCCCTGCCACCCATCACCGCCTCCTCTGTTCGCAGAGCTGGTCACTGCT
The DNA here is from genome assembly GCA_013399195.1 of Dicrurus megarhynchus. NCBI lineage: Eukaryota > Metazoa > Chordata > Aves > Passeriformes > Dicruridae > Dicrurus > Dicrurus megarhynchus. The sequence continues at coordinate 366,396 of VXAD01001045.1, read as the reverse complement.
TCTAAAGAATCCCAGAATAGTTTGGGTTGGGAGGGACCTTAAAGCTCATCTTGTTCCAATCCCCTGCCACAGGCAGGGATGCCTTCCCCTAGACCAAGTTGCTCAGAGGTTGTTTTGCCCCCAGCTCAAGCTCACCCTGTCTGCACCACCAGGCTTCTCCAGCAGCAATGGGACAAGTGCTCTCCAAAGCACCCAAAACCCCTGATATTTGTGCTATGGGATACAAATCCCCACAGGATCAAATGGGGCACTTCCACGGTTGTTTCTTCTTGTGGTCTCTGGACCAAAATAATCAAGCCTGTCTTCAGACACTGTCATGAGATGGAAAGGAAAGCAGGACAACCACACCAGCTGCCTCCAGAGTCCTGCAGACTGCCTTGGAAGTACATTACAGCAAGAGTCGCCATCCTTTGGCATCCTCAGCCTCTGCCATCCCAAGCTAAAGATCTCTGTTTGGCCCCAGATCGCTGGTGCTAAGCGGCAAAGACACAAGAGAGGCAGGAAATCCCTCCAGCCCCATCTCAGGCAACCCTTGCACAGCCAAGAGAATGCTCTGATGCTGCTGAAACTGTCGGCTTCACTTCAAGCACATTGTTTCTGCTGGAAGTGGAAATCTCAGAGAGACTTAATTACAGAGCTGGGCAGTCCCAGACATAATCCTTTTGAAAGCTGACAATGAGATGCTGTCCAAAATTAATTTTGATGCTATAAAAATAACCAAACAAAGCTGCATTTAAAATGGGGTGAGTAATGGGGGAACAATAGTGAAACATATGGGAACACACACAGCCACTTCAGAGCCCAGGCAGGGTTTCCCTGTGCAGAGGGAGGTACTGGTCAGGCAGGAGCTGCTCTCAGAGAGTGGTACCCAGCTCCTACTTACCTGGATATGCTTTCCCAGAGCTCTGCCTGTGTTGCCTGCCACTTTAGGGAATTTGGGAACAGCCCATCAGCGTGCAAAGGTGGGGCTGGCAATGGTACAGGACAGTCCTGAGCCACGATCTTCTCCTCTGGTTTTGGTTACACATCTTGGGATCCCCAGCTGTAGCTTCAGGTTTAATATTTGCTCTCTCTGATGACGAAGTTCAGCTGTAGCAGGGACCATGCCACCAGCTGGGCCTATTTATTACCCAGCATAGGTCTCTGTGTACGCAGTGTGGAGCCAGCCTCCTGCCCAGTAGCATTCCTTTGAGTGGGATGTTGGATGCAGGAATATTTTGGAAGAACTGGAGCTATGCACCTAGCCCTGGCTATTGCAGAAAGTTATAAATAACCAGGTTATCTTGGGAAACCTTTCAGAATTGAAGCCTAATTTCTTCAAACATCCACCCCTCCACCTTATGTCACTGAGATTTAACTCCCTGTGGGGTGTGAGGGGTCAGTGAAAAACCCTTCATCAGTTCAAGGGTCAGAAGAAGATGAAAAAACTAATTGAAATTTTGTAAAGAAAGTGTATTCAATGAATACTGTCTCAGGAAATAATTAACAGATTTAGTTGGAAATTGTCCAGAATATAACCTGTGTTTTAACAGAAGGTGGGAAAGGGTCAGGGAGGACCCAGAGAGGACTCAGATGTAGACAAAGCCCAGCCTTTGGCCTGGAGCTGAGGCTTTGCTGCCTCACGGAAGCACCACGTGTGACCACACTGTGGCCACGACCAGAGGCAGAGGAGAAGCCACATGTCTCTTCTGGAACCTGGCCTGCTCAGGCCAGCAGGAGGCTGTTTGCTGCTCCCAAAGGTCAGTGCAAGCAGTCCCAGCTGCGCAGAGGAGCCAGGAGCGGGTGAACAGTCCCTGAGAAGCCAAGGCTGGCAGCATCTGGCATCACCAGCTGCCACCCCCCAGCCCCCTCACTGCTGAACAGCCACCGTGCCACTGGGTCACAGCACAGCTCCAGGATTACATACCAGCTTTGCCCCTGGAGAGTCTACAAGGGCTTGACCAAAACTGTGTTGTGCTGCTGCCTGCTCAGCTGAAGACAGTGGGATCAGCAGCCAAGTCAGGAGCAAGGGGTCACATTGCCAGATTTTGGCAGCACTTTTCCCCATGCCATGTTTTCAAACATCATGAGATTTTTCCTAGCCTGCAGCACGGGGGAAGTTTATTTCTCCCCTGGTTTGGGGAATCTGGGCTAAATTAAGTCAAGTGGCTTTGGATGAGAATGTCATCAAACCCCAGATACTGCAGGGCCTGAGATGAGTGCCCAGGAACAGGCAGGACAGACACTCCCCAGTCATCTTCCTCTTGCTCTGACTGACAGCAAGCTGTCTCTAATTTTTAAATGTATACATTTTTCCCCATTCTGTCTTTGGAAACAGTCTTTCCGTAAGGCAAAGTAAACAGAGCTCCAAGAGCTGATTTAGTCACTCCAGCTTCCCCATGGCTGTTCTCCTCTGCAGTACCCCATCCTGAGGACACTGCAGCAAAGCTCCTCACTCACTGCCAGCCACCCTGGCACGGGCCCTGTTGTGCTCTGTGAGGCCCCGTGGGGCACCAGGCACTGGCAAAAGCCACCCAAGGCTTTGGTCTGCCTGCAAGGCAGGAGTGTCTCCTGCTTTAGGCACCTCAGCCCACCAAGGCACCACCCCTAGGTCCGTATCTTCTTTCCAAACTCTCACTGAAAATACTTCTCAACAGCACAGTAATTCTCCTTCCCAGCAATGTGTCCCGGGTCCTGAGGTGCCCTAATTTAGGCAGTAGGCTCCCTTTGAAGGCAGCTCTGCAGTCAGTTGCACTTGTGACCGTGTCATACCCTGAGGGTCTCTCATCCCAATCTAGCCACTGAAAGCTTTGTAGTAGACTCCATGCCCCGTGTTTCTCTCATCTGGCTACGCAGGAGGACATTCCTTAACACATTTAATTCCTTTGGTCCTCCAGTTACAGCACCCAGGCGCTGATGTTAGCAGAAATAGGTTCTTATCTGGTCAGTGGCACACTCAGGTGATGTTCACACACAGCAGAGACAAGCCTCTTCACCACTCTCAGAGGTAGCTCCTTTTGTAGAGATACTTTCTGTTTTGCTCTCAAATACCTGTATTCAAAGTAAAGCAAGTTGCCTTGACCTGGATATTTAGAGTCCGTCTGCCTTCTGCAGCAGCTCTTTCCTTCACCGCTTTGAAGAACTCATCTGAGCTAATAGCATGGGCACTTTCTTCTTTATCCTCCCCATGCATCTGCTAGTGCTTACAGGCTCTTGCATTTGCTGCCTCTCCCAGCTGCAGGCGCTTTGCTTTCGGCGCTTATCAGAGCCCGTGCAGCATTCAGGTGCTATGCTGACTTCATCCCTCTCTCAGATCTGCTCTCATCTCCGCCACCGGTCACTCTGGTGGTGTCAAGTGTTTTCAGCAGTTTATGAAGGTCCCACACTGCTCACCCTTCAAAGGTGTCACTCTGGACAGGGTGACTTCTGCTGCCTAGCAAATTCTAATTGCTGTGCCCAGCATTAGCTCTGCAACCAGACCTTGCTCGCTGCCTCTGCCTCCCTCTCACTTGCCTGTTCTCCAGCCACACATCAGTCACCAGCTCTTCTGAGATTTCCCTTTCTTTCAGTTCTCTTTGATTAAACCATGTCTTTTATATGTTTCATTTTTTCCTATGGTGTTCCCACATGCCTCAGGTTTCTGTGCCACACTCCCGTAATTAGCTTCCTCAGCCTCAGTCAGCTGAACGCTACCAGAGAAATCAAATGCTTCAGAACCAGCCAGTGTCAAAAATAAGGCCTTGACACCTTTGTTTTTACCACAACTTACTACTTCCAGTGGCTGTGAGAAAGCTATTTGAAACTCTCTTCCCATGCCAGGGAACTCCAGCATCCTCCCACGGGCCCCAGGAGCCGGAGGAGCAGGTCAGGAGAATAAACACTGCAGGCATACAGCAGCACAAATGACCAGCAAACTCACCTGTGCTGTGGGGCAGAAGAGTCCCACCTCCCTCTGCCCAAGAGGATTCAACCCACACCTTGTGCCTCTCCAGACTGTGCTCCAGCCTTTTGCAGATGGTGCGTGGCTGGACCCCTTGGGCAGATGTGAGCCTTGAACACAGAGCCTCATGCAGCAGCTCACCTTTCTGCAGGGCTTGGAGAGACAGTTTGTCCCAACAAGGTGCCTGGAGGGTCAGATGTGGAAACCAAACTCGGAAGATCACTCTGGAGTTAGGATCACGCTTGAGGTGTGCCCCAGCCTTAGAAAGAGTAGAAATTTTGGCTTCTCAGCTTTTTCCAAACTCCAGAAGACTCCAGCCTGTCTTGGCTGCCTTGGTCTGGGAAGGTGGGTTGCACCAACCAGGCTGGTTTTGTGGTGCCAAAATCCCATTAAAGATGTTGCCTCCAGAGCTGAGGCACACGAGAGTGAACTGTACCAGTCTCTAACCAGCCAAGTAAAAATCTTATCTCCCTGCTTGAACTGCAAAGCTCAGTCTTGCACAGCAGACCATCCATAACATGACCAAGGTTGAAGATTTCCAGACCATATTTTTCCTCTACCCAGAAGAAAAAGTTGCTGCTCCAGAAGTTGTTAAAGAAAATGACTGAAGAGGAGAGAGGGGGACAGAGAGGACAGGACTGCACAGCAGATGGAGACCTAGGTCCTGTTCCCTCCTTTGCTTGCAGGTTTACTCCCCAAGTCTTGCCTTGCCTTAAAGCCCAGGCAGTAGATGTCCTGGCCAGGCTACTACCTCCCAAGTTCTTCCACATGCACATTACATGGAATGCTCTTGTCCTGCCCCATAGGGTTGGAAAATTATTTTATACACTCCCAAAGACACTGTGAGTACTTCCCATGCAGCAGAAGAGAGGACGAGGACAACCTACATCCAGGAGTGCCAGGTGTCCTAAAGAATGGGCTCCAGCCTGGCACCAGGGTCTCCCACAGAGGGGATAATTTCCTCAGTGGACATGTCTGAGGAGACAAACCTAAACCTAAGCCAGAACTTTTCTCCTGTCTAAATAATTTGGTGCATGTGGATAAGACACACGCATTACCAAGGAAAAGTTTCCAAAATCAATGGGTGAAGTTAAGGACCGGGCCAGGTACTTTCTGCACGTCTCTGCTGGATGCACTGACCACATCTCCTTCTCTGCAGCAGAGCTGACGCCCCAGTTATCATCCCAGGGCAGTGTGAGGGCACTGCAGTAGGTACTGCTGTGCATGGCAACAGCAACACAGAGCAAACAGCTTTAGACTGGAGTCAGAATTGTGATTTGAAATCAGAATTAATATACCTGTAGCTTTGTTATCTTCAACCTGCCCCACAGCCGCTGACCTTCCCACAATGGCAGTCCCTGCTCCAGCGGGTGGTGGGGAGCAAGGACAGGGGCTGCTGGGGCTCGCTGGAGACAGCTCTCAGATTTTCCGAGCCCCGGGGAAAGCAGAGCAGCACCCCCGCAGCTCAGAGCAAAGTGTTTCCAGAGAGCGGAGGTGCCTGGTGAGCGGAGGAGGCGATGCCGGCCGGAGGAAGCCGCACATCAGGTCGCTGCGGGCTGGCTTCGCTCGGGGCCTGCCGCTGAGCGTGAGCTCAGCTCCCTGCAGCCGCACAGACGCAGCCAGGTGGAACGTCCACAAGAGTTTCAAGCACCGCGCTGAGACCCCGCGGCCCCTTCCCCCGGAGCGGCTGTCAGACCTTGCGAGCACCGGCCCGTCACAGGCGCTGGGCTGACGGACGGGCTGGGCTGCGCTGAGCCCCGGGGCGAGAGCCGGCCCGTGCCGGGGCCAGGAATGGAGCAGGCGCCCAGCGCTGTCACAGCGCAGCGAGCTGCAGCACGGGCTGGGGCTGGTGCCGGCAGCCACGTCCGGATATTCCTACATTCCGTGAAAAACAAGTTCCATCTGGTCCTGCAGAGGGATGGGGTGCCTGCACAGGGGTGCCCGGTCCAAACCTGCCCGTGGTGCGATGCCGCCTGCACCCACCCGGCCTCCCCCTGTCCTCTGCCTCCTCACACACAGATGCTGAAGCCCAGCTCAGCACCCGCCTGCTGACGGGTTCGCTCCGGGGCACTGCTGGCTGCCCGCCCTTGGGGCAGCCCAGGAGCTGGGAAGCCTTGGTGGAATGCTCCCTGGAAAATGACAGGTCTCCAGCTTGGGTTAGGGGATATCCCTTGCGCTCTCTGCTGCTCCACCCAGCAATGAAGAAGTTTAACTGGGTTTAAACTGAGAGAGGGAAGGGTTAGATTAGATAATGTGAAGAAATCCTTCTGTGTGAGGCCCTGGCACAGGGTGCCCAGAGCAGCTGTGGCTGCCCCTGGATCCCTAGAAGTGTCCAAGGGCAGGTGGATGGGGCTTGGAGCAGCCTGGGACAGTGGAAGGTGTCTCTGTCATGGCAGGGGGTGGAACTGGATGGACTTTTAGGTCCCTTCCAAGCCAAACCATTCTGGAGTTCTATGATAATTACAAGTGATAATTTATTCATTACTCCTTAACCTGTTTACTCTGTCTAAGCCTGTTCCCTCTGAGCTGGAAGACAGATCCAGGGAGCAGAATGACACCCCCATAATAAAAGGGTTACTAATGGTCAGCAAACTACACCACAGAGACACACACGTGTCTATGGAGTCAGATGCGATCTGAAGGACCTGGTGGAAGTGCTCACTGAGCTACTTTCCATCATTTATCAGCAGTCCTGGCACGCTTGGTAGGTCCCAGCTGTCCCAAAGTGGTGTTCCCCAGGGCTCAGTAGTGGGTTCAGTCCTGTCTAGCATCTTTACCAATGATTTGGATGAGGAGATTGAGTGCACTCTCAATAAGTTTACAAACACCAAGCTGGGTGGGAGTGTGGATCTGCTGGAGGGCAGGAAGGCTCTGCAGAGGTATCAGGACAGGCTGGATTGATGGGCCAAGGTCATTGCACAAGGCTCAACAAGGCCAAGTGCCGGGTCCTGAACTTGGGTCACACCAAACCCAGGCAGTGCTCCAGGCATGCGGAAAAGTCTGGAAAGCTGCTGGGCAGAAAAGGACCTGGGGGTGCTGTACATGAGCCAGTGTGTGCCCAGGTGGGCAAGAGGCCAATGGCAAAGCAGAACCAGGCAGTGATCGTTCCTCTGTGCTGGGCACTGGTGAGGCCCTGCCTCAAAGCCTGGGGTCAGTTCTGGGCTCCTCATGACAGGAAACATTGAGGGGCTGGAGCATATCCAGAGAAGGGAACAGAGCTGGGGGAGGGTCTGGGGCATCAGGAGCAGCTGAGGGAGCTCCTGGAGAAAAGGAGGCTCGGGGGGCTCTGCACAACTCCCTGACAGGAGGGGGCAGCCAGGGGGGGTCGGGCTCTGCTCCCAGGGAACAGGGACAGGACAAGGGGAAATGGCCTCAAACTGCCAGGGGAAGTTCAGATTGGATATTAGGGAAAGCTTCTTCACTGAGATGCTGTTCAGACATTGGAACAGGCTGCCATGGCAGGGGTGGAGTCACCATCCCTGGAATTGTTAAAAAATGTGTTGATGTGGCACTTGAGGACATGGCTTAATGGTAAACATGGTGGTGCTGGGTTGGTGGTTGGACTCGATGATCTTAAAGGTCTCTTCCAACCTAAATGATTCTATGATTCTAATTAGAAAACAAGGAACCAGCTGCCTGTCCTGGGTGGTCTCTCTTTTCCATCAGCAATGCCCACGCTAAGCAGCAATGGAGCTGCAGGAGCCCTGCCCTCCCGCTGACGCAGGAATGAGGGGCTGGGGAGGAGCGAGGGACTGCGGCTGGCTCAGGGCAGCCCTGAGCACGACTGTGCATCACAGGGGGGCATGGGAGGCACCCAATTCATGCAGAGGGATCAGAGAAGCCCAGAATGGTTTGTGTTGGAAAGGACATTAAAGATCATCCCATTCCACCCCCTGCCATGGACAGGGACACCTTCCACTGTCCCAGGCTGCTCCAAGCCCCGTCCAACCTGGCCTTGGACACTGCCAGGGATCCAGGGGCAGCCACAGCTGCTCTGGGCACCCTGTGCCAGGGCCTGCCCACCCTCACAGGGAGGATTTTCCTCCTAACACCCAACCTAAAACAGCCCTCAATTAGTCTAAAACCATCCCCCTGTGTTCTGTCACTGTCTGCCTGCGTAAAAAGTCTCTTTTCCTCTTTTTTATAAGATCAGCTTATCAAAGCTGCAGCTGTTTTGGGATTAGCAAACAGGAGAGGCTGAGACAGACCCTCCCCATGAGCAACATGGTCAGTGGCTGGCAGAAGGGAGGCCCTGAGCCCCTGTGCCAGCGCAGGAAAGCTGGGATGCAGCTGGCTATAACAACCAGAGCCCATCTGGAATGGAATGGAATGGAATAGAATAGAATAGAATAGAATAGAATAGAATAGAATAGAATAGAATAGAATAGAATAGAATAGAATAGAATAGAATAGAATAGAATAGAATAGAATATCCTGAGGTGGGAGGGGTCCACAAGGATCATGGAAGTCTCCTGGCCCTGCATAGACAACCCTACCTCCCTCTCCATGAACAAGGAGCTGTTTCAAAGCAGTGATGCCTGGGGTCAATGCCAAGATTCCCTTCTCCTCCTCCTCACCTCTTGTCCACTCACCTGCAGGATGGCCCTGCAGGGAGAGGAAGAGGAGGGACGTCTGGCTGCAGCAGAGCATCCGGAACAGGGCTCAGGGCAGGGCTGAGGGCAGCTGCCTGTGCCTGCAGCTTCCTGCCAGGCCACTGCAGTGAGCCTGGCCTGCAGCAAGCTGCACACAGCTGCCTGCACTGCCAGGCCTCCTGCTGGGCACCAATCTTCATCTCTTTGAAATCCACATTAAAATACATGAGCCACACTCTCTGGCCAGGGCTCCCAGCGCTGGATAATTGCTTTTTAAGTGCTTTCTAAATGCAAACTGCATGTCATTCTTACCACCATTGCCACCTCCCCTGCACCCAGTCTTTGATCTGCTAGATGTCATGACAATATTGCAATTACCCTGTCAGTGTTGGGAAGTGCAGGCACTCCCAGATGGAAAGTACAGGGATGTGCTGGACACTGGAATCCTGCCCTCCTGATCTCTACAGACAAGGGGCTGGCAAGGGTCCTGCACACTGGCTGAGCCCCAGCCTCTGGTGGATCCAGAGGAGCACGTGGGGGTCACCAGTGAGGAGCAGCAGGACAGATGCCCTCAGGAAAGGAGGTGACCTGCTGCAGGCTGAGGCTGGAAACACGGTGGATCCCTGATTATGATGCAATGAATCCCCTTGCAACAACTGCTGTGTGCAACTACCTGGCTGTGTGCTCTCCTTCCTCTGCAAGGCATCTGCAAAGTCCATGGCTTTTAAAACTCAACCAGAGCCCTGCCTGTGTACCCTTTTTCCTCAGGCCCTTGAGCCCAAGATCTGCTGCATGCTGAAATGGCAAAAATCAGTCAATTCACCCCAAAACCAACTTACAGTCACAGAATCATAGAATCACTGGGGCTGGGAAAGCCCTCTAAGATCAAGTCCAACCATTAACCCAGCACTGCCAGATCCACCACTAACCCATGTCCCTAAGCACTACATCTACACATTTCTTTAACCCTTCCAGAGACTTCTGACTTTTTGCTTTGTGGGTAATGCTGAAGGAGAGAAAGAGAAAAAAAAAAAAGAAGGGAAAAAGAAGCAAGTACCATTCTGGACTGGTCCCAGGTGTTGATTTAAAGGTGCTATTTCCAGACCTGGCAGCAAAGTTGAACTCTGACCCACCCACCACATCCTGGGAGGACACAGCTCTGAAGGTGACAGCAGCCAGGTTTCTCCACAGCTCACTCCAAATTCAGTGCCAGCATCGCTCCCGGGTGCTGGGGGCTGCTGGTGAGGACCTGCCCCTGCCACCACCTGCAGCTGCCCAGCCCTGGCATCCCCACCACAGCCAGGCCGTGGGGCAGGGCAGATCTTTTGCACAGAGGTGAGACAAGGCAGTGCTGCTTAGCAGAGCGTGGCTTGGAAAACCTTCGGGGATGCCATGGGGATGCGGTGAGGAGCCCTGAGGTCTTTTCCTTCCCCACCTGCTCCATCTGGCCCAAACAGGAATGGTGAGGCTGGGACACAGGTGGTCCCCAGCAGGGGACATCAGCTGGGATGGAAACACTGTGGAAAGAACCTCCCGGTGGCAGCAGAGCCTTTTGGACTGTCACGTCAGCAGACCCAGGAAAACCACCCAAAATGATCCTAATGCACTGTGGGAGCAACGTGCACCAAGTCACTGTCCACAGCATCACTCTCCTGCTGTCACTGTCACCAGGCAGGGTCAGGGGTACAGGGCTGGGGACTGGCCCCTCCACCAGCTTCCAGTATGCCCAGTGTGCCCCAGGGACTGGGCACAGGGACCTGGCAGCTCCCCTCTCCATAGGAAAAGGACAGAGTAACTCCTCATCCATGGGAAGCCCCAGGAGGCACATTTCTGTCTGACCATGGAGAAAAGGGACAAAAGGGACATACAAAAGACAGTGTTAATGCTGCTTTCCTTCTCCATTCACTCTGGATGGGTAACTCCCTTCTGGCTGTTCCTAAATCCTACAGGGATCCTCTGGATATCAGTTTCCACATCACACGCACCTCTGAGCCTGTGTGCAATGCAGCTCCCCTGCAGCCAGCTCCCCCTCACCCACCACCTTTACTCTGGAGTACCCAACTTCATCTCAGGCAGTATTTCCCAATTTCCAGAGCCCCTTGCCCAGTCACACATGCACTGATTGGCCAGGACTCAGCAGGGAACTGTCTTTGAGCTCACCCCAACTTGCATTCCCTGCCTTGGGGTGCAACATGGCTGGGAATGTGCAGCTGGGACATGGGCATGCCAATCCCCATGGATGTGCCCCTGTGTCTGCAGTACACAGTCATTTCAGAAGGCATTCGGTGCTCAGCACTGTCTGGGAGCTGCCGCATTTCATACCTGGCTGACTCGTCTGCAGCGTGCCAGGGCCCTGTGCCATCACAGCCTTTGTGCCTCTGAGTGACCACAGCCACAATCTCCTTGGTGTGACACCAGAGGGAAACACCCCACTAGGAGCTGCGGGGCATCTCTGCCGTTTGGGAAAGCAGACAGAGCGGAGCAGAAATCCTGCCTTGCTCAGTGCTGGTGGGAAGGTGGAGAGACGTGGAGACATTGCAGGCACAAATGAGCTGTATTTTGTCCTCTGCTTCCTGCTGCCTTGGATCCCACAGGTCACTTGAACCCTGCTGCCCCAGATTCCACAGACAGATCACTTGAACCCTAAGAAAGCTTTTTTCTGCATCCATTTGCAAGAAGGGCCCTTTCAGCTCCTCAGGTGCCTCTTGCTTTGCTGAGGGTGGCTGCTGGACATCTCCCCTGTCCCATTCATTATTCTATCCATCTCACTGTGTCCCCTTTCATTCATCCCTTCTCAAACTAAATAGCTCCTTTCTCCTCTCTTCTCATGTGGAAATTGCTCTCCACCCATTATCATTTTCATGATTTCACTTTCTGCTGTATCCACTGTGATGAGACACGAGGATGCAGCAGCAGTTCTCAGTGCATTTCTGGGTGTGTGGAACATCTGCCTTCAGGCTGGCTTGTCTTGTCTTAATGCATGTGGAAAAACTCATTTCCTCCCTTTTAGTGGCGATACCGTCCCCTGGTGAGAGCTCATTGCTCTCCGTTCCCAGGCCCTGTCTCAATGCAGGGGCATTGGAAACACATCTAAGGGTCTTGTTCCCAGCTTCAGACAATCTTCCTCTCAGCTGATGCACTGCTATCTTTAATTTCCTTCTTTTCATCCTCTCATGCCACTATAGGAAGATGCACCATGTGCCTCTCCATGACTCCTCACCAATTTGCTCCTGGATATCAGGAGCACGGCACCATGGCCATCCCTTCGGAGGGGTGCAGTGGCTTGGAGGCACTTCCAGCTGTGGATCATGTGTGGTGTGGTCCTGTCTCAGCCATCAGAGAACTGCCAGCACCGTGCAAACAGCAGTTGGCCAGGCCAGGCTCACAGTGCCTGGCTCGGCCTCTCGGTTACACCCAACAGAGCAGTGCTGGGACCGGTGCAGGCAGCACCTCTCCCACCTGGGATCCAGCATTCAGGCCCCCAGCCACTGCCAGTCTGGCCACACCCAGAGTCAGCTGCTCAGAGAGCTGAACAAACACTTGGGCTGGTACATTCCTGATAAGGCTCTTTTTTATTCTGCAAAACAATGTCACACTTCTTATCTGACATAAATCCGCAGTGTTGCTCCAGTAGCTCTCCAAAGCAGCAATTTAACCCCGGACACATTGGTGTGAACTTGGGTAATTATAGCTGGAGCTGCCTCCAGCTCCGCGAGGGCTGTGGGTGTTACAGGTGCTCTGTCTCAGCAAGGTGAGCGGGATTAGAGACATCATCCTCCCAGGAGATGGTAGCTCAGTCCTGGAATATAAATCAGCCTCTTCTCCAGGCTGATATGTCATTTTCCTGACCCCCAGAGCGTGGTGCAATGCTTTACACCAGTTCCCCTGTGACTAGCCAAGGCATTAGCAATGGCAGCCGGGCTTTGCAGTCTGCCCATTCATGGCCAAGTGGTTTTTATGTGCGGTCTCCAGATGATGACCAGGTGTCACACCAAGCCTGACCAGCACCACCAGCAGAGCCTGGAACGGTGGGGCTCAGGGTGGCTTCTCCTGCCACTCCCCTACTGTCAGCATAATTCAAGACTGAAAGCACAGGTGAGCCGTTTCTACCCTGTCCCTTTCCTGCAGAGACAGGCCAGGAAAGGAAAGGCCACCGCCAGCTGGCCAATGCAGAGAGGAGGTGCCGGCCTTGAGGACAGCCCAGGGAGACGCTGGCCAATGCAGAGAGTTTGCTGGGCTTAGGGAGCCTTTCTGAAGGGCAGACCTTACAGTGGGGAGCGTCCTGGCACTGCACAGGTGATCAGAGAGCCCAGTGCTCCTCCACAAGGTGGGAACAACCTTTGTGCTGTTTGTCCCTGGCTGTCCCCGATGCCTGAGGCTACAATCACCGTGGGCAAGTTACCTGGGCTGGGCACAGTGGGGAACAGATTCACACCGTGGTTCTTGGGGTGAGCCTAAGAGACAGGGACATCTGCAGGGACATCTGCAGTAGCACTGCCCCACTTGGGTCCCAGCTTGAGACTCTGGGCAACTGGAGTGGGGCCACACTGGCTCTGCCCAGAGTCCCAAGGCCACCTAGGCACTGGTTCCTGGTAGGGACAGCAGGGGACATGGCCAGGCTGGAGGAAAGGACAGAATGACCACCATGCCACAGTGACATTTGCAGCCTGATCCCAGGAACGTTCTCAAATCCTGACACATCCCGTTGCCACCGTCTGGTGGCAGACCTTGCTGCTGGAGAGAAAACCCACTCATCCCCAGGCTGTGGGAGAGAAATGGGAATTTCCCAGGGTCAAGGACAAAAGGATGCGTAAGGACCGGAGCGTCAGCATTGTGCTTGGGGCTGGGACAAATTTCAGGTCTGATCTCTGCATGTCTAATGGAAGAAAAGCCTCCCCGCACAGGCTGTTCCACTGCAGCAGGGACAGGCTCAGATGCACGCCGAGGGAGGCACGCAGATGCCAGCATAATTAGCCACAAAATAGACTTTTCAGTATCACACAATGACAAAGGAAAATAAAAAAGCTCTGCGTGCTGATAATTCCTCAGTGCGCCTTGGTGACAAGGAACTGGGACAGACCTGAGCTTCCACTGAGCCAGAGGAAAAGGTATTTTTAAAAAGCAGATTATCTGGTTAAACAGAGGGCAGGGGGCTGAGCCGGGAGATAATGGGGGTGTCTGTGACAGCTTTATTAGGAAGTGCCTAACGTCGGAGTGATTTCACAGAGGCTCTCAGAGCAGAGGCTGACTCTGAGAGCTGGATCCCCACCAGGGAGCCTCAACAGCACTGTCACACGGGCTTAGATGGCAACTGGCCCCAGCTCTGTGCATCAGGGGACAATGGGAGCAGCAGGGATGTGCTGTAAAGGGTCCCCACCTGCGTGTCCTCCTGGGGTACCACCTGAGGGGTGCGATGGGCGAGTGCTGTATCCATGAGCCATCATCAGTAGGAGTAGCTCTACTAAGCTGAAAGAGGGGAACGCTCAGAAACAGGAGGGAATGCCATTGCCTCCACCATCAGGACTGGCAGTCCTGGTCCAAACACTCCCAGGCGCAGCAGGGGCAGGATTCAACGCTTCCTTGGCCTTGCAGCTGCCACTCAGGACACGCTCACCTGCCTTTTGCAGGGTTGCCTTGCTGCTTCTGTCTCGTTCCTTGCTGTGTCATGTTCCCACATGATGCAAACACCCCTCAAAGCTGGCATTGCACTTGTGCAGCTGACCCAGCCAAGGACAGTCCTCAAGGGTGGTCAGGTTCCCCAGGGGATGGTCATGGCCCCAAGGCTGCCAGAGCTCCAGAAGCCTTTGGACAACGCTCTCAGGCGAGGGTGGGATTGTTGGGGTGCTCATGCAGGGCCAGGAGTTGGACTCAGTGATCTTTCTGAGTCCCTTCCACCTCAGAATATTCCACTATTCTATGATTCTCATCATATCTCCAGCACCTTTTGCATCCAGGGCCTGCAGAGAGTTGCTATCTCCAGCTCTCAGGGTCCTGCTGCCCACCCTGGCAGCACACCATGTCTGACATAGACACCTCCTGGCACCGACCCCTGTAGTGCTGGGCTCCCAGAGGTTTGGGAGTGCACAGCTCCAGAGTGCATGGGCAACACATCAATGGGATGGGTGCACGGGGATGGGGCAAATCCTTTCCTTCTCCAGACTCTTCTGTCAGGGCAGGGACCCAGCCTGGCATCAGGGTGTCACCAGTGTGCACTAGCAGGATGCTCACCACTGGGAAACCCAAGCTGTGATCATCCCATTCCCAGGGACCAGCCAGCAATGCAGGGTACCAGAGAAAAACAAGTCTTTGCCAGCATGACTCCTGGCCTAGGTCTCTGGAGCAGCTGTAACTGGGAACAGGGGCACTTGAACCTGTCTCTAATCCCAGATTTTACATGAGCTGAACAGGTCCTGCCACTTGCCTGGGGCTTACAGTGGGATTGACAGGCGCTCCCACGCTGCCCGGATGCCCCAGCCAGCCAGAGCTGCCCTGAGTGGCTCCCGTCATCCGGGCCAGGGCTTCCCTGTGAGAGAAGGGCAAGCTCAGATGCTGGGCCTGGCCTTGAACATGCCCGGCCATGGCTCTGTCCGCGGGCATCAGAGGGAGGATGAAAATCCGGGTCCCCGGGAACAAAAGGCTGCGGCGCCTCTGCCCCCAAAGCTGCCAGCTCAGCGTGAGAGGACTCCCCAGGGCTCAGGGGAGCCAGCGATGAAGCTGTCTCTGACAGGGGAAGCTAAAGATGTAAGAGGCAGCATGAAATCACGGGTGACAACCATAACAGGCAGCTCCAGACGTGCGAGGGGGAGCGGGAGCTGTGCTGCATCCACCCGGGAGGCGCGGCCGCCTTTGCAGTGAGTGGTGCAGGCGGAGATGGGGTGCAGGACTGGCACAGGAGGAGATGGAGACAGGCCCTGCACTAGCCCCACTGCCTGGTGATGCTCTGTCCTGTCTCACCTGGGACTGGGTGACATGCTGTCCCAGTCCTGGCCATGATTCCAGCTGCTGGATGTTGCTGTCCAGTGCTGCAACCCTGAATGAAATGTATTTAACACAAAGGGGACAGCAGCACCCAGGGTGCTTCACCTTGACTGGGCTGCCAGCCTGAGTGCCCAGCTAGAACAGAAAACACTTGCTAATTTCCCTGTGAAAGTATTTCTGTTCCATTATCAGTTTAACCCCGGAATGCCTGAGCCAGTGCACCATCTTGTCAAACCCTGGAGCTGCAGAACACGCTGCCTGTGCGGGCAGGGTGCTGCCTGTGCTGGGATGTTACCTGTACTGGGATTTTACCTGTGCTGGGATGTTACCTGTGCTGGGATGTTACCTGTGCTGGGATTTTACCTGTGCTGGGGTGCTGTCTGTGCTGGGGTGCTGTCTGTGGTGTCAGGGATGCTGCCCAGCTGCCCCCATCACCTCCTCCCACCACCAGCTCCACAGTTCCCCTTTGTATGCCTCTGCACAAGGGCACCAGAATTCAGCCACCCCTCTCTTTCAACTTTTCCCCTCTCTCCTTTCCCCCACTCTGTAACAAATCAGTGAAAAGAGGGACGAGAAGAGGCTCCAATGACAGATGGAGCTGGTGCTATCATCTCTCTTAACTGTCACGGAGAAAATCACACGGCAGCCACTGAAATTCAAATTAGAGTTTTGCTGAAGCTGCTAAAACTCATCAAAAGATATCTTTGAAGTCCACTGGCAGGCTGGTCATTTCTTTTAAATTAGTCCCTGTTGAAAATGAAATTGCAGGGAGTTGGTGTATTAGCATATTGGAGTGAGAGAGACAGCATAATGCTGCCTTTCCAGGGAGCAGAGGCAGTCTGCTCCCGCACAAAGCCCACACTCAAACCGGGCTCTTACCGCATTAGTTTAAATGAGCGAGTCATTTCAAAGCTCCCATTAAGGGGGCCGGGCTGGAGCTCGCGGGGAAGGCGGCAAAGACAGGTCAGTGCTGTGCCGGTGTCCGTGCCCTCGGAGCCGAGCTCCCGGCCACAGCACCGCTGCCCATGCAAATGAGGAGCTGCCTCGTTAGCGGAGCCAAATTGGTGCCCAGGAGAGAGGGGCCCTCTCCAGTCCCAGCCCAGGCACCGGCCGTTCCCAGAGCTGATGTGGTGTTCAGGACATGCAGCTCATCGCAGCCCTCTGGGGGGATGCAGAGCCAGGATCAGTCGCACAAAAGCAGGGACAGTCCCCTCCCCAGGCTTCTTCCACACTGTGCTTTATTCCAGCACCTTCCAGACAGACTGGAGTCAGCATCCTGCTGTCCCAGAGGTAGCTGAGCTCCAAGGAAGGGCCCTGGAGAACCCCAGACCACCCCTGGAAAGCTGCAGCAGCAGCAGCAGGAGCCCCAGGCAGATCTCCTCTGAAAATCTGGCACTGAAAAAGAGGATCAGTCCCAGCAGTGGCTTCTCCTCACCTGAACCCCAGGTGGTTGCATCCCAAAGGTGCCTGTCGGAAGTGAGTGCAGGCCTTCACAGCCCTTGTGAGCCACAGATTGTGGTGGGACTCCCCTGGGACACTGGAAACCAGTGAAGTGGATACAGTGGGATGGTGGGCAGCAGCCCCAAGAACAGCTGCAGAATCTCCCATTAGCGGATATTTTCCACACAGACAAAATCAGGCTGTTAACCTGCTCTGGCGCAGTCCAACAAGGATTTGCCCAGAAATACCAGTTTTTAGGATGAGTACCAGCCCCCTTCTCATCTCCCAGGCCCTGCGCCACACCGCCCTCCCCTCTCCTGGGAGGCTGAGCACAGCATTCCTGCTCTTCAGGAGGTAGCCAGCCACGGCTCCTTCTTTTCCCAGCTCCAGCAGCCCAGGACATCCAGTTTCCTTTGCCTGCCCTGAATCTCTGAGCACAGGTTTCCCTGTCAGCCCGAATCCTTAGGCAGACAGCTGCTGTTGGATAGAGCTGTTTCTTTCATTCCCGGGCTGATGTGATGGGATTTAGAGTGGCACTAGTCACACTCTGGTGTCTTGACACAGAATGTCTTCGAGCCAAGAGCTATTGGCTGCAGATTTCACAGGGCTCTGAGAGGGGTTGGGAGCAGGTCAGAGGCGGAGAGTGTGGCCAATTCCCCCCTGAACTGCAGAAGACAGAGCAGAACTCGCCCCAGAGCACATAACCTGTGACATTTTCCTGAGCTAATGCAAATTGCACCAACCCAGGCGGAGACCTGAGCTCCTGCCGTCACCAGCACACATGGCACAGGCTGAGCAGAGGCTTTTGCTGAGGGTTTTGTCAGAAAGGTCACACAGTCCAGGGCTGAGCCCGTCCTCCAAATGGTTAGCTCCTTACTGTGATTTTCCCTGGATTTCTGACAAAGCGGCACAAGCAGGCACAGATCCAATCTAGCACATACACCATCAGGGTGCATAGTGAGAAGGTTTTTCTCCACCACCTTGGTTAGTTCGTGGCATTTAACTGCATTTCCCAGCCTTGACTGGGCTGAACACCAAAGTGTTGGAGGGGGTGGGGGCTCTCTGAAGGTCATGCAGCCTATGCTGTGGCAGAGCCCAGCACCCCAACATCCCAGGCAGGAGCAGCAAGCAGGGAAGCCAATGCCAGGGTTCTGAGCGTGTGTTTCTACCATGCAACCCCAAATCCCCTGCATGGGAGGAGGCTTGAAGCAGCAACTGCAGTGTGACCAAGGTCATCAGCCTCCAACTTGGAAGGAAAAGCAGTGTCCAGGGATCACTGGGCACATCCACCATGGTTGCTTTTCATAGTATCATAGAATCATGGAACCATAGAACATCCTGAGCTGGAAGGGACCCACAAGGATCATCAAAGTCAAACCCCTGGCCCTGCACAGACACCCCAACAATCCCACCCTCTCCCTGAGAGCATTGCTCAAACGCTCCTGGAGCTCTGGCAGCCTCGGGGCCGTGCCCATTCCCTGGGGAGCCTGGGCAGTGCCCAGCACCCTCTGGGGGAAGAACCTTTCCCTGATATCCAGCCGAAGCCTCCCAAGCATTGATAAGCAGGTGGCCAGTTGGTCTGCAGCTGGTGGGATGACATCCTGGTCACCTCCTGCAAGGTGCTGCCTGAGCTGGAAATTCTAAACTCCAGTCTGGGTTTTCAGGGTCTCATCTCACCCCCTTGCATTTTTCCAGAAATCCTGTCACTTGGCTGCCAGGGAAAGTAGTAGGACAGCCAGAAAGCCATGACAGAAACAAAACTTCTTCAGCTCTGGGCTGTTAATTGCCCTCTCTCTAAAATAATGCCAGAAGCTGGGATGCTGTAGACTCCAGCTGCTTTGCTTTTCCCCAGCAGCTCTCCATCCCTCCAGGCACCAGCAGTGTCAACAAGAGTGTGCCTGGGGCAAGGGCAGCAGCCTCCTGCCCATCTGGGCCAGATACCCCCATCGCTCACCCCAGCACCAAACCCCATCAATACCTGCTGGGCTCCTTTTGCTGCCACTGGAATGCTCGGCTCCGAGACAGCGGCTGCAGCGGGGGCGGAGGAGGCAGAGCGGGGCTCCCGTTCCCGCATCAAACACGGGAGGATCGCTCCTTTCATCTGCGCCGTGCAACAGGAGCAGCAGCTGGAGCCTCGCCGACCCACCCCTGCCCCGCTGCCTCCTGTCCTGGCAAACAGGGCCCGGCCCAGCCATCCAGACACGGCGTTAATGGGGAGCAGGGAGGACGGCAGGGAAGGGCAGAGCCCAGAGCCTGCAGGGCACAGCCACCCTCATTAACTTCTCATGGTGTGCTCCACTTCCTCTCAGGGAGAAAGGCTTTAAATGTCACCAGTTTCTGCTGTGACAACCCAAGAGGTGGTGACACACGGAGCAGTCCTTGAGTCGCAAGCCCTGGTCAGGTTTCCAGCGCGTGGGCATTGCAAGAGCCAACAGGGTCCCACCAGCCTGGGCATCAGCTCCCCAAATATTCCTCTGCTGAACCCAGAGAGCCTTGTGTGTTGTGGGAGGCCCTTCTCAGGGTATTTCCTGAGGGTGTTGAAAAGCCCCTGAGAAGGATAGGATTGTTTCCTATGGGATCACAGGAGAAGTGGGCTGGAGGAGGGGAGTGGGGAATTCATGTCCAGGCACAGACACATATCAGTCCAGGGACCAGCATGACGGCACAACATCCAACAAGGCTCTCATCTGAAGTGATCTTGAGATTTCTCCTTTTAAACCTGCTTCTTTTACCTGTCGGTAAGCTCAAAAGGCAGGAAATTGATGCAAAACCCCAGTGGGAGACTGCATGAATGGGAAAGGGATTTATTTAATGCCATTTCCAGGATGAAGCCATCCACTTGCCCTTGGCACCCAGCAGTGTCCAAGGGGTATGAGCAGAACCCCTTGTGTGTGACAGAAGGGACATGGGATGTCAGTCAATGTCCCATCCCCAGCAGTAGTGACAACAAACTGGCTTTAACACCCTTTGGGAGGCACTGGGGATTCCAGGGTCATATCTCACCTCGCAGATCATGGGCCAAGTCACTGCCCATTGCACTGGTGGCTGTGTCCTCGTTCTGCACAGCCACAGCCACAGCCTTCCATCCAGAGGTCTTTGCCAACTAACCCTCTGCTGCTGGCTGTTCCCAGGGCAGGGCACAAAGGCTGAGTTTGCAGGATGGGTACAGGGGGTGAAGTCCAGGTCATGAGCTGTTTTCAGGGCAGGGATCTGGTCTGTGCCCTGTGGGGAAGGAAGAACTTATCTGAATTTCTGCAGGTGAGGATTTATCTGCTGCTGAAAGGGGACCTTCACACCAACACACACAAACTGCAGAGCATCCCCTCAATGTCTGACCCAAAGGAAGGATCTGTCAGAGAGGCAAATACAATTTCAAGTGTTCATGAACAGCTTTATCATCCTTTTGGATTTGCCATCAGCCTTCATGCCTGGTGGTGAATAATCCAGGGTCCACTGAGGCAGTTGGAGAGACAGAAATGGGGTGGTGACTGCACCAGGAATGCAAGCAGATAAGTAGGAAACCAAGATCTTTTTAATGCTCCCCAAGAATCACAGGGGTCAGAAGGGACCTTAAAGCCCATCCAGTCCCACCCCCTGCCATGGGCAGGGACACCTTCCACTATCCCAGGTTGCTCCAAGCCCCGTCCAACCTGGCCTTAAACTCTTGCAGGGATCCAGGGGCAGCCACAGCTGATCTGGGCAGCCTGAGCCAGGGCCTCCCCACCCTCACAGCCAGGAACTCCTTCCCAGTATCTATTCTAAATCTGCCTTCCTTCAATTTAAGGCTGTTGTGAAAGAAAGGAGCCATATTCTCTGGAAGGATTAATGGTAGGAGTAGCTCGGTCCGTGCTGGGCTGAGGGAATCATTCTCTCCTCTTTCTGCTGGGGTCTGGCATTTTGTCTGCATGGGGACAGTTGGGTCTGGGTGATGGATGGCCTCGCAGCGAGCTCCCAGAGCTGCGTGTTCTTTGGGCTGGATCCCTGTAATGAAGTCTGACAGCACTGCTCAGATCTGCTCTCCTGCTCAGCATTATCTTAATGAGGGGGCAGATGAAAAAGAAAACTACATATATCTTATTTTCCCATTCAAGAGATAAACAACACACAAATGCAAGTGAGCAGAGTTTGGAGAGGCTGGAGCAGAGTTTGGAAACACCAGTGCAGAGCCTGATGGTGCACAGACAGGCTGGTGCAGAACATCCCAACTCTTCTCACTGGAACGGGGTCACTGTTCTCCTTCCAGAAACAGAAACACCTGCAAGCAGCCTAGGCCCAGCAAACACCACAGTCCCCACAGGCCCATGAATGACTGTGAAGGAGTTTTGCATCTCCAGGCAGGAGCAGAGGAATCAGTTTTACTTGTTGAAGCACAGACCAGCTCTGAACAAAGAGATTCTGACAATCTGATGGCTTCCAAAGGGGTCACTTTAGAAATCTGGAACCTCCTGAATCCCATTTTTTTTCCAAAGAGCCATTATTGCCCAAGATAATTTTAAATGCCTTCAAGATTAGCAAAACAGCATTTTCTGAGGGAAAAACCCCAAACTGTCCAGCCCCAGTCACCCTCCTGCATCCTTGATCCCACTAAAGACACTATCAAATCCAGCAGACACAAAGCATGAGGTCAAAGCTTCCCCACCTGTACCACGTGCCAATGCAGAGCTTGCCAGATGTGTCACCAAGCATCTCCTCATCTCCTGAAGCCCAGGACACAACACTGGCTCGGACTTCTCCTTCCCACTCCTGCACTGCTGAGGGCTGTCTCAGACCCCTGTGGTCTGGCTTTCTGGAGTAGGCATTGCTGAGCGAGGCCATAAGCCCCAGCCCTGGCCCTGCTGCACCTGTGGGGATGGGGACCTTGGTGGCCCTTGATGCAGCCAACACCTGCACAGCCTGCTAATGCCAGACACATCCTTCCCATGGTGACAGGGCCAATCAATAGAGCGGCTGCTCCTCAGCAGCCCCTAGCAGGCAGTGACAGCTCTCCCAGCCCTCTCTGCCAAGCAGGGAGGCAGCCGCTCATCTGCAGGATTAGGGACAGTGCCAGTGGGTGGCTCCTGCCCTGCCTGTGCCCCCCGCACACTCACACCACAGCTGTGCTCTGTGCAGCAGCAGGTGGGGATGAGGCTCTGGGCCCAGCTCCCGTCCTGCCCCACGTGTGCAGCTCAGGGCGGTGCAGGAGGACAGCACTGGCTTGCACAGGGCCCTCCCCATCCCCGAGGTTCCACAGGGCACCCCATGCTCCCTGGACACGGCACAGAGGGACAGCACAGAGCCCAGGCTGTGCTGGGCCTGTCCTGGTGCGTGGCAGGGGGCTCACGGCAGGATGCCACCAGCATCCGCCCATGTGAGCCACGTGCAGTCCCACCGCCAGCGGGAGGTGGATGGACACCAGGGAACGTGCTCAGGGAAAGGCTTAGCCCAGCACTCTGGGTTTAAATTGGCTTAACCTGTCCTGCTGCAGAGCCCAGACCAACAAACCCCTTATAACAAAAGCAACAGAGATACAGCCAGCTGGTCCAGGCACTGCTGCCAGAAAGTCCCAGAAAGCTGGCAGAGAGTCCATCCCATTGCCCTTTTTACACCGGCATGGAGTAACAGAACAAGGGCAGACAGCTTCCCACTGCCAGAGAGCAGGGTTAGATTTGTATATTGGGAGGAAATTCTTCCCTGGGAGGCTGGTGAGGCCCTGGCAGAGGGTGCCCAGAGAAGCTGTGGCTGCCCCATCCCTGGCAGTGTCCAAGGCCAGGTTGGACAGGGCTTGGAGCAACCTGGTGTAGTTGAACGTGTCCCTGCCCATGGCAGGGGGTGGAATGGGATGAGCCTTAAGGTCCCTTTCAACCCAAACCCTCCTATGATTGGGCAGTGGATCTGGGTAATTTCAGAACCCGGCTGCATTCTGGTTCCTCCCAAAGCCCTTTGGGATGTTCTCTCCACAGCAATTGCCCATTGTCTTCATGGACCATGTGCATCTCTCCTGTCCCTGGCTGCACCAGGACTTGGTATCCAGACCTTCACCCAAACCCCCGCATGCTGGCTGAGCTCTGCTGCTCTGGGGACATGACTCTTCCCTGGGCTGCGTGACCAGGGCCAGAAGCAGGGTCCTGAGGGACTGTGCATGGACAAGGGAAAGCCCAAGACACCCAGCATCCTGTGCTGCCCTGCCCCTGGGGCTCCGCGGGCAAGGTTCTTGAAGGGACCAGGGAAGAAAGGAGAGGAAAGATCTCCCACTTTGCTCCTGCTGGAGCAAAGGATCAAGGACTCGACACGGAGTCCACGGGTCTGGCAACATACTCAGACAACTGCTCAGATAACTACTCGTGATGCAGAGATGAGCCAGGGAAGGCAGCCAAGCCTGTCCCAGGAGAGCCCATCCCTGCTCAGGAATAGAAGCACGTCGAAGCCTCTTTGTTGTCTGTGCATGGGAAGGAGCGTTGCGGCCCTGCCGAGGTGCCACTGCCAGTGCAGGGCTTGCTGGGACACAATACAGAGCTGCAGAGGGACCAGCCTGGCCACTGGTGCAGGGCCAAGGTGACTGGGATGATCAGGACAGTGGTGGGAGCTTGCATGGATGCTGTGTTCACTTGTGCAGTGCTCCTGGGACACTCGTTGCTCCACTGAGACAGAGCATCGAGAAGGTGCAGGCTCTGACCAGGTGAAAGCCTCCTCCTCAAAGAGAGAGATGGAGACAGGATGGGGTAGAGGGTGAACCAAAGCAATGGTACTAGTTCTGGAGACTGGGAGAAATAGCTGCAGATGCAGTTGGACTGCATCTCTCTGTGCAAATCCCAAAGCAGTGCCAGCACGTAACAGAAACACCCTCCTGCCCTGGCAGCCACATGATGTGGGCAGAGACCGGCAGCAACAGCACCAAGAGGTGTCCAGGAGCAGCCTGACAAGGAGCAGCCTGAGAAGAGGCTGCAAATAGTGCCTGAGAGCCCTTCTTTGGCTCTTAGCAATGAAAAATTTGGCACTGCTCAGCAAAGACCCCCAGCTTTTCCCCTGCTGCAGGACGGCACAGGCCATCCCGGAGTTCCTGTAAGGGGTCTGCAGCAGCAGACCTGCAGCAGCAGGAAGGTGTTGAGAGAAAATAGAGTAAGATGGGACAGGTAAACTGCACCTACCTGAAAAGTCTGGAATGGGCTCCCCCCAGCACCTATGAGCAGCCAGAAGGAAAATGTGTTGATTCTGATTAAATTGCAGAAAATAGTGTAAATGCAACAGAGGTCCTTCGCACAATCCAAGACATAAAAGACAGTTTTGGACACCAGGTTTCCAGGCCACCTTCTGCTGAAGAAGCAGAGGCATCTTCCAGATCCAGAGGATCCTCGGCTGCAGGGAAAGGGCCCTGGGAGCCTGTGATGCTGGATCTCAGCCCCTCTGGGCTGTCTGCAGAAGCAGGGAAGAGGGAAAGCAACATGTATTAAGCAGATTAGCTTTGTGCCAGAGCAGAAAAGCCCCCGAAGCAGCTGCTGCACCACAGCTGGAGCAGAGAGCCTGCCCTGAGCCAGGCAGACCTTGCTGCCATGCAGCAGGTATCATTTGACCCTCGCTAGCTGGGTACTGTGTCTCCCCCCCATCATTTCAAGAGACAAAGAGAGGAGACGGTTTCTTCCTCCTGAAAGATAAATGCCTCCAGATTGTAGCCACTCGACAGGTCCACTGAAATTCATCAGTTCTGACTTGAAATGAAAGCTGTAATAAATCTCCCCGTTGAATAGGAGATCAAAGGCAGATCATTAGAGCTCTTGGATTACCCAGTGAGAGTGCACTTCCATCAGCCCCTGTGCTGCCGGTCCCCCGTGTCCAGAACGACCCCTTTGACTGTGCAGCTTTGACCCTGAAGAAAAGGACAATTTCCTATGAGAAGGTCTGGGTTGTGCCTCTCTCCTCTGCCCACCTGTTCCCTGACTGCTCTCAGACAGCTCTGTGTGGCTCGTGGCCACGTCCTTGGCAGCCACAAGAACGGAGTGGGACATTGCTCCACCCCACAGGCACAGCAGAAGAACTCGGTGTTGGCCCTCAGGGAAAGCCCTTCCCCACATCACAAACCTCCTACATCTTCTTTCCAGGGAAGGAAAGTCCTCTCCAAGATTTGGGAACTATCCCAGCTCAGCTGCTCTTCTTTAATTAAAGGCAGACCTCAAAACTGCAAGGTAGAGCCCTGCAACCCTTCAGTGGGATCAGGTGTCTGTGTCACTTCTGTCTCTGGAGGGATGTAGGATGTTGTGCTGATTTTCCACTCTGTTCTGTGGATTGCCAGCAGGAATCAGGAGCAATCTCTATCTCAGCCTCTCAAAACATATTTGTTGGCAGCAGCCTATGATATGGCCACGCTACCAATAGGCTCCACAGGGAAAATGTCCCCCTTTCCCATGTGGGTTAACCCCTTCTCTCTGCTTGGGCCATGAGATCCCAAACTCAGCCAGTCCCCTGGGCTTCCTGCTTTCTCATTTCACCCTCAGTAGCCATGTTCACACATCCAGATTGGCATCTGCATGTGGGTACAGGGGAAGGCTGTGCAGCAGGAGCATAAGGTAAAGGAGGCTTCAGGCTGCAGGTGGTGGCCTCCTATCAGCAATACAGCTGCTGTCCACCCTTCCTGGCTCCTTGGTCCTGCTGGGGAGGATCTTCTCCCAGCCTAATGCTGATCTGGTGAGACAGTTGTGCCTAAGCCAGCTGGAGGATGCTGGAGAGCGAATTCTCTAAATAGTTTCATTTCTGTAGCAGTGTAAGGCAAGTAGGTCTTTTCCAATGCCCTGGCCTGTGGATTGCTAGATTTTCACCACAACAAGCTGGCAAACATCATCTGACGTCCCCGGCTCAGCACAGCTGGGACCCAGACTTTGCTCCAGGTGCAGCAGAGCTGGATCTGGGCTATGGGCTGCATGCCCAGCAGTTCCTGGGGACAGCGAGGGGAGCAGGCCCTGCAGAAGCCACACAGAGGGAACTTTATCTCCGTGCAAAACGTGTTGCACATGACAGAGCGAATTTCATCCCTGGAGAGATTTTTTTCCACCTGAGACCAGGTTTGCTGAGCTTAGGTCTGAAATGAGGGACCATAATAAGTCCATTAACTTCAGAGGAGTTATCCTGAGCACACAGTTCGACCTGTGATCCCTCATTTTACAAAGGGCTAAACATGGAGAGGATGTAGCAGTGGAAGTGAGAGAACCTCTGCCATTTTGCACGGCTGTGATGTGAAAATCAGTGCTGGGGTGAAAGCGGGGTTATGTGGGACTTATTTCACTGACTGAAACACGTGGTCCTGGTAATCAAGCTTCTCACGCTGTAGCTGCTCTTCCATTCTGCAGGATGGGGCATGGGGTGTCTTACACCAAAGGTGTCTGGGGACATGGAGTATGTGTGTTGGGGGTGTCCCATGACATGGGGAGTCCTGCAGTTGGGTGTCCTGTGATACACCCAACCACACAAGGTATCCTCAATTGCAGGGTATCCCAGAGAACGGGAAGTCCTGACGACACAGGTGTTGATACAAGACATTGAGCACCCTGAGAAGAGACACTTCGGGTGGATTTTTACTGGGTACCAGCCTGGCTGGCTGCAGGGAAATGTCAGCAGCTGGGCAGAAAGCAAAAAAAACAGTCCCAGCACTGGGGCTCCAATAATGAAGAAACAACCCTGCAATTTGTAGCTGAGCCCAGGGTTTTGGAAGCCCATCTTGTGGCTTTTGAAGTGCAAACCAGCACAACACCCCCCATTGCCCAGCTCACCCTGGGAACAGCCCCAGCCCTTTATGTCACCTCCAGCACAGAAGGTTTCCTGGACCCCCGAGCAAAGCCTCGGCTGGACACTTGCACAGATGAAACTGCTGAGCAAGATCAAACACAAACCATTCCCCAGGCTCCCCCCCGCCTGCTCCAGCTGCCCGATAATCCCTCCAGCTGAAAGGGAACCTGAACCATGAGTGGTTTCGTGCACTGGGAAATGGAGCTGAGCCCCCCAACCCTCTTTGTGCTGGGATAATGGTCCCGGTGCCCTCCATCCCCACACTGTCCCACTCCCCACTGGCACCAACCAGCCAGGAAGATGAGCTCTGGAGCTGTCACCGCTCTGAGCTTCAATCCAGCATAAACCAAACTTTTTGTTTAAGGNAAAAAAAAAAAGGCAAAAAGCAGCATAAGTCTTTGATCTTGAATAAAGCTTTTATCACAGCGCCTTCAGTCCCGGTGAGCGAAGGGGATTATCTTTCTCTCACACAAAAGTTCACCTCCCAGTGCAGGTCACGGGAGGAAGATTTCACTGGAGTGGGAGGCGTTTTCTCCAGGGCATTCACCTCAAGTCCGGCAGGCAGCTGCTCCCAGGGAAACCTTTTTATGAGCTAACCTACTGCCTCAAATCCTTTCACATGCAAAGGGAACAAAAATAAGAACCCTCCAAAAGAAAGAAGCGGGCGCAAACTCCCTGACAATCACTGCCAGCCTCATTTAGCAGCAAAGACCTCAGCCAAGCATCCTGCCAGCTATCCTAGCACCCAGTGAACAGCCAGGACTCAGGGAAGTCACTTGAGGCCGTCCTGGCCCAAACCCAGCCTGCATGCAACCGGAGTAGGGACTGGATTTAGCGTTGTGCATGGTCTGCTCTGGAGCTGGCCGAGGGTGTCCCCATCATGCTGCTCCCCATGGTGGGCAGGCTGGATCCATGAGGATCATCCCTTTCCCCACAACAGGTTAATGCCAGAGGTGTTTGCTGCCTGTAATGGGGCTCATTACCTGTGCTCTGGGCAGCCTCCCTGCCCTCACCTGCCCTACCTATCAGGCAGGCAGTGCCAGATAACAGGATTTACTGAGAGTGCCTCAACACTGCTGCCTGTTCCCAGGATCTGGCAAGAACTGGGGGCAGGAGGCATCATCACCAGCACACTGTAACCTGTCCATGGGGACACACAGGTACGGCAGGGCTGCCTGAGGTGCAGCACCCACCTCCACTCTCCTACAGCCATCGGGAGCCATGGGGAGCAGGGTGCTACTGGCTCCTTGGTGAAGGAAGGGTGGAGGCCCAAGTTCTCCCTCTCCCAGGACATTAATTGAAGTGACAAATATGCTTTGACATCAATCATGTTGCTTTCTTGTTCAGCCAAGAAGTAATTAACTTAAGTGAAGCAATTAGTTAAGGTTATCAAGTGAGGTTTGCAGTACCTTTAAACAAACAGCTAATTGGGCTGGGAAGGAGTGGAGATGGGAGGGGATAGGATGACACTCCCAAAAGGGACCTGGAGGTCCCCAGGGGCTGAGGCTGCTGCAGGCATCAGTTCAAGGGGGAAATTCTGCGATGGGGATGTCTGGAGTGAAACATCCCTCCTCCCATCCATACCTCTGAAATTGTCCCTGCTGCTCTTCTCAAGACACAGGCAAGAGGAAAAGACACAGCCCCAGGGGTCTGCTAAGAGCAGAGGTAAGAGATGAAGTGATCGATGCGGACCCCCACTGTGTACAAGAGACTCAGACAAGCAGGTCTCAAAGCATTTGCTGATAATAACAGGTGAGGCAGAGGATGGAGATGGACACTGGGTGATGGATTCCCTGCAGGGACCACAGAGACACGAGTGACTGTGTCTCATTCCCAGCCTTCTCCACTAGAGGAGCAAGAAGGGCTGGGGTGTTCTGCTGGGACAGATGGTCACAGGGCACTGTCCCATGGAAAGGTGGGACAGTGGCATGGAGAGAAGTGCCATGGCCCAGAAATGCTCCTGGAAGCCCCTCTGCTCCCAGGACCCATCACTTTACAAAAGACTTAAAATTCTGAAAACAGTCTCTCAAGAATGACAGTCAGCACAGCCATGCCAGGCACCAGCCCCCTGTCACGTGTGGAAATGGATGGTGTGTCCCCCAGCCAGTGCCACCCCTCGAGCAGTTGGCGCAGCCACACCGCGCTGGGGCACGGTCACTGTTCAAAGACCCTTTCAGATTATTTTCTCCATGGTGCATCCAGTCTACTGCCCTACCTTTCAAGCCAATGAACTGCTAAATTTTAAGATCTTATTTCCAGATTTCAGCAGAATCCATGGCACAATCCGCTTTTAAAGGTTGCTAAGGTGTTGAATCAAAATGCAATACTGTAAATCATTAATGCACCCCTGCGTCGCAATGAATCTGGAATATTTTAATCACTGAATAATGAAGTCAATACTCACAAATCTCAGCTGTCACTAGAAGATTCACATGCCTCCGTGCACCCTGCTGGAGAGCAAATTTTGCAAGTGGAATGGATTTGCCCAGAGCAAGTGCAGGCAGGAGCACCGCAGCAGCAGTGGGACACGAGTGGGTGGGTTTTGCAGCTCAGTTTTGTGACCAGCAGTGAGTCAGCAGCCTGCTCTGAGCAGCACGATGGACTTTTTACAAGGGCATGTAGTGATAGGACAAGGGGGAATAGCCTGAAACTGAGAGACAGAAAATTTAGATTAGATATTGGGAAGAAATTCTTCCCTGGGAGGCTGGCGAGGGCCTGGCAGAGGTTGCCAGAGCAGCTGTGGCTGCCCCGTCCCGGGAAGTGTCCAAGGCCAGGTTGGATGGGGCTTAGAACAACGTGGGCTAGTGGAAGGTGAACGTAGGGGGTGGAATGGGATGAGTTTTAAGGTCCTTCCAACCCAAACCTCTTTGGGATTCTGTGATTGCTAAAACAAAGAAACTTGATCTAACCCGTGACATGGTTCCTGGTAGGAATAACAGTGGCTGGAGCATTTACAGCTTGGATGAGCAATGGGGTTTTGAAGTGAACACTACCAGGCTGCTCCCGTTGGTACCAGGAGAGTTTTGTCCACTCCCATTGAGGACAGCCCAGAGTGGGAATGTCCTGCATCCAGGACCAGACACCATCCTAGAGCTGGAAAAGTCCTGGAAACAACAGCGTGGAGAGAACCAGAAAGGGCAGATCCGGAAGCTGGTGAACAGAAGGCAGAAGGGCAAAGTTAGAACAGCTCTGTGAATGCTGGGACACGCCTGCAGGCAGCAAGAGCCACCGTGTCCCCGGCACAGATGGAGCATGTGGCTTGGAGCTGCAGCAACCGTGCGGGTGGGAGGAGGCTTGGCCCTGCCAGGGAAAAGGGGAACAGGCATCAGGCACTACCGAGTAACACCAGCTTCCTCAAGGAAAGGAAACCCCTGGAAGTACAGCATCAGGATGGCAAACAGCCACGGCCAGCACGGAGGCTGAACACAGAGAGCAGCACCGATGTCTCTGCCTGCCCCTGGTTAGGATGTTCACAGTGATGCACTGCTCAGGTGTGTGGTCTCTTCACTTCTAGGACACACTTCGTGGTGTCTTGCACTGTGGCAACAAGCCTGAGGCCCCAAAACTGCAATGGGGCTGCCATCCAGCTGGATGTCTGAGTACTCACAGAACCTGCATGGTCAGATGAACATCACCGGGACAAGAGGGACAGAGGGACGGAGGCCCAGGAGAGAGGGACCCATCACTTGATACCTCCAGAGCTGCATCCAAATCACATTAACACAGAGCTGGTGGGACCTGTGGGAAGTGGAATAGGTGAGAAACTGCCTCTTTGTTTCATCATAAAAGGAGAAGCAGTCCTAACAGTGCTCTCACAGGGCTACTGCAGCGGGCACAGAGCCGTCAAATGGTCACCTGAACCACAGGAAACCTCCCTGGCTTTGCACAGAGCAGACCAAAGTACCGCACACCCTGGATAAGTGCATAACTTTGAGTCAGATATTCCTCCCTCAGGAACCTGGCGAGACAAATTGTCTACCTTGAATTGTCCTGCTCCATCCTGTCTTGGCACTAGGATTGCACTGGAGCCCAGACTTAAAAGTCTTTTGGGTTTGGTCTATTTTTTCTGTAGCTGAAAAATGGAAGCGGCACTCTTGAGTTCAGGGTTTCCTTAGACTGGAGAGGGACATTTTCAAGGCCATGTAGTGACAGAACAAGAGGAAATGGCCTTAAGGTGAATGAGGGTAGATTTACATTGGATATTAGGAAGAAAATCTTCCCTGTGAGGGTGGGGAGGCCCTGGCACATCTTGCTCAGAGCAGCTGTGGCTGCCCCATCCCTGGAAGTGCCCAAGGCCAGGTTGGTCAGGGCTTGGAGCAACCTGGGCTAGTGGAAGGTGTCCCTGCCCATGGCAGGGGGTGGCTTTTAGGCCCCTTCCAACCCAAACCATTGTACGGTTCCATGATAGTTCTCTGTTCTAGCTAGAGAACACAGCCAAAGCCATGGATTCAATCCTTGGGGGAAAAATTGAAAAGATCTGTTAAAAATTTGCAATCACAGAATCGCAGAGTAAGTGGAGGTTGGACAGAAGCTCTGAAAATCACCTAGTTCACCACAACCCCTGCTCAAATCATTGCTGTGCCTTTTTCTCCCAGCCTCAGCAAGCCCTCGGAGATGTCACACTGGTGGAGCTGGTCACAGCTCAGGGTGTAACAGCACAGAGGCACAGCAGGACACACGGGTGGCGTCCTTCTGTGGGTGACATCAACATCAACAGTGCCCACCAGACATCACTTCTGCTCCACTCTTTTTGAGGTCATGATTTAACACTTGGTGCTTCCTGGAATGGCTCCCCTAGATAAGAGGGGCCTGGAGCAAGTCCTGCCAACCAATCCCTAAATTCATTCCAACCTGGACAACACCATAGGCTTTGCAGCACTGTAACAGGGTTTGGCCCTCTAACAGTGATGGCCAAAATATTTACTTAAAATCTGAGGGGATACAGTGAGCCAAAGGGATTTCTTTCCCCCTCAGGCTGATGCAGAAGTGTTCAGGTGGGTGGCAGAGGATTTTCACCTTTAGTGCATGAGTCCAGTCACCTCTGAAAAGGGGACTCTGAGTGAGCTGGACCAGCATGGCAAATCCCATTTCCTCATCGATTTTCTTGAAGGATGCTCTGGAGGTAGCTGGGTGTATGTATTCGTGTGAGCAAGGGGTATTAGAGACTCATGCCGTGAGATTATAACCAACGCCAAAGGTTGTTCTCTCCTAAACCCCTCTTTTAAAGCGTTAACGACTTAAAAAAAAAAAAAAAAAAAGAACTCTTTGTGCTGGAGATGTCTCAAGCTTCATCACAGACGAAAGGTTTTTTTGGGGAAACCTGAGCCAAAATCTCTGTGGCTGTGTTCTGCATTATCTGAGCTTGTATTAAAAAAAAAAAAAAGTGAGGCAGGAGGAAGCGCTCCCTGGTAATACTGTTTGTCATAATCCTCTTCTTCCATCATCCTGCCCAGCAACAGCCGCTTGGCTCTGCCCCTGCTCCTCCTCTGAGAACAGGCTCATGTGTGCACTTTCCTGCTCTCCCCTTTCCCACTGGAGCCATCCAGTGTCCTGATCCACCTGTGCACGTAAGATGCCCTCCTAGACCATCCCTTGGGCAGGCAGCCAGGAAACTCTCGCCCCCTATCACCTCCCTGCTGCCTCCAGGGCAGAGTGACCAGGCTGATTCCCCAGTGCTCAGTGCCAACAGGGCCATCAGCAATGCCAGGACAAGGCAGGAAGCAAAGAGGCTCAGCAGACAGTTATTCTGGCCATGATTGCACGGGGGTGTGAGGGGAAACCTCATCCAGTCTCATCATTCTGTCCAGCACATGCAGTACAGAATGTAGGCTCAGCAGCAGAGCGCACTGAAGTCAGGGAAGGACATGGCATGGCAGGCAGGGCCAGAAGAAAGTGGAGCAAGCCCTCAATGAGCAGAGACCTGCCCCAAACACACGAGAGCAGAGGGTGGGGATAGCTTCCCCTCAGAGCAGGGAGGGAGACTGCCCCAGCCCTCATCACTGCCCCAAATTAAACAGCTTCTGCAGGTGAAACTGCCAAAAGCTTGTTCAGGGTCCTCAGAGCTCCAGCAGTGTGGTTTCCTCCAAGGCACTGCCATCAGCGCTGGGGCTCAGCGAGGCACAGGGCCAAGCCAGCAGAGGTGCTCTGAGGATCAGAGATCAGTGGAGATGCCCATGTCTGAACCCTTAGGGCCCAGCCAGTGACCCCAAGGGATGAGAAGATCCTACAACCCCTGCTGAAGCCCATCACCAGCGTGGGGCTCCATTCATCCCCCTGACCTGCAGCCATTGATTCCAGCTGCTTTTGCTCTTTCTGCTTCCCATCATGGCAGACAGGACTTTCCGTATTTAAACCAACACCACTTAGTCCCTCCTCAAATTACAGGTTTGAGTAATCCCCCGAGCCCAGGGGAAGGGATTGTTCCCAACAGGAGACCTCTCCCTGCAAGCATCTGGCCTGAGCACAGCCCCAGGGACGAGCTTGTGACACAGAAAAAGGAAATTGTGTTCGATCGCTCTGGCAAGGTGAGCTGCCTGCTCCCTGAGGGGAGAGGGAAGCGCGGGATCCCTGCCGGTGTCGCAGGGCTCTGGGAGGGGGAGAGCAGCCGGGCGGGCTCGGGGACAGGAGCACAGCAGTCGGCAGCGTGTGGGGCTGTCCCAGGGCTGTGTCCCACATCCCTGCGTGGGCCGTGGCTGACACGTGGAGGAGTGCAGGGACCCTGAGCACCCCATGGCTTCCCAGAGCTGCTCCAAGATGCTCAAAATAATCTCTGGAGCGTCTGCAATTCTCTGCCAAGTGCTGAATCATCTTCCTGCAATGTTTGCATTAGGAATTCAGGAGTGGTAGAGCCCTTTGCAGAGAGAGCCAGGGAGGTGGGGACAGGAACTGGCATCGAGCAAGGAGAGTACCAGCAAGAACGTGCTCCCTGTGCTACCTGCTCTTCTGGCCCTCCTAAGTGCCAACATTTGGCCAACACCTGGGCACATCCCAGAAGGACACAGGCAAAGAGTCTGGACACATGGCAATGCTGAGGGTTTGGTTTCATCATCGTGAAATGAGTCACTGTGAACCCCCAAAGCAAGTCCAACCTGTCCTCATCCTCCACTAGAGCTGTAGGGAGACCCAACCTCACTTGTGCAAAGCTCCTGGAATCCCAAATCCAGTCCCCTACCATGGGTTCCCATCAGCTGCATCAGCTCCTGGCCAGCTGTACCACCAATGATCTGAACCACCTCATTGGGGGGAACAGCAATGCCTCGCCTTTAAAACAGAAAAACCCTCGGAACCACAGACAAATGCATGAGTAAAAGGGGTGTATTTATTTAGACTTTGATAGAAACTTTGATAGAATCCTACACTGGGGGATTTGAAATCTTTCAGCATACCCTGGTTACACACAAGGACACGAGAACTCGTGTGTGTTTAATAGATCTACTGAGATGTGGCAGATAGCAAAGGATTATCTGGGTTAGTCCGTGCGAGAGGCTGGAAGGAGCTGCAGAGGGAATTCACTGCTCAGAAAGACTGGCTGTGCAGCAAGGGGAACGCAGTGTTGATAAATGGGATAAACACTCACCATGGGGATCATCTGACCTGCTCCCGAGTACCACCAAACTCACCATCATCTATAACCCCACTGGAGAAAGCCCTGTGTCTACTGGACAGCTCCATAATAACAGCTTTAATAATGCTCAGAGACAAAAGAAACAACTTCAGGTCTGAAGTGCAATGTACTAAACCAAGGTGATGTTAGTATGGCACTAGGATCAACTGATGGGGCAGTTCCGCTCTAAGCAATGTCTCACTGGACCCTCTGAGCTGGGAAATATAAAAAGAACACAAGCTGGATAAAGAGAACAACCCCCACACTTGTAATTGCCAAGGGATCCTTCCAGCCATCCCACCCATCTTCTACCCAGCACAGAGCCCTCCTTGTGACTCCTGCAGAAGGCCAGAATGGGAATTATTTACCTACAGCTGTGGACATTCCAGTCTCTACAGAGAGCAGAGCACGGGCAGGCACATGTCAAGAGGTGCCACCTCCGCAGGATGAGCTTTGGGAAGAAGGTCTGAGTGACGGCAGACCAGGGGAAGGTGGGTGGAGGGCTGGGGTGGGCCTGCAGGGAGACCTAGTCCAGGTGAAGGACAGCAAAAGGAAGGGACAAGGGTGGCTGGCAAGGGCTGGAGCTCAACTCTTCCCTACCAAAGTGCTGGCCAGAAGGCCAAGGTTATCGAGTAGGTGACATATGGCCTTGGCCTCCTTGGGCAGAGAAAGCCAGATTCACATGTCAGCGAAAGACATCATCACACCCATCAGCAGGTTCAGCACAGCAGGAGGGACACGGATTATCTCCCCAGGCAGCCTGAAACCTGAGGCAGGGCTCTACTCACCTTATTTCAGCCAAGAGGAGGAGGGCAAACTCCATCTCCAGCAGGAAGCCTCCAGTGGGTGGAAGACCTGTGGGCTGAGACCATTTTGCACAGTCCCAAGCTAGATCTAATCTATCCAGACAGACCCATTTGTTGGCAGCTTCTTTGGGCTGCTAGCGAGGATGTGCACAGCAGACCCATCCTGGCCAGCCCTCCCCATCAGCAGGAGGCTCTGGGGCCAGCAGGAAAAGGTCTGGGAGGCACAGAGAAGAGCCTTCCATATGCTGCAGTGCTCGAAGCATCCCTGATCCATGGGATGAAGGAACATAGGCCAACAAACTTGACCCTGAGCTCCCTGGGAGCAAGACAGGGACTGACTGCTCCCGTTAGAAGTGGAAAGGTCACTGTCTGGACTGCCCGCAATGCTGGGCATCTCCGGGGTGTCCAAGACAAAGGAAACAAGGCCAGTCTAAGCATTTGTGCTCTGCACAGATGGGCCCTGACTAGTGTTGATGCCCTTCAGCTGCCAGAGAGCAGAGATGGCAGCGAGCAGAAGCTGCTGAAGGCTGCCACCAGTTCACTCCTCAGCCACGCCAAGCAGTGTGAGCTCCTTCCCCCTCGTGCTCGATGGCAGATTTCCCACCTCTTGACTCGTGCTGGTAGTTGTTTCCTGCACAGCCTCCAGTTTGTCATTTACGTGTCACATGCTGCTGTGGGTGAGCAGCTGCAGGCAATGACACGTCATTGCAGCAACGCTCAGGGCAGGGGCAGCAGGGAATGCCCTCTGACCTGCCAAAGGCAGCTCCTACAGACCCCAAACATCGCTCAGGGCTCTGCACACCTCCAGTTCTGAGCAGCAGCCCTCAGGACGCTGTCACACATCCTGACCAGTCCCCTCCTGTCCCCATGCAGCCAGCGTTGCTTCTTCCCAGGCACATGGCCTGACACGTAGCAGTGCTGAGCTGCTCAACTGTGCCCATGTGCTGGGCAGTTCAGATCCTACTGCTCCTTACTGCTCCTTCAGCCTCTGCCTCAGCAAGGGCTTTCTGTTTCCTTGCAGGTCACAGAAACCGGTGCCATGGCCCGACCCACGGGTGTGCCCCAGCCCCACTCCCGTTGTAGATGAGAGCTCTGTACCACAACTTACAAAGCATCCATGTGTCTGCTCTTTTATGGACTAAGAACTACACTTCATCATGTTTGCTTAACATGATTAGAAGTCTGGGTAGATTTCCTGCTTTGAGTGATCATAAACGGTACAGGGAAAGGAAAGCGACAGCTTCTGCTTCCAATAAAAGGAATTACTGTGCTAACACAGGAAATCAGGAATTGTGGTGACTTACTGAAGAGGGCCCCGTGCAGCTGATGGTGCTGGGGGCTCAGGCACATAAACTGAAGCTGGAGAGGCAGCAAGCACCCATCAGCAGCCTGCTCCTCCCCAGGACAGAAGGTTACTGAGCCCATCTCCTGGGGACACGCCTCGGATCTCACTGTCTGCAGCAAACCACCAAAATGTGGGTGTCCCTCTGGCTGCTGAAGCATCTCATGTCTGGGCTGTGAGAGGGCACTCAGGTTTGCTGAGCTGGATGGAGGCCGTTGGAGACATCACTTTCCTTTTCCAGTGCCTGAACTCACTGGGAACATGCTGGCAGCCTGCCAGATCAATAATAAAATTTGCCAAGACATCAGCATCATCTGGGGCTGTCCAAATCACAAGGAGGGTTTTCAGACCACTGGTACCCATTCTCCTCCTGCTCTCCCCCACAAGAGGCTTCAAGGAACATCCAAACTGCCTCCGTGCTTCCACCACCGCCATCCCTCACTTCTGGGCAAGCAGCAGATCTTTCCACCTAATTACAGACAGGTTGGATTTCAAAATAATAAAAACCTTAACCCCAAAAAGAAGCCTAGAGCACTGAATTTGCATAAACTGTTAAAATAACACCTGAGGGCTGTGAAATGACACTTTGCATGGGAAATGTCAAGTGAGAGCTGCTCAGGGCACTACTGTCCCCAGAGCACTCTGCCCTCTTCCAAAGGATCCCACAGCAACGGGACAGGCACCGGGTTAAAATGGGGATTTGTGCAGAAAACAGACATTTCCCAATGGTCACAGGCTTAGTCCTGCACCCTAAATGGCACCAATAAATGCAAGAAGATTGTGCTGGCTTTGGCTGGGGTGGAGTTAACTGTCTTCACAGTGGCTGGTGTGGGGCTGTGTTTTGGATTTGTGCTGAACACAGGGTTGATAATATAGAGATGCTTTTGTTATTGCTGAGTGGGGCTTACACAGGGCCAAGGCCTTTTCTGCTTTTTGTAAGGCCATGCTGGGGAAGAAGTTGGGGGTGCATGGGAGGCTGGGAGGAGGCACAGCCAGGACAGGTGACCCAAACTGACCAAAGGGATATTCCATGCCACATGACATCATGCTCAGTGTATAAAGCTGGAGGGAAGAAGGAGGAAGGGGGGGCATTTGGAGTGATGGTGCTTGTCTTCCCAAGTTGCTCTTCCATGGCGTGGGGCCCTGCTCTCTTGGAGGTGTTGAATACCTGCCTGCCCATGGGAAGCAGTGAATTAATTCTGTTTTTCTTGCTTGTGTGTGTGGCTTTTGGTTTCCCTATCGAACTGTCTTTATCTCAACCCACGAGTTCTCAAGCTTTTACCCTTCCAATTCTCTCTCTGATACTGCTGGTGGGGGAGTGAGCAAGCGGCTGCGAGGGGTTTGGCTGCTGGCTGGGGTTAAACCAGGACAGAGATGTATCAATCACAGAATGGTTTGGTTGGGAAAGGATCTTAAAGCTCATCCAGTCCCACCCCCTGCCACGGGCAGGGACACCTTCCACTAGCCCAGGTTGCTCCAAGCCCTGTCCAACCTGGCCTTGGGCACTGCCAGGGATGGGGCAGCCACAGCTGCTCTGGGCACCCTGTGCCAGGGCCTCAGCACTCTCACAGGGAAGAATTCCTTCCTAATATCCATTCTAAATCTACCTTCTCTCAGCTTAAAGCCATTCCCCTTTGTCCTGTCACTCCACCATTACCTGATTGAACATCCTCCATGGGATGTCACTTCCCAGTTTGTTACAAGCACTCTGCCCTTTCCCCAAAAGCATCTGGCAGCTGCAACAGGAGGACACAGTGAAGGGCAGGATGGTCTCATGCTCCAGCCTGACCTTACAACAGCTTCTCTCCTTCCTTAGAGGATGGCACCAAGATCAAGAGGGGCACAGGACCCCCCAAAACCCAACAGGTGGGTCCAGCACCCAGGACAAGACTTGAAAAAATCATGTTTTCAAAAACCAAGGATTTTTCCTTCCTGAGAACAGCTTCACATGAAACTCTGCAGCTACATCTCTCCTTCTCCATGTTTTATTTCTACAGAGAAAAGGAAAAAAGCAGCACAACAAGGAATCACCAGCAATCACACTATCTCCAGTGTGGTGCACACCAGACCAGGACGTGTCCTGGGAAATGCAGCTCCCTCCTGGGTAGTACATAGGTGTTGCTAACGCTGCAATTTGCTCTGCTGTGTGCATCTCATCCATCAAGAAGGAACTGGAATGGGGGGATGTGAGTTATTACCTCCTCATAATGATATGGGAGATGCTCAATGGGCTCTGTAAAGCTGCGGATCTCTCGCTGGGTGTGTGCTGCTGGCAGGACTCTGCTGAGGATACGTTCACACAGGATCTTGCTGGGCAGAAAGGCAGGATAGGTGGCCCCAAACAGGACAGGTGAGCCTGAATCACCCCTGATGTAACACCTACACTGTCCTCTTTCAGCTGTGACAACACTCCAGCAGCAGGGACCAAAGGGATCACAGCCAACAGGCCCCATGCTCATGTTCTGCCCTGGCTGAGCTGCCTCTGCCCTAGGACAGGGCTAGGAATAAGGCAACTTCTCCTCAAGCCCTGCTGAACCTTTTCCCTCCCTCCACAGTTTTCAGGAACAAAGAGATCAGCTTCACCGTAGCGCTCCCTGCAGATACTGGCTCACACACAAAGGCCAGGACACCTGTAAAGCGCTGTCTGGACAATCTGTTTCCCCCTCCAGAGCACTCCCACAGCCCGTGCAGGACTTCCACAGCTCCCAGCCCCCACAAAGTCAGAAAACAGGGAACAGCTCCCAACTTCACCAGCCTGTGGGACAAAATCCACTGCTTTCCTCCCAACACATCTATTCTGAAACCACCAAGACATAGGTGCTTGTTCTGTCATTATCCCCATGCTCACCCAAAGTGCCCTGCACAGTGTCCAGGCAGGCATGAGATGGGCTCCAGCAGTTCCCCCTCTGGCCCTTCTCCTCCTGGCCAAGGGGCATCCCAGGTTTTTCACCTCTTCACCTCAGCAACCCTCTCCACAGGTGGCCAAGGCCCAGTTTCAGGCTCTTTAAGCAGTGATATTCAGGGTTTGAAGGTGACCTGTCCAGGGCTTGGAGTTTTCCTTCAGCCTGGCAGTGGCTCAAGATTTCTCCACAGCTGGCAGCCCAGGAGCTAGGGAAGGCCTGGGAAGGCTCAGAGGAGCTTCCACAAAGGTGTTGAGGCACCTGGGCACTAGCACTAATCCTCAAGGCCTTGAGCACCATCTCCTGGTCATTCATGGATTTAGTGGCAACTTAACCTCATGCTTCCTCTATGTCACCATCCCTGCAAAGCTTAAGGGGACAAACTGTGGGAGCCCTTCAGGACATGTGCAACAATTCAGCAGGGTCACTCACACACTTGCTGCCACACACACAAAATGCCCCTCTCCTGGGAGCTCTGCTGCTCTCTTCCTCCTTCCAAGTTTTAACAGGAACAAACTCTCGCACTGGCACAACCACCTTGGCACGCTCCTGTGCCACCATCTCTGCCGGGTGGCACTGAGCAGCCGGCACAAGATGCTTCTGGAAAGCTCCAATCTGTTCCCCTCCTGTGCTGCCGTGGCTCTGGGCAGCAGGATACGACAGGCACTGCTCACGGTGGGTTCCCGGGCTCCGGGATCCAGCGGGATCACCGCTCTATGTGTAAATATCACAGAGGCAGAGTTCAACCTTTTGGCATGAGGAAAAGGAAGATAAATGCTACCAGTCCCCTCAGAGCCACAGGAACCCTGCATCTATCTAATTGCACTTCATAATGGATTCAGCAAGCCATTAATTATCAGATTATATTTTAGGAAGCTGCAGATAAAAAAGCTTTATGAAATGTAGTCTTAAAGGAACTGGTGTGCGCAATGAAGCTGTTGCATCGTGCTGGTACCAGAGAAGCAAACTTTACAGTAGGTACTGAGTGCATTCTACAAGGCAGTGCCCCGCGTGCCAGGGGAAGGTTCACATGCAGGCACAGCAGCCATCCCACACTCCAACACCTTCACAGTGCCACGCCACAAAGGACACTGGCACACAGGCACAGCTCCTGCCCTTTTCTCAGCGTGACCCTGGTGAATCAGAGGGTGGTGGCAGATCTCAGGGCTGTTTGCTCGCAGAGAGGATGGATATGCCCAGACCTGCCTGGGACCCTCCTTCCTAACAGACACCCTGTTATGAATGAGCGTGGCAAGTTGGCTCTTGTAGTCCTCCGTAAGAGTGTTTTTCTGTTAATTGCTTGTTGAATAGTTAATAGTTATTAATTATAAGACTTACTGTTAAGCATTTAAGTGGTTCTCCTGTTCTATGTGTCACTGTTAAACCTTTTAGTACATTAATTTTTAGGGAATGGGGGTTAATTAGGCCTAGTATTAGACCTGCTTTATGTACTAGCAACAGGCCTTGATGTGACTGACAGGGGTAGAAAGGTGGAATGATCGAGAAGAAAGGTGTAATGTAGGATTAGCATAAAAGGAGTAACTCAGGACCCGGACTGGACTAAGACCTACCCAATCACTCGACGCACCGACCTCACCCTTTGGGAAGAACCAATCATCAAGACAACGAGCCAACATACACCAATCAAACCACCTCCGGGGAGGGCTCTCGGGAACAGGGTGGTGTTCTTGGGAGGGCTATAAAAACCGACTCCATCACTAATGCCGGGTCTCTGACCTATNGGGTCCTCCTCCCTAGGGCTAGGCCAATCGGCTGATAGGAACCTTAATTGTTCTGCTATTGTTTTTGCTAATAAAGCTGCCGGAGCAGAGGTATATTGGCTAGTGTTTTATCCATTTACTTCACACCCACAGCAAAAACATGGGTGGGATCAGATCTGTGTGGCACAAGGTGCCATCCAAACAGTGCTGAAGTCATTTAGCACAACTCCCAGGAAGTCTTTGCTACAGAAGAGAGGCCCAAAGGTCAGCTCTTCAGCTCTGTGCTGGAAGAGTTCTCCAGCTGCACAACAGTACAGGTGAGAGCAAAAGGCACAAAGCAGCCCTTACATCTTGCAGAAGAAGATACCTGTGAGCACATCACTGATTCAGCCATAAAAATCTCCATCCTAAATTCTCAGGACAGCTTTTTTTGGTTTCCCATATCCATAAGCCCCAGCTTTGTCCTGTACCAGTCCTCTCCCCTCTGTTCACAGCAGCGGAGGATCACACCTGATTCCCATCTTTTCCTCTGCTGCTTTATTTCTCATGTGTTGGGGGATTCAAGTGGTCTACCAGTGGCTGACTGCAGGGAGACTTCCCAGGCAGTGAATGTCTATGAACCTCTCCTGTCCTGTGGTCATGCTGTGCTTGCTGCATGCCCGGGATTGCTTTCCCAAAGAAACCCTGGATCTCCCAGGTGGAGCAGCACACTGAGCTCCTGAACAAGCCTAGTGGATCCCAGGTGCCAGGCACAGGCACCCCCCACTGTCCCTCACCTGATTTCTTCACAAATCAGAGTGACTGTCATCAAACAAGTCCTCCATAGTCACTGCCACCAGCTCAGAGCCAGTTTGGCTCACTTGGGATTTGGGCAACGTCTCAAGTTTGGCATCATCAAAAGAGATGATGTGCTCTGCTGCTCCTTGCTCCAATGTCTGAGTCACCTGTGTGGAAAGAAGATGACTCAAGAGTCAGACACATCCAGCATCACTTTCCCCTGAATCCCTTTGCTGCCCACACCTTTCCCAGCCCCAGCTCAGGTAATAACATTTAGCTTCACACCACAGGTCTGCAATTACAACAGGCATGAGACTAATGGGAAACACCAAACCACACACACCAGTGATGCAAAAGAAGACAGGAGAGTAATTTAAATATTTGTCTCCACAAAATTGCTATAATTTAACTCCACAAGCAGTCGTAGACAGTAAACACTCTGTGATTATCCACTGCAGGAATGCCATTCCAGGGAATCTTGCACAATGGGCTCCCTCATCCAAGGAACTCATCTCGATTGATGGATGAGATATTGAAGAGTTTGGGTTCAAACCTAGCACTGGGCCTCCAACAAAACAGCTGCAGTCTCACGGGGTGTCATCGAGGTGTTAACACCCCCTGAGTAACCAGGTTCCTCCACACACACTGCCAATCCTCCCCCTCAGCTCCTTAAAGTCATGACTGAGCTGCTTCCCCTCCAGCAAACCCACTTCGTGCCAGCACAGAAATCCCAGAGCACTGTGGGCTGGGGGTTTGCATCATGGACCCCTCTAAGAATGGGAAATCAGGGAGCAGAAGGGGTGACAGGGCCCACGGGGCGGATTTGGGAAGAATAAGAGGGTGGGAGAGGAGGACGGATGAACAACCGCAGCGGCTGTGACACAAAGCAGTCCTTACCTGCACAATCTGGGCCGGGGTGGCTTGAGAGAAGGCCACCTTGGGATGCTCAGTGCTGAGGTGCCCCTCCAGCTTGCCCTGGAGGGGAAGAGCTCCCCACAGAGCTCACAGGAGAAGGGGCTGTCTGTCTGTGTGACGTGCTGGCTGGTGACGTGGCTCTGCAGGGCCCCTGGGGAGCAGAAGGCCACGGAGCAGTACAAGCAGTGGAACAGTTGGGAACGTGCGGGAGCAGCACTGTCTGAGCCTGGGCTGGGACAGCCAAGGGCCAGCCTGAGGGCACAGGGAGCTGCAATGGCCAGGACACACAGGGCTGAAACCCTGCAGGAACTGGCACGTGCTGGTGTCCCTTCTCCTGGCTGCGCCACTGGCTATCAAACAGTTCATGGCTGCTCAGGTTCATTTTGGCTCCCTGCAGCACTGGCATTAAGAAGGCCGGCTGGTTTGCCTGCAGCTGTGGCTGTCCCTGCTCACAGGAATCCCTTCTCCCTGTTCCCTCACACCATCCAGCACTGCTCCTTGCTTGCACCTCCTGATCCAGCTATCCCAAAATCATTACCCACTTCAGGAGTTCTCCACTTTCAGAGAGAGCTTCTTCTCCTCACTCTCCAGGCTGCTGTTGGCTGTCCCCTCCAATGTCTCCTGATTCATATTCTCTCCTGCTATCCCACGCACTGCCCTGGGGGCCCACCATTTGTAGTAGCCTGCTCTGACAGTTCACTCTGCCCTTACAGCTTGCAAACTTGCCAAAGCATGGAACTGGATGATTTTTGAAGTCCCTTCCAACCCAAACCATTCTATGGTTCTATGATTCAAAGGGTCCTTAACGTGGTGCCCCCAAGCCCAGGTCTCTCTCTGATCTTTCTAGTGCTACACGCCCTCCAGTCTCCCTCCAGCTACGTAGACAAACCCAGTGCTTGGGGTTCAGTCCATCATTCCTCATGCTGATGTCTCCTCACCTACACTTAGCTCTCCTCTCTACTGTAACATGCAAAACCACAACTTCCCATGATTCCAGTAGGTCCAAAAGCTTAACATGTCCCAGCCTCACCAACACAGTGTTTTTCCAGTTCATTCTTATTTTCTGTTTCCTCACACTGTTTCCCCTTACCATGTCCCTCTTCACCCTCCTGCTTAAATTTCAGACATCGCCAAGAGGAACCATCACTGCTCAAAAGGTAACCTGAACAGCAGCAAAGGTGACAGACCTGAGTGCCTGTACTTCATGTGAACCTGCAGGAAAGCCAGCGTGGGAACAGCTCCTTGCACGACTCACACTCGTGGAACTTCACATCTGCAAACAAAGCCAAGAACACAAAAACCTGCTCAGGGTCTTCTGTATGAGACCTTCTGGACCCGAGCTCTCTAGTATTTAATCACCACCACACCTGCACAAAGGCATGAGGAGCATCCTTAGAGATGCAGCCAGGAGCAAGTGAGGTGCAATATGCTGAGATGAGCCAGAAGAGACTACTACAGGTCACAAGAATCTACTGTGACTTGCAGGTAAACAGGATGTGCAGCCTTGTCCTATCAGAGTTATTACTGCATTAGTCTCTTCTACCACATAACAAGTGACAAGAGGAAATGGCCA
Source organism: Dicrurus megarhynchus (assembly GCA_013399195.1). Classification (NCBI taxonomy): domain Eukaryota; kingdom Metazoa; phylum Chordata; class Aves; order Passeriformes; family Dicruridae; genus Dicrurus; species Dicrurus megarhynchus. The sequence continues at coordinate 322,080 of VXAD01001045.1, read as the reverse complement.
CAAGTAGCACCAGGGGAGGATGAGGCCCTGTGCTCTTCAACATCTTCATAAATGACTTGGAGACAGGACTGGAAGGAATACGAGGCAAGTTCACAGAAGATACAAAACTGGGAGGAGCTGTTGCCTCTCTCAGAGGCAGGGAGGCCCTGCAGAGAGACCTCGACAGAACAGAGGACTGGGCCATCACCAACCGTGTGAAGCTCAACAAGGGAAAGTGCCGGATTCTACACCGGGGATGGGGCAGCCCTGGATGTGTGGATGGACTGGGGAAGGAGAGGCTGGAGAGCAGGAAGGGACCTGGGGTCCTGGTCAGAGGCCAGTTGGAGCTGAGTCAGCAGTGCCCTGGCAACCAGGAGGGCCACCCGTGTCCTGGGGGACATCAGGGCCAGCACTGCCGGCCAGGCCAGGGAGGGGATTGTCCTGCTCTGCTCTGCTCTGCTCTGCAGTGGGGCAGCCTCACCTCCAGTCCTGGGGCAGTTTTGGGCATCACATTATTAGAGTGTGTCCAAAGGAGGGCCGTGGCAATGGTGGAGGGCCTCGAGGGGAAGCCGTGTAAGGAGCTGCTGAGGGCACTTGGTCTGATCAGCCTGGAGGAGACTGAGGTCAGACCTCATCACAATCTACCACTTCCTCGTGAGTGGAAGAGGAGGGCAGACACTGATCTCTTCTCTGTGGTGACCAGTGACAGGACTTGAGGGAATAGCCTGAAGTACTGTCAGGGGAGGTTTAGGTTGGATATCAGGAAAAAAGCTTTTCACCCAGAGAGTGGTCAGGCACTGGACACGCTCCCTAGAGAAGTGGTTCCAGTACCAAATCTGACAGAGATGAAGAAGCATTTGGACAATACCCTTGGGCACGTGGTGCGACTCTTGGAGATGATGCTGTGCAGGGCCAGGAACTGTGATTCTTGTGGGTCCCTTCCAACTCAGCATAGTCTGTGATCAGGGAAAATTTCTTCATGGAAAGCATGGTCTGGCATTGGAACAAACTGCCCAGGGCAATGGTGGAGTCACCATCCCTAGAAGCATTCAAAAATTGTGTGGATGTGGCACTTAGGGACATGGTTTGGTGATGAAAGTGGCAATGTTGGGTTAATGGTTGGACTAGATCCTGGAGAGCTTTTTCAACCTAAATGATTCTGTGATTCTCTCTCTCTCCCAGCAGTCACCACATCACTAATGATGGCTTCTTATCTGTGTGCTCTGCCTCGACGTGCTTTCACTGAGCAGCAGTGCTGATGAAGGTTTTGTCACAGCAGCTGCACTGCAGGGAGGAGAACTTGGAGGAGCGGTGATTCTGACCTGCAAAGACATCAGGGTGGCAGGTCCTGTTGTGATACCATCTTGACAACTGCTGCAATGGCAAGGATCAAATCACAGTTACCATCCAAAGCTGTAGGCTTTAAACCGAAAGAGAGCAGGTTTGGATGGGATATTAGGAAGAAATTGTTCCCTGGGAGGGTGGTGAGGCCCTGGCAGAGGTTGCCCAGAGAAACTGTGGCTGCCCAATCCCTGGAAGTGTCCAAGGCCAGGCTGGACGGGGCTTGGAGCAACCTGGGCTAGTGGAAAGTGCCCCTGCCCACGGCAGAGGGTGCAACAAGATGAGCTTTAAAGGTCCCATCCAACCTAACCCACTCTGACATTCTATGATTCTGTCCCAGGGACAGCACGACAGCCAGAAACCATGTGGGAAGCAATAGAACAGGGGAGTTGTACTCAGCAGGTACAAGACCTGCTTGTCCTCCCACAGGACAAGCACTAACACCTCCCTCTGTTTCTCCATTGTCCCTGACAAGCTGAATACAGCTGAATCGCTGATCCTTGTCTCACTCACCACAGGTCTCCTTTTGGTGTGAATTCCTGTTCCCTTGCAGCAATGTGCTCCCACACACATTCCCTCCAAGGCATGCCATTTGCAACATGACTATTTTTATTCCTACACTTCCTGGCAGCTGGAAATTTGAGTGAATGACATTCCTAAGGGTCCTGATGGGCAGATACATAGCCCTTTGCAGCCAAAGCCCATCTCTCTCCATGGACCTGTCTTTTCCCTATGGACTCTGCCTCTGCCAATTTTTCCCTCTGCCAACCCCAAACTGCTGCATATGGCCAGGAGAGACACCCTGGTGCAGGAGCAGGCAACAGCAATGTTGGCATATGAGATCAACTCCCAGGTGCACCAGCTCACCTGGTAAGCCTTGTCACACATTTCACCGGTGAAGGGCTTTCCCCCAGCATGGGCCACCATGTGGTGCTCCAGGAGTGACGGGGCACTGAAGATTTTGGAGCAGGTAGGGCAGGGGTGGTATTCCTGGGAATGGGCTTCATGGACATGCCTGTGGTGTTCCTGCAGGGTGACAGAGCTCATCTGGCAGTTCTTGCAGTCATAGGGATCTTCAATGTCTGCTGCCCAGAAACACAGCAAAAACCAGAGAGGGCAAAGAAATCAAGGGAAAAGAAGAGAAGAATTAAGACGGAAATTTACACAGGGAGGAAGGAAAAGGGAAAGAAGTGTTACTTCCCAGGTGAAAACTAAAACTGGAATTTGAGCTTTACATATAGTGTTCCTACTCACTGACAAATTCCCATGGTGGGCTCCCAGCAGCTTGTTTGCTGGAAGCCACCCCTGCCACTGGTTTTGGGATAACCCTACTCATAGCATCAAACCACTAAAATCTCACTTTTCTCAGGAGGAAAAATCCCCCCTCGAGACCCCCAGCAGACACCAGTAACACCTTGGCATGTGGCTGCCACGAGCCCACAGAAGCCGTGTCCTGCAGGCTGGGCTGCTCACGCTGGGGAGGCAGCCAGCCACACTGCTGTGGAAGGTCTGCAGGTGGATGGAGAGCCCGCTGGCCTGGCGAAAGCCTTTCCCGCACTCCCGGCAGACACGGGGCTTGTGCCCGGTGCGGGCGCGGCGCCACAGCTTGATGGACGGGGTGAACACGGCGTCACAGCACTGCCAGGAATACAGCTTCCCTGCAGGGACACCCAGTGAGGGCCCACACCCACGGCACAGCAGCTCTGTCTGGACTATGCCTGCCTTCAGAGGGAGAGGGAAGAGACTGTGAAGTGAAGGGGGTAGCCATTTCCTAGGGTACCAGAGCATCTCAGTACAAGATGCAAACTGTCCTGGAGGTGCTGGAGAAAACCACACCTGCACAGGGAGGATAAAATTAATACAGACCTCAGGTATCTAGAGGTACTACACACTTCCAGGGGTACTACATGCTGGTATGCCTCATGTTCAAAATGAATTGTCCAACTGCATCACACTGATGGAACAGTGGGAAATACACCCAAGCACATTTATTGCAACCCCAGCGATGCCTTACCTGTGCCAATGAGCTGGAAAAGCCGTGCCTCAGTCCCAGGAGTGCACAGCACTGAGTGTGGGGCAGGAGAAGCAGTGGCATGAAAAATACGTGAAATTCAGCCAAAGGGAGGGACGAGAGAAAGCAGGATAACCAGAGGAAGAATGCATCGCTGGAGTCTAGATGTGATGGGACAGAAAGGAGCTATTCAGGAGAAAAACAAGGAATATGGAGGAAGAGTGTGTAGGTAATCTGAGGACCTGGATAAGGGGATGAGGGAAAGGCAGAGTGGGGAGCTGATAGCAAACCCATGCAGGTGGAGAAGATCTGGGAGTAGCCTGATGCCCAGGGGTAGCCCAAAGGCTGGGGAAGCAGGCGGGAGGCAAAGGGAGGAACAGGGCGTGAAGGGGTGGATGGAGCAAGCTGAAGCCAGAGCCAGCACCTGCAGAGAAGCTCACCCTCAGCATGCTTCTTCTTGGCGTGGTAGGCAAGGGCCAAGGCCTGCACGAAGGTCGTCGAGCAGGGCTTGCACGCGAAGGGCCCGTCCCCCGTGTGCAGCTGCAGGCGGTTCTTCAGCGTGGAGCTGGCCGCGAACTTGGCCCCATACTCCTGGCAGGAGAAGGGCTTCTCATCAAGGTGTTCTGTCAGCCTGTGGTACTGCATCCCTGGTGAGGCAGGCAGGACACTGGCTAACTCAGCTGCAGAGACACCACTCCGCCCTACTGCAGGTCCACCAGCCCATCAGTGACACCGAGGTCCTCCAGTGTCCTCCAGCCCAGAGGTTCACCACAACATCGTGAGCTGCCCCAGGAAGGGCAAAGAGATTTGGCTCCTCGCATGCATCCTGCTGAAGCAGCCAGGAACTGGAACAGTCTGATTATTTTTGGAAGCTTTTAAATTTGCCAGTACCCCCACTTTTCCTTGATGAGCTATGTAGAAAACCAATTAGGGAAGAACTAATCAGAAAGTGGTTCTGCTCAGTGGGGCAGGAAAAATGAGCTGTGTTTCTCACACATGGCACTCACAGAGCTGCAGGGAGGAGGAGGAGGAGGAGATTTCAGGCCATTACTTTACTATATTGTCCAAACTTCTGTCTAAACACCCCTGCTCCCACCAACCCTACCTGAGGCATGAGCAAACTCTCTTCCACAGATGTCACATGCCACAAGGATGCTCTTCTTCTTCTTCTTGGCCATCCCCACCATCCCATGGACCTCCAGCTGATGCTTCTCCAGCTCCTTCTTTGTTGATTTGACCTCGCTGTGCTCTTTACACTGGATCTGCTTTCCTCTGGCCACCCAACAGCGTTTCATGTGCACCTTCAGGCAGCAGTAGAAGTGGAAGACCTTATCACAGGCTTTGCAGACGAAACTCTTCTTGGAAGAAGCTTTGTCTTGGGATTCCTTTGCTTCTTTGGCACTGGCACCTCCCGCCTTGTTCTCATCTTTGTCCAGAGCTTCAAGCTGGAATTCATTGTTCACTGTCCACCCCCTGATCCCAGGTTTCTCCCCTCTTCCCTCAGTCAAGAGACCTATGGAGATAGCAATTACTGTTTTGGTGGTGACCAGTAGGAGTGAGCAACCTGCCCCTCAGTCTCCTATCTCCTGAATGCTCCTACATAGTTTTCCCTGCTCAGAAGCAACAGTAACACATCAGACATACTGTCCCATCACAATAGCGGCACACAGCTCTGCCCAGAAGTGGTTCTGGCCATGCATGTTTAGAAACGTAAAGAGTGATCCTTGAATTTCTCCACCACGCATGCAAGGGTCTGCATGAGATGCCAAGAGCCAGGGCCAGATTTTCTTAAAGGCTTCTTTCTCAAAACTCTTGCTTCCAAGCATCTGCCTCCTGCTCAGACACATGAAGTTACAGCCATGCTTAAATGTTTGCAGACCTGAGCCTCAGGTACAATACTGTCTAAATCTGCCACTGAGAGTGGACATCCAGCCCTTAATTACAAGAAATCTCATAAACACATCACAAACACAATCTCTTTAAAAAGGAATCTTGCTACAACCCTTTTGAGTTTTCTACTCAGGGCCCTGAGGTATTTTAAACTGCTCATTATGTTCATTTCTTACAAAGTGTAAATGCCTTCCCGAGTCCCTCTAACACCATCATCTCAAAAAGCAAAAGCTGGAAAATTCACCCAGGATCTCAGTCTACAGAGAAGACCCACAGGAAATGTACATATGGAAGAAATCAAAATACAAACAGATACATTTGTCTTCTTTGCTATAATGAGAACCCAGGAACTCTGTGGCCATGGAAACCAGCACAGACTTCTCCTTTTGCCAATGTACAGGAAAACTCAGCCTGTGCTTGAAAAACTTCATCTCTGCCCTCCTCACTATGGGAAGAGCTCAGCACAGTGTCCTCTTGCACAGCACTACTGCCCCAGATTTCCAACCAACTAAAGACTAGATGACATATTCTGACAGACCTGGAAATCTTAAGATACCAAGTGGTGATCCATAATCTGCAAACACATCAAGGGAGAACAGCAGACCAGAAGACTGGTTTCCAGTTTGTCCTGTTCTGTCAAGGTCACCTTGGCTTGTGACCTCTAAGGTTTCTTTCCACATCCCTTCAGCAAACACTGTCAGTTTTTCTGACCTAAGTGAAGAATGATTTTTAAATCTAGCAGTGAGATGGTAACTGTCTTTTTTTTTAAACAAGACCATGGAGACAAAAAGCCTTTTTTGTAGAGCTCTTGACACATTTCTGAGATATGAGAGTAAGACCAATCTTGACAAACATGATCTCCTAAGTGGCTGTAGAGAGCCCTGGAAAGCAGATGGCTAGAGAGGTGGTTATGGAGTTGGCTGAAAGAGCCAAACCCTGCCCTTGCATGCACCGGGTGCCAACAGTTACAGTGCTCTGACTACAGCAGGGTCCAAAGGAGAAGCCAAGAGATTCCATGTTGTACCTCCACCAAAGAAACCAATCCATTACTTAAAAGTGCTGAGCACGGCTGGGGATGGATGCAGTTTCTGCCACAGGGATGTTCTGTGCCTTCCAAATGCTTCAGTTCACCTAACTTAATTACCAGAACTTTTTGAGAGCTTTTTTTTGCAGTAGAGATGCAAAAACTGTTGTTTTCAAGTGGAAGTGCAAACTGAACACATCTCCATGCAGCACACATGTTTTCAGAAACACAAGGTCTCCTCCATTTTAATAGGAAGCTCACACCCCTCAGACATGAGGTCTGCAGTTATCGCTCATGCCAAAAGCCAGAAGGTCCATGAAGTCACCTGCAATATGTGGGCCTGGTAAGCAGTGATGTCAGAGCTGAGCAGACTGGCCTCAAAATTAAGATGCAGAAGTTCAGTGCAAAGATCTGTAGGATGCCAGAAAGAAGCTGGTACCTGGCAATCCTCCTCTGGACACTTCATCCAGAATAGATGTTTCTGCCAAGTAAATAAGATTTTCCAGGGCTTTTGTTTTTGATGATGCTTCTGGCTTCATTTCGTCTCAACCTTGGCTTGAAGCCCTGCAAAGCCACTCAGTGGCAGCAGTCTGCTCTCTTTGATACTGCTGCCAGAGAGGCGGCAGCTGCCAGAGCCGTCACGCTGGCTCCCCGGGCCCCTCTGCTACACACTCCAAGGTGTCCAGGAGCTCACGCGGGCTGCGCATTCACAGACACGTGAGTTGTTGGCTCATCTGCCCCGGAGTCATCGGGGCATCAGCCCTGGCACATCCCACAGAAACAGAGTCAGGGGGAGTGGGACAAGTGCCTGCAGCATCAGAAGGTGACAGAATCAATGGCAGATAAGAAAGAATCATCCTTTCTCTAGAAATCAAAACCATGACCAGGTGAAAATGCCAGCTGGATTGGTAGCAGCTCTTGGTGGAGCTAGAAGAGAGGACGTAGATCTGAATTGGGCAGGAATATTGGATTTGCAGTGTAGGACATCTCTCAGGAGGCCATTGAGGCAACAAATGGGAGTGGAGCATGTGCTGTCATCCTTCAAGCCCTACAGCTAAAGCAGTCATTGAGATCCTTGGTTTCTTCTACCTGTGCCCTGCTCCCAGTCACCCACTCCCACCTTCCACTCCAGCAGCATTTCCTCACTGCTCAATACCACAGGCAGGCCAACGAGCCCAGGGTGCAGAGGGTGAGCTGCCCCCAGCACACGGGGGACAGGCTTTGCCTGTCCCTGCCACACATGAAATGATGGCAAGTGTCAAAGCCACAAGGCTTGTGTTCATTAATAAAGACTGACAGCCTTGACCCAAATTTGCAGCTAAAGTAATTAAACCTTCTATCCCTAAAAAAACCCAACACAGTAACAGCAACCTGCTTTTTACTCTAACTCCCCAGCAATCTGATGGCACTTCCACACTGCTTGTCAGCTAAGCAGCTCTGGTACCATGAGAAAATAGGAATGGATTGATCCTGTACTTGGATAAAAACCACCACCCTGTGCACATCCCAGAGGACTCTGCAGTCCAAAGAATCTGGATACACTGGGAAACAGGTGAAAACGTACGTAAGCTGTTGCAGTGGTTGAATCCACTGCAGGAACGACCAAGAAGCCACAGAGCCCCAGAACAGTGGAGGTCCGCTGGTGGGCAGGCTCAGAGGTCTAAGACCACCCCCTTTTACCCTTTTTACATCCCTGTTCTAGATAGTTCTCCTTTCCTTGATACCCCACTGGTTCCCAGGTCCCTTGTTGCACCCCTCACCTTCCCCACTGGTCACTGCCCTGTCACCCCACGCCCTCTCCACCCCTGGCCCCCAAAGGATAGGCTCTGATGTTCTGCCCCTCCCTCGGTGCCGATCCGGATAAAACCCCGGACCCTGCAGTGTTCTGTGTTCTTTGTTCCTGGATCCCTTCGGGCGGGGACCTCAATACACCCCTCAGAACTCCATACAAAGGACCCCTGCCACCTCTCTGCCCTCTGCGACGCTGCAGAAGCTGTCAGGCTCTGTGTGTGTGTGTGGCTGTGAGAATCACCAGCTATGGTGTGTCAGAGTGTGTCCGAGCTGGTTCTCGTGGCACCCCTGGGAGCGGCTCCAGCGGGATGGATCGGGACGGACGCGCCGCTCTTTCCACCGCGCCACGCGCAGCAGTAAGCAAACAGAACAAGCAAGTCACATTTGCATCCTTTCTGGGAGAACACAAACCAGCAATTACCTTCCTGACCCTCTGGTATCCTTGTCGTTAAAGCACCAGATTCAGTTAAGAATTTTTCCTTCAAATGATGGATGCAAAGATACAGCTGGGCTCAGCTGGAAAGCCTCCCACAGCTCAGGGCAGCACTCACACGTGGTTATTGCTCTGCATTTGTTCTGGAGTTCACAAATTGCTACCTGCTTGTGTATCATCCACAAGTTTGCCAAACTAGTATAGCATGTACCATTGTCCTACTGCTGTCGGACCGTCACAGGGGAGTATTTATCTGTGAAGTGCATAGAGAGTGAGGCCAAATTAAAACATTCTAAGAAAATTAACTCAGAAAATAGTCTGGGATTACAAACTGCACTGTTGTGGTCATCTTTGCACAAGAGGGGTGTGCACTGTCATGACCTTTCTGCAGCATGTGAAAAATCCAAACATACACATAGAAAGTCAAGGGAATGTAATAAAAGTCCAAATTCATACAGATCAAACAGCACAGGAAGAGCCAATGAAACCCCACAGTTTAAGGATAATAATTCTGAAAAATAATCCAATACAGATACACATTACAGAACTAAGCTGCTTAAATGCCTCCAGATCAAGGGCTGGGGTGGAGAAATGCAAGCACAGTTAAGGAACACCAGCATGGGGTCAGTTATGGGCTCCACAACCCCTGTAACATACAGAACTTTAACACAGTGCATGTTACCAGCAGAAGAAACACACTCCAGTGCCTGAATCCAGAGATCACCCCTGCAAATCCTCCTGCAAGTACAACCCGAACATCTGGCCAGAGGTAGCTCTGTGAAATGGCCTCAGGCCACCAGGACACTTGGTTCACCACCTTACTGGCCCAGACCCCTATAGCCACGGGTAACAGCCCACCGAAGGGGAAAGCCTGTGCTTCTCTTACCCACATGGCCCAGCTCCTGCAGCACTGGCTGCAGGTCTGGGAAGGACTCTTGGACACTGCACAGCAGCTGGCAGATCTTGATGGCTGCGACAGACTTCTCCTGGGCTGTGCAGAGAGCTGCTTTCAAAGAGGCCTCTGAACTTTCAGTCTGAGCAGAAATACTCAGTAGCTGGAGAAGTAAGAAGAAAAGATCACATGACAGAGATTTTGGGCTGTGAAAGTTCGGGATGGTCAGGGAGTGAGGGTACGTCCTTTCTGTTTCATCTCTACTGCTGGGAACCTGCTTTGAGAAACCAGAAAATAAATCCCTTTCTATACAGGTCTTTGCTCCTACACAGATATATGTGCATGAGTAGAGAGAATTTCAAGATTAAAAAAGTTACAACAAATTAAATTCTGACTTTCTGATTTGGTATTAGCCCGCTTAAAACCACCTTTGCATAGAAAGAGAGGTTGTTCCTCAACACCTGGCAGCATTACCAGCTTACCTAACTCATAAATATTTTTGTTGTCAAAGGGACAATGGGCAAGGTACTCTGGGATGCTACAGACTTATGGCATCCTCAGGGCATTTTCTAGGAGTATTTAATTCCCATACAGTCAATTCAAATGGAAACACATTCTGCTTTCCCCAGAACCTCAGTAACCTTGCAAAGCTCAAACAGTTTTGCTACATTTGAATACCCACATCTTCATCAACTGAGAATCTCACTGGCACCTTCTTTTACCTAAGAACTCCTGCAGAATTTATACAGAATTCCAGAATGGTTTCGGTTGGAAGGGACCTTAAAATCATCAAGTTCCAACTCCTCTGCCATGGGCAGGGACACCTTCCACTAGCCCAGGTTGCTCCAAGCCCCGTCCAACCTGGCCTTGGACACTGCCAGGGATCCAGGGGCAGCCACAGCTGCTCTGAGCAAGATGTGCCAGGGCCTCCCCACCCTCACAGGGAGGAATTTCCTCCTCATACCTAATCTAAATCTGCCTTCTGTCAGCTTAAGGCCATTTGCCCTGGTCTTGTCACTGCTTGCCCTTGCAAAAAGTCCCTCTCCAGCCTTCCTGTAGGCCTTCATGTATATAAAACACCCAATAAAATATCCAGCACGCTCTCACTTCAGCAAAGGGGCACTTCCAACTTTGGATAGCTTCCCCAACTTAAGCAATGTCCCTTGATCTCAGTGCACATTAGACCTGTCCACCCTTTGAGCCTCAAACCATGCCAGCTCTGAGAACATCCCCTCATACCTCCTTCACTTGTTCCCTGAGCCCTGCCTCCCCCGGAGCCAAGCGAATCCCCCAGAACCACAGAATATTCTGACTTGGAAGGAACAAAGGCACGACCAAGGCTCACCCAAACCCAGCCTGCCCTTGCTCCTACCTGCTGCAGACCTGGCTCACAGTGCAACTCAAGTGGTGACCACTTAGAACCTAAACATATCAGCCATTCCCACATTCCCATTCCCTTGCTGTGAACAAGCACCTCTCCTCAGAGCCTGAATCAGCCACTCTTAGTTGCTAATCTTCAGCTTCATATACATTACCCTGCCTCACTCCTGTGGTGGCCGGTGAGCCTCTGATGCAAGGGACAAAGAGAGTACCGTGGTGGGGCAGTCCCTGGTACCAGAGATCCTCCAGGTTGGGGTGAACAGAAAAGGCTTCCCCCAGCACACATTGTTCTGGTAGGGTAATGTTCCCCAGTTCTGCTTCCCTGGTTGGCCGTTGGCCTCCCCGCCCCTTGTTACCTTATGTGTCCCATGCCATAGAAAGTTCTGCACTGCAGGTTCCCCCACTGGCCCTTGCCCCTCGCCACTCCCCCAGAGCTTCCCCACTGGCTCCCATGCCCTAGCCCTGCCTTTGTACCACCCTCGTGCCCTCACACCATTGCCTCCTGGTGCTCGCCCCACTCCCATACTTAAACCTGGACCCTCCATTGTCTTTTGTCTTTGTCCCTGGCTGCAATAAACCCCGTCCGTGGAACCCCATACGAGGACCCTTCCTGCCTCTTTGCCGTCCACCCCCGTTACTGGAGCTGTCCGTGTGTTTGTGCACACACGTGTGTGAGCGAGCGGCTGATCCTGCCGAGCGGCCCCGCTGCAGAGGCGCCTTTGGGCAGATGGCAGCGCCCCGCGCTGCGGCACAGCACGGCCGGAGCGCCGCGGGACAGCGACACGCTGCCACCGCAGAACGCTGAGGAATCATTGAACCGAGACCCGCTGGTGGACTGCCCCAAACCCAGCACGGCAGGTGGTAAATCGAGTCCTTAGGATTTCCAGGATTTCCCTGCAGATGGGGATGAAAACTCTGTATCTGCTTGCACATGTGCAGGAGCCTGCTCATCTCTCTCTCCGCAGGAGCCAGGCTCCGAGCAGCAGAGATGCCCTGCAGCAGCACCTGGGTGTCTGTCAGGAGCTCCACAAAGTTCTCTCAGCATTGTCACAACAGTTTGGCTCCATAATCCTCTGGGCTCCATTTGCCTAAATTCAGTGAATGGAAGAAGGAACAGCTCAGCTTGCAGCATCTTCCCAAAGGGCTTCAAAGGTAGGGGAAACAGAAAAAGCCCAGGCACCCAGATCTCCCTGGGTCACTAATGCTCAGGGCCTTATGCTCAGCACACCTGGCTTCACCTTCGAGCAGAGGATGAACATGACAAATCAGTACTTCTCCAATGCAGAGACAGTACAGAATATCTTCTACCCCCGCATGCCAACAGAAATGGATTTTTGGCACCCAAATGCCTCCTGAGTATCAGTCCCAGTCTGAGCCCAGAGGAAGAAAGTCTCAGTGTTCAGCAGATGAACATGTGGCCTTGTCTGTGAAGGCAACACCTCCAACACCTCGAGATGTTCATCAGCCTCTTCTGATACCCTGGAATCACAAAGACCCCATTAATGACTCTTAACTTGAGTTTCATTGTAAGAGGTCTGTAAGTCAGTGTTTGATCCTACTCCACCGAGAAGGAGCTCTGAAATGCCCTGGCTCATGTCCCTCTCATGCCCTTGTATGACTATCAAACACACCAACATTTTACACTCAGGTGGTCCAAGGTAATCAAGAACTCAGTGGGCTGAGTTGCCATTGGTGAAAATGTTAAGGGCACACAAACCAGATTTGCTATTGCAGAGCACACCTGTAGCACCTTCTTCCCCTCTTACACCAAAAAACGGCAACTTTAACCTCATTCTTTTCTCTTACCTAATTCCAAGCTGGATCTGTTAAGTTTGCCTTGATGAATCAGACAAATGATGAGTCCAGAGTAAAACGCAACCCTTTAAAGACACCCCAGCATCAGTACATGATAGACTAAGTCAGGAAGAGGAACAGTGTTTATTCAGGATAATGAAGAGACTTGGGCAAAATCTACTGTGTCTCAAGAGTAATCTAGGATTGTACTTGTCACTTGATTACTTGATAAATAAAACTGGAAATTGGCAAATGCATTAACCTGAAAAGGACTTTTTCACCACTGCAGTTACTAAATTGAAGAAGATGCACAGTTATACTTCAGTGGGAGAAACCAAACCCAAAACCTGTAGTTCATCCCAGACATTCATGCATGATTTTTGTGCTTGTGTCTTTTAATTATTCTGGTTCAGTACCAACCAGAACAATCCATCATTCTCGCAGTACTGGGAGAAAAGCAGGAAGCACAGCTTGGGAAAAAAAGGTAAAGTCTTTGGGACCCAGAAAATACACAGTGCCATGTAAGAAGAGAAGACTCTCCGGGATGGGGAAGGAAGCAATGGCAGGCTGGGGGAATATTCAGTGGAAGATTCGGAGCTACTATGAACAGCTCCCTGAACAAAGACTTCTTGGAGACATGAATCTGATCCCCAGCAAAGCCAAGGGAAATTCACAGATTAAATATTTTCTTCTTCTCCCATCAGAATGCTTCTTATTTTATGACACAAACTTGAGTTGTTATGAATGCATTCTGCTCTGCTGCCATGCCAAGGTGGCCTCCAGAACCAGCACATGCCCCGTGCCACAGTGCAGGACCTCCTGCTCCCTGTTAGCTGGACAGCATGGGACACCAAAGGTACCACCAGTTAAACCAGTTAAGCTGCCAGCAGACTCAAATCATCCCCTCCCTCTTCATTTTCATGAGACCATAAGAAATATTTGTGCTTCTGTTTGTTCAAGCTGCAATTTGAGGAAATTCAGTTCTGTGTAATTAAGGAATGCTCCTCCTTGGAATGGGTATTACCACGAGATAATTAACCATGCTGGGAGTCTGGTGTTTCGAGAAAGCAATCGTGCTTAACAAATGACAAAGCCAAGTGCCTGTTGGGAATGTTTGCTACAGAGGAAATTATCAGCATTATGAGCACAGTTTTGCTTTCTATTAAACACTCATTTATATTTCACTGCATGTTAATTTAGTTTTAAATTTTATGTGCCTTCAGAGTCTCTTGATCTGAATTGCTCAGGCTGTGCCTAAACCCACCTAAACTTGGAAGGTTGTCCCACCAGGCAAAAGATGGGGTCTCCTGAGTCCCTGAGCCACCACAGGCAGGCAGCAAACAATAAAATCCCACCAAAACAAATAAGAGGAGTTGGCCTGGCCATCGAACAGAATGATGTGTAATGGGGACACTAAGAGTAGGATTCCCATCAGCACACTCTGCTCCACACAGCAGACCATGAGTCAGTGACCAACACGAGCAGAAATGCTACCTGGATAGAGGAAAGAAGCACAGCCCAAGTAAATTTTCCCCCTCATCTCCCTCAATCACAAGGAATTCCAAGTAAGACACTGTCTGTATTTAACATCAAGACATTTCCAGCTTAGGGGAATTTTTAGCTATTTGCTTCCAAAGGCAGTGAGTACCATACAGTAAAATCACCAATGGAAGTTTAATTTACTCATACCTTTACCATCAGAGATGTTTGCTGTTGTCACCAAGTTGTCTGACAGAAGCTGGAGTCCGGGGAGGGATGCTTTCACAGCCTCCAGAAGTTTGACCAAGCTTTCCACTTTCAGGGTTTTCTCTTCATCCACCTTCCTGAGCAGATTGTCCACGGCTTCCCTCTGAGAGCTGCCTTCACAGCAATCCAAAACTACCTGTAAGAAAGAAACAGCCACAAAACTGTCTGTGAGAGCTTCCTACAAACTCCTGGATCTGAACAGAGGTCAGAAAAACAGGAACAGTATCACAATACTGCACTAGATCCCTACCCACTGCTTACACAGTTTAACTGGAAGGTGTTATAGGGTGGTAGTTAGAGGAACACCCAGACATGGCTGAGGTGTAACAGACGTGTCACCTTGAAAACAAACCTGGTGGGTTCTTCCACTAAGTCCAGCTCTTGGAAGTGGCTGACAAACCAAAGCTACTTTTTAAAAGAAAACAAAAGTAGACTTAAAGAGAGAGTTCAAAACAACATTTCATTTAGTATTTTTAGTGAATACTTTGAAACCGACAGTCTCGTTTCCCTTGTCTCCACAATTTTTCTGCTTGCCATCAAAAAATTGATGGCTAGAAAAAAAGACTCTTATTATAAGCACCTATTAACTGAATTATTTCTGTGACGAGGCCACATGAAACATCTCATATGTGAGATGCAACCACCGTAGTTTGGAAAAGCTCTAGGACACCAGTAAAATACCTACAAGACTCCTACAAGTGAGAGGCACTTGGCAAATACAGACTGACCTTCTTTCCACCAACACTGTGCTCCTGAGCAGAACCTCTGCAGGGCACCAGCCCAGTTCCCTGATGACAATAAGCACTACCCAGTCCCATCAATAAAATTATTAAGATCTGTCCTAAAACTAGTTACATTTTTGCTCCCTTTCCCCTGGTTGGTAAGCTCTTCCACAGTCTCATTCCCCTGCTGATTCTTCTAATTTTCAGCTGAAATTTATTCATGGCCAGTGTTTGTTCATGTGCCAACATTATGTTTTAGCTTAAAAAGCCTTTTAAATGCTCTGAGGTGTTTACCCTATCCTTCGTCTCTGACTTCATTATAAGAGCATGATCATATTCCCTCTCAGTCTTCACCTCCCCTGTCTAAATAAGGCAGCTCCTCTTGTAAAACAACTTCTACACTCCCCTGGACTTCCCACTGCAGATATGTCAAGTTCCAATATGAATTCACCTTTTTTGAACGAGACTGGAACAGAAATTTTGGATTAAGTCTTAATTCTTAGTTCTCATTACTGCACCCAGTGCATGCCCTTCACTTTATACCACCACATCAGTCAATTCTCACTACTCAGTTCCCCAGCCATGGAACTCATACAGAATCACAGAATCATTTAGGCTGGAAAAGCCCTCTAAGATCATCCATCAACCAGCACCACCACCATGTTCACCACTAACCCATGTCCTCAAGTGCCACATCCACACATCTTTTAAACCTCTCCAGGGATGACTCCACCACTGCCTTGGGCAGCCTATGCCAGCATTTGATAACCTTCACAGTGAAGAAATTTTTCATAATATCCAATGTAAACCTCTCCTGGCACAACTTGAGGCTATTTCATCTTGTCCTGTTACTTGTTACATGGGAGAAGAAACCAACTCCCACCTGGCTTGGACCTCCTTTCAGGGAGTTATAGAGAGTGAGAAGGTCCCACCTGAGCCTCCTTTTCTCCAGGCTGAGCTGCCCCAGCTCCCTCAGCCACTCCCTGTGCTCTTTCTCTGGACACTTCAGCTCTTCAGTGTTTTTTTGTCATGAGGGGCCCAAAACTGAACACAGTTCATTCTTCTCTCTCTTGCAGATCCTCCTCTATGAGGACAAAAGATCTTGATAGTGCTCATCATCAAGCTTTGCTAAACATGCCTTGGTATTTTCGTGTCCATAACATCAGTGTTAGTATTACGTAAGCGCCAAGAACCCCACTGGTGACCTTGCTCCACATTGTCAGTCCTGCCTTCAGCACAACCTGTAGTTGTCTCCCAATAAAATGCATCCTTTTTAGTATCACTGTTTCTTCTAGTTTAACAACTTCCTCACATGAAATTGAAATGCTTTGCTCTAGATGTAGATCAAGGCAGAGAAAACCCCATTTTTATCTCATCAAATAAAGAACCCAGGTCAAGCAGAAGCAAGTTACTGAACACCCTTTACTGCATTTTCTCCCCTAAGTTTGGTTTTTTTTTTTGCTTACAAGCTTCAGCTATATGTGCTCTCCAGCCTGTCTCAATACCTTCCTGTGCACCCACAGAGCTCAGGTCACTGCCTTTCTCTCCTACACGTCTGGTCCGGCTCATCAACTGTCAGGACCACTCTCAGTTTGGAGAACAGTAAGTAAGAAGCCTTGCTGTCACTTGCTGTCAGCTCTTCCCATCTGTTCACGGAATCACAGAATAGTTATGGTTGCAAGCAACCTCTGGAGATGATTTAGTTCAACCCCCCTGCCGTGGCAGGATCACCCAGAGCAGGTGACACAGGAACTTGTCCAGGGGGGTTAGGATTGTCTCCAGGGAGGGAGTCTCCACACCCTCCCTGGGCAGCCTGTTCCAGTTGTCTGCCACCCTCAAAGAAAAGAAGTTCTTCCTCATGTTGAGGTGGAACTTCTTATGTTTTATTTTATGGCCATTGCTATTTGTTCTGTTGCTGGGCACCACTGAACAGAGTCTGGCACCATCCTCTTAGCACCTCCCTTTAAGATATTTGTATGAATTAATGAGATACATTCTCAGTCTTCTCCAGACTATTCGGGCCCAGCTCCCATAGTCTCTCCTCATAAGAGAGATGCTCCAGGCCACTCATCACCTTTGTGGCTTCCACTGGACCCTCTCCAGTAGCCCTTGTCTTTCTTGGGCAGAACGGGACACAGCACTCCAGGTGTTCCTCACCAAGGACAAGTAGCGGGGCAGGATGAGCTCCCTTGACCTGCTGGTCACACTCTTCCCAATGCCCCCCAGGATCCCACTGGCCCTCCTGGCTGCAAGGACACGCTGCCTGTTCATGGGCAGCTTGTCACCTACCGAGATTCCCAGGGCCTTTTCAGCAGAGCTGCTCTCCAGTAATTCAGCCCCCAAGCTGTTCCAGTACTGGGGATTATCCCTCCCCAGGGAGACACTTGCCCTTACTGAGCCTCATTCAGTTTCTCTCCACCCAGTTCTCCAGCCTGTCAAGGTCCTGCTGAATGACAGCTCAACCTTGAGGTGTATCAGTCGCTCCCTCCAGTTCTGTATCATCCCCAAACCTGCTCAGGGCCCGTTCTATCCCTCATCCAGGGTGTTGATCAATAGGTTGAATAAGTATTGATCTCTGGGGAGTGCCACTGACTACAGGCTCCCAGCTGGATTCTGCACCACTGTTCATAGCCCTCTGCCATTCAGCCAGTTTCTTGATCCATCTCACTGTCCATTCATCTAACCCACATTTCCTGAGCGCACCTACAAGGATGTTGTGGGACACAGTACCAAAAGCCTTGATGAAGTTGAGGTAGACACCCATCCACTGCTCTCCCCTTGCCAACCCATCCTGCCGTGCCATCATAGAAGGCTTTCAGATTGGTCCTAATTGATTGTTGAGGGATGTCATTTGAGTTGTGATTTTCCTTCAGCTGCAGGAAATTTCTGTTTCTGTGTTTCTTCTGGATCAGGCTCCAGGCTAAGCCATGAATTCGCAGGTCATCTCCTCTCCTTATTTTTTTTCTTGGTCAGACAATATCTGCCGTGATGCCCAGCAGCCTGATGTGCCACAAGCCATAGCTCTACAGCATGTTTGTTTGCCTGTCAGACATTTCAGCCATTCCCTGAATGTCCTAAAGCTCTTCCTCAAGTTATTCACTCAAGTCTGTGACCTCTCATATAAGTTCTTCTCTCTCATTCAGGATGCAAACTTCAGACAGCTCTCCTACCTTTAACATAAAAGAAACTAATCCAACAGCTCCTCCTGTGCTCTAATGAGCACCTGAACTCCTTAATTAGTTTCTCTCATTTCTAAAGATCTGTCCTTTTATAGCCCAAACTCTGTTAGTGAACCGGCTGATGTATTCTCCCATTCAATTCACACTGACCTGCCTCTGGATCCCTTAGTCTGAAGTCCTCTTCTGAGAGAACACAAAAAGAGTTACAAGAGCAGCATCCTTTGGGGAGCTCCTGCTGTAACCTACCACTGCTCCCAGGCAGAAGTGATGTCCCTGGCAGTGGGAGATGCAGTGGTGACATTTTAAGATTTATTTTGACAACACTGCGTGAAACAATTAGAAAACATCCCCCAGTTCTGCTTGCAACAGAATTTTTCCATCCCCAGTGCACCCAGTTAAGATTCCTGCAGTGGCCAGCAACCTGCTCGTACTATCCCCGATACCTGTCTGAGCTCTGAAGCAGCTTGGTTTGAGCATCAAGGTGTGCAGGCACTGGAGTCAAAGGGGAGAGAAACCACAAGCTCAGAATACCCAGCTGCCTTCTAGAAGAGAGCCTGGACAGAAGGAAAGGGCTGATGTTTGTACTACCTACTCTGATTTTCTGGGTTCAGGGCTGTATTGTGGACTGGTCACTCTGAACTCCGCAACAACCTAAGCCATGTGGGGCACCACACAGGAAAGGTTACCCACTCTTCCTCTGTACCCACTTTATTTCTCTTAAGTGATAATCTGTATCCAAATCCTCCACCCCACCTTCCCAATTACGGAAACACCAAAAAAGCCGCAGAAGTTAAGCACTCAAAAAAGAGAAAGACTAGGTTCAAAAGTTACCCAGAAAAAACAGGTATTTACAAAGATGCTTCACAAAACATCACGTACTGGTTTTCCAGCAAAGAAAACCAAACCTGCTCCATGCACAGCTCAGACCAGGCACAGAAAGAACCCAGCTGTCAAGAAAAAAGGCTGTTCCATGAGAAACTTGCACTTGTCCTGCTGAATAAGTGTGTAGCTAATGTGGCAGTGACTGTGAGAAGAAAAAGGAAAGCCTCATCTCTATGAACTCTGGAGAACTGGATCCCATCCCTGCCAGCCCAGAGCTCCAGTGCAACACTGGATGAACCAGGTAAGATGAAACCTTCAGAAGTGGCTGCTAATTCCACGTTAGTTTTTCCCAGTCCTACACCTGAGACACCAGGGATCCCACCTGCACACATGCCATGGGCTCACTGTTCTAATCAGTTTAACTTCTGGAATAATTAACACTTTCCCACTGGTCTGGGGGAGAGGGGGTGGAATTAAACAAATAACCCCTCCCTCCCCAAGGTCAGTCTACACTTGGCAATTTCTCTCTTGTTTTCTTGTGCCACAGCAGGACAGAGTTCTGCCCCCAGCCTCACGGGAGTGCTCCCTGAATAGATCTGTCATTTGATGGAAACTGTGGGCTGAAGCAAGAGCACGAAGGGATCCCATAGAGAGGAGCAGGATTTGGTATTCGGAGCAGGGTTTGGAGGCTCTGTAGCAAACAGAGCACACAGTGACTGGTGAGGATGAAAAGAAACACTGTTCCTCCACCAAACGAGGCAGGAGCTCTGCAGTACATGATGATGCAATTACAGGCTGTATCCTGTGCCCAAGGAGCAGAATTATGATGGCAGAAGGGTTTTGGTTTATTACTGGGGGGTTGTGTTTGGTTTTTTCATTGGTTTTTTCATTTTTCATTTTCAGAAGGGAGATAAAAAATTGCTGAATTTTAACCACCTAATTCCATGAAGACAAACAGAAGAGAGCAGGGAAAAGGTGAAGCCTTTAAAAGAAAGGATGCACTGCAACACAAATAGTCATACATGAAAATCCTAATCTCCCCACTGCCGATGAAGCTTCAGCTCCAGGCCCCCCACATGGGTCTCTGCTGACAGCCACAAAGCCCCCAGCAGATGCCAAGTCCTTTGCTGTACTCATACCCTGCTCACTCCTCTCATATCTGCATTCCAGGCTCAGCTATGTGCCTTTGGAGGCAAAAATTCATCAGTCACCAGTCACACCCCAGTCACACCAGTCATACCCCAGCCCCCCAAGCACAGGACAGATGCCTCTGTTGGCAATACCTTTTTGGGTCTCCTATTCCAGTCTGTGCCTGTGCTCAGGGATGCTCTATGCTGGACGTGGTGAGGGACCATAAGGCCTTAACTGAGGGGCTTATGAGCTGGGCAGAAGTTCTCAGCCCACCTGTTGTGGCTCTGGTCAGGCCTACTCAGACAGAGAGCAGAGATCACTCATGCCACTGAGCACAACTTTCCACTCATTATAATCGTGTGTCAGGGAAGCTCAATGATGTGACAAACTAGGACAGGAGGTCTCAAGCTGCCTTCTGATCACAGCATGTGAGGGCACCCTGTAAGTTCCAGCTGCAGAGGGTACAGCCAGCTCCCCTCAAAGACAAAGGAAAGCAAGTTATAAACAGTATTTTGTCCTTTATGGCTTCTGCAAATCAGCATACAGAGTGCAGTTGCTTACAGGAAAGGAAAGCAACAGTCCTCCCACCAACTGCTGCCTTCAACACATGAAAAATAAAACCAAGTCATTTAGTGGATGTACTAGTCTTGCAGGCAACTGTGTGGTAAGAGGTGCAAAAAAGACATAAAGCTGGGAGACAGCTGAAAGGGAAGCTGATGACCAGGAACTGACAAGCAGGTAGCAGAGAGGTATTAGTGGTTCTGCTTAAATTCCCATATAGAGCTTTGTCCTTGTTCCCAAAAAGGCTTTTTTCGGGGTACGAGGAGTACCAGGCACCTCCTCTGGCCCAGGCTCTCCTCGCAGGGGTAGTCT
This sequence comes from Dicrurus megarhynchus, assembly GCA_013399195.1. Lineage (NCBI taxonomy): Eukaryota > Metazoa > Chordata > Aves > Passeriformes > Dicruridae > Dicrurus > Dicrurus megarhynchus. The sequence continues at coordinate 301,072 of VXAD01001045.1, read as the reverse complement.
GACACTGATCCTGGTCTCAAGGTTGCCTTCACTGCTCAGTTTTCACTATTCCCCCAGTCCAGAACAGAAGGACCTGAGACCACACACATGTGCAGTCGATGCTGTGCAGAAGGCAGGCAGAAGTACAGCTGAGGCTTGCCTATCACCTGGTAAACCATGTGTACAATGCTGCCTTGCAGACACACACATCCCACCTTGCCCACAGAGTTTGCCTGTTTCAGATTATTTTACCCGCTTCTCCGAGGCGGTCAGGAATGCCTCTTCTACTGCCTCCAGAAGCGCTGTGATGGGGCTCAGCTGTGTCACACTCTGGATCAGCTCCTCCCTGCAGCACAGCAAGCGAGCGGTCAACATCTCTTCCTCGGCTGTGCTCTCTGGGGGGAAAAAAGATTCAGAAACACAAGAGAAGAAATAAGTCAGTCTGAAGAAACTGACAGGTTCCTGAAGTGAGGGAGACTCTCTGAAAGATCTAAGTGAATAGCAAAGCTCATCCCAAGCACAAGCAGCAGAGGAAAATCACTTTACTATTCTCTTTAAACTCTATGAAAGGAAAATGTCTCATTTATCTAACAGAGCACAAAGCCATGAAGCAAGCTGGAGGTTAACACCAGGTTTGCAAGGCCACTGTTTTGTGTCAGACTCGAGTAAAAAAGAAGTTTTCAATCCCAAGGCTCAGCTCTGCTCTGACCCACGCTGGCTGCCAGCCATTGATCCAGCCCTCCAGGCAGCAGTGGGGAGAGCCCTGCACAGCTACACCTCCTGCTACAGGCAGAAATGCTCCAGGATCTTGGCCAGCATGTGATAAACCTCCCACATCTGGATACAGGGTTTCTCTGTAAGGTTGCCCACTCACTTTGCCAGAGGTTGCACCTAATTTCCTACCTGCTTGCTGTGGGGCTTCTCCACTGCCACGTTCCCTCTCCAGCAAAGCCGCTCTCAGCTCAGGATTTGTGCCGCTTCAGAAAAGACACCAGGGTCTGAGTGTCCAGAGGCCGAGTGTCCTGAGTGTCACTATCCTGGGTGAGCATCCTGGGACCAAGCATCCTTCACTTTGCCCAGCAGCTTCTTGAACACTGACTGCTTTGGCCAGACAGGCAGCCAGAGCGTACAGCAGAACAGAAATGCAGGAAGGTCTAGAGAACAGAGTTGACTGCCCCATACAGACAGACACAACAAGCAGAATCCTGGGGTTTCAGTCAGGGGACAAAAAATTAAACAGAACAAAAAAATAACCACACAGACACACACCACTGAACCCAAGCTCTGGCCTGTGGCCACCTGCCCTGGGAAGAAGGGCAGCAAGCCCTGCTGCCAGCCCTTATCCATACAGCAAATCCCACAAACTGGAGCTGGTTCCAGCACCAAATGTTTCTTCATGTCCAAATAGCCAAAGACCACTAAGTGTAAAAGACCTGATAAAGCGTGAATTAAACACTGCTACTTTGGAAGGCAAAGCTAGAGCAAGAGATACTGGCTCTCGCTGCAGAACAAGGAGGGATCACTTGCACAGAAAGCAGAGAGCATTTCAAGTGGAACTTTCAGGAATCTCCATTCTCAATCACAATGGAGTTCTGTCTCCTAGAGAAAACTCTCGAGAGGAGGCATGCAAACTCTGAGTGCCATGGGCTCTCAGCACACCTGGCAATCAAACCCAGAGCTCCAAAATCTACCTCAGTGACCTGAAACAGCAACCAGAGGCAAATATGCCTGTACAGTTACGGAAATAAAAGGCAAAGAAATAAGCTGGAACTCCTGCTGCCATTTCCCCAGAGTCCTTTAATGCTGTAAATATTGCCCCTGAAGACACACGCTCCCCAGCTCTCCAGGAGAATGCCAGCCTTTCGGAGCAGGCAGCCTTTATTGGAGACTCCAGGGATGCGATAAAGGTGCCTTTGAAGTGGGAAGTTCAGCTCCGCTCCAGGGAGAATGGCCATTTTGTGCTGTCATTGTCATTTTTATTCCGATGATAAAAAGACTGAATGCAACTGCTTGGGGCCACACCGGGGCCGGTGGGCCAGCTTCTCCTAGCAGGTGTAAATGCTCACGCATTAGGGCAGCAGGGTAGTGCAAGGATCTATTGCAACGGCTCCACAGAGGGGAAACCGCAGCAGTCCCAGCTCTTCCCACTCACGGCAGCGTGCCTGCCGAACAGAGTGTGGACATGAAGGGCTCTGGTGTAAAGAAAAATGCAGATGTGCTGAAGAACAAACTTAAAGGTATTTTTTTAATGCAAGCATTAATTTGTAATGACACTTGATAACCGGATTGTGTTTGTTCTCAAGGTTTGGGTGCCTGGCCCCTTCCAGATCAAAATGAGCAAGTAAAACACAAAATATCTCCACTGTCACCACCCTAAAGCTGCTCAGATCCTGCCAAATCCATGTTTGCACTAATATGGATGAAAAGTAACTTGCATTGTTGCAATATATTTTTTAATTTTGGGGGTTTTTCATTAAAATCAGCACAGCATTGCTACCCAGAGCCCCAGGTAACATCCCTTCCTCAGTGCATGGATTTGGTTAATAGAAATGAGCTTTCAGTAACTGAAATGCTCTGCTATTTATAGGCTCTTTCCAGAAGACATTTCCTTGGACACATTGCTCAGTGGGAACAACAGCCTTTTAGCATTGTTGTGAAAGAGCACACAGTACATTTCAGACTTACTTCGAAGCACTAACGATTCCCAAAGATCCTGGAAAAAAAGGAGAAATACTGATACCAGCTGGAATCCCAGCTTCCACTTAGTCATAATGTGCCCTCACACTACAGCCTGATCCACCAGGCTTTCACTGCCTGGGACACTGCAAAATCCTTCATGGCCAAGTTGGTACAAATTAGCACACATCCAGCTTCCACATGGGAGGAAGAGACTGCCTCTCTATGCAGGGAAACTGAGTCACCAAGAGCTGGCTTAAGCTTGGTCAGAGCTGTGCCACCAAACAGATTCCATGGCACCACAGAAGTTTGGTCCCAATAGAGGATATCGGTTCTGGTGGCCACAACACTCCCACCTCAGCACCATGGAACACATCACACACCATGGAACAGCCTTCCCCGTTCATCTCAAACTTTCCCATGTCCACAGCAGCTCCAAGGCAAGCTCTGACCAGGAACCTCTGCAGGTAAGGATCCAGGAGGTAGGTCTCCTGTCTCCATATCATCTCCATATCTTCCATATTTTTCCAGAGAGGACCTCAACTGCATGTGCAAGTAATCATCCCCCCAAGCAATGTGCAGTGGCCCATAACTGAGACTGAAGAGGGATGCAAGGAGAGAGGGAGAGCACGCAGGGCAGTCATTAGCCCAGCTGGCATTAACTCTTCCCTGCAGGTGGGTGAGCATGGTTATGGCTTTTCATGCCTTATCCATGCTCCTGCTCCCACCGTGAGAGCACATCCCAGCAAAAGCCAGCTTACTGACTATTTCTGAGTGATCTCCTTCAAGCATCAGCTCTAGAGTGAATGCAAGCATCCAGAGGGTGGTGGGTAGGGATCTGCAAGAGACAGATTGGGAAACACCTGCTCAGGTTGGCAGAAGAAGCTGACTCCCTTCAGACCCGAGGGACACTCAGGTACACCGCAGAAGGCCGGGCACTGTGGGGAAACTTCCACAGCTGCAATCATCAGTCCTCTGTAAATGCACACTGCTTTGGCTTTTGATGTAGAGAAGGTGAAGAAAACATTAAAAAGTGATTGGAAACCTGCACGGTTAGGGACTGTTTCACTGCTGGCTCTTCCGTGGCTCCGCGACCTTTGGAAGCTGAGCAGTGCTGTTCCATAGGCTGCTGCTGCTCACAGGGTGAGTGGCATGGACAGCCCCAGGACTGGCTCCACACACCTAACCCTCAGAGAAGCTCCCCTGCTGTCATGAAGTCAATCAGAGAAAAACTACGTTCGCATTTTGCTTTCAGAAACCTACAGTGATTTTTTTTTCAAGCCTGCATCTGTACATGACTCATGAGGGAGACCCCAGGAAGGCTGTGTGGAAAACACTGACCCCCTGCTTGCTCCATACAAGAACAAAAGCTTGGCCCAAACTTCTACAAAAATACACCAGAACAGAGGAAAAAAAGTTCTCTAGCTCTGTCACCATGAAAAAAAACCCCAAGCCCTCACAAGCTCTCTCTCCTAATCAGGATGCAGAAGATAACAGGAAACTTCTTTCTTCTGCCTCATCCAGAAATCCCTGCAGCTGCAAATGAAGGGCAACAATGACTGGACAGGCCCACAGGCAATGGAAATGATCCACAAACACAGTGACATTTATTCAACGTGGGAGAATCAACGCTCCCCCACTTCATCTGAACCCGGTAGTAGAGGGAACAAATGAGCTGTGCAATAATTTGAATTGAGTTTCTCTAAGAGAGCACAGGAAGATAAGACTTGACACCAGCAAAGCTCTTCTACGCTTCCCTAAATAACTGCAATTTCAGTCCTGTTCTCTTTTCCAAGCAGTTTTCATCCAAGCCAGAACCAAATTAGATAGGAATAGTTTATATGAAATAAACAGAGAAACTATAAAACAGAAACAACCCCAGAAGTCACATCTCCCTAAACTGAAAAGCAATTCATCTGCATTTTTCAGTCTGGGGAGCAGAACAGAACATCAAACTCAGAGAGAAGCAATAGTTCTCACAAAAGCCAGCCCTGCACCACAAACCTTGTTGGGGAAAAACCCCACAACCAAACGAGTCTCCACTGGAGGTAGGAGGAAATAAGCAGGAACAACAGAGGGGAGCAGACCAGAATGCTGCAGGGAACCAGACACCATGCAGGGATGAGTTCATCAGCAAAGGAAAAGAAATAGAGACGTATCCAAGGGCAAATTCCACTGAAACCAGCGGAGCCTGAACACCAGGACAGCCTTGGTGCCAACAGGCAGGCTGGCAAAACCCCCCTAAACTCCTATGCTGCCCAGGCTTTACTGCTCAAAACAACTGGTGCTGGCCTAGAGAGATCAGCTACTTCCAAAAGGCTCCCGAGAGAATACTCCCAACGAAATAGGAGATCTCCCGTGCAGCAGGGCAAGCACAACCAGCAAGAATGCTTTCTGCAAAGAAACAGTGTCTCACCGGCTTCCAGACACACTTTTACTTGCCCCGAGGCACCCGAGACTTCAAGCAAATGACTAGCAAAAGAATACAAAGAAAGGGAGGGGGGAAAAAAAGGAGAGAAAAAACCCCATTGACATCTACCGCTGGCACAACCTCAGCCTGAACTACACATCCGAGTTCGGCTCTTTGGAGCTGAACTTGCACTTCAAGCATGACTTTAAAAATACTCCACTGTGTTTCCCCCCAAAAGGAAACACCAGGCTCTTGTGGGGAAAAGCTGCTCTGTGTGCTGGAAACAGACTCAGTGCTACGGTCCACAGGTCCTGCTGGTCCCAGAGGAGAGCTCAGAGAGGGACAGATCTGGCTGAGCTCTTGCTTATAACAGGCTGCAGCCTGTTCTCCCCACTGCCCTGGGGCTGACACTTTTCATGCTTGTCACAGTTGAAAAGTGATTTTTCAGGAAGGCTTAAAGAAAATCCATTTCTCATTTATTCAGCATTTATTTATAGCTGCAGAAAAATTGTCCAGCTACCGCTTTGCGGTCAGACACCCAAACTGGCTCTGAGCTCCACAACCTCTCGCTTGGCTCGTGCTGTAACAGCTCATTTGGGAGCACAAAGGGCCAGGAATGGATCTGTAAACCTTCCCTGCTGGGTCTGAAGTGCTGAAGGAACACGAAAGAGCAGTGACTGCAAAGCAATAGCAAACGGGGCTGCTGTGCAGTGCAGAAGCTGCACCTCACTTGCCTGGGCGCTCGGCCGGCACAGCTCTGCCCTGCCACCAGCACTGAGGGGAGGCAGGAGCAGGGATGGGGCCTGCTGGCACGGGGGCATGGAGCTGCCAAATCCCTTCTGGCAGCACCCATCCACACTGCACAGCACCCACCCCAGCTCAGCTCCACTTGTGAAAGTGGACAACAGGTAAAACCCTAAACCTGACATATTTATCTGATCATGGTGAAAAAACAAACATACAAAAATCTAATCCTTCTCTGAGCAGGGCACTCAGAGGTGCTTGTCTGCCCAGATGGGCTTGTGCTTGCTACTGCAAACATGAATTAGGACCCACACCTCTCTCCTAAAGCTGCCAAGATATTATATTCCCCAACATCAGGAGAACCAGCAGCTAAGGGAACACGCGCTTCCCTCCATGAACGTTTAAGGGCTCAGCAGAAAACAATCCTGCACTCCCCAACTCAAGGGAATTCTCCTCCTTGCTGTCACAGGTTTGGGTGTTTTTCTAATAAAGATGTGGTCTTGGGCTTTTATAAGCAGAATGCCACAATGGCCAAAATGTGCCATGTCCTGTGATCACACTGCTACTGGAGGGATTCGGATCTAGACAGCTTCCAGCCAGCAACTACCTGGGAGCCTAGAGAGCATGGCAGCTCCCAGCCTACGGAACAGCACTGCTCAGCTTCCAAAGGCTGAATAAGCAGGGAGCCATGAAAGAGCCAGCAGTGAAACAGTAATACTTTTTCCCCTTCAGAAAGGCATGCAGGGCAGTTCATGCAGCCTGGTATGAAAAATGCGCTACCAGATATGGCTGGGCTGAGGACAGCAAGCACAGTCCCATCCTTGCTCCACACTGGCCACAGCTTTTCTGCAGACCCTGCCACTGCACAGCAGTGTGCAGCCAACAGCAGTGTGCAGCCAGCACGAGTGCCCACCTGGACTCGCCACAATCATTCCTAAGCTCTGTGTCCTCCTGCTCCACTGTCACACCAGTACAGACATCACATTCTGTTTCTGTGTTGACTTTGAGCTGGGACAATGGGTGGCATCTGGCTACCACTGCTCAGAGCCCAGAGAACCCTTCAGCATACACCCAGCAGCAGACTCAGTTACCCCCTCCAACAGGAATCGAGCATCGTTCACCAGCTCCGACTGCTCTTAAAGCAGCACATTGGCAGGAGAAGCACCATGGGGCAGCACCCAGCTCCCCCTGCCACCCCCTGTCCCACTCCTCCCTCAGCAGCTCTGCCATACACAGAGAGCAGCAGATGCTTCACAGCAAGACAGTGCTGAGGGCTCAGGAAATCTATTTTGGGATCTCATATGTCAGTCGTTTACAAGTCAATATAGTTCCTAAAGCAAATGGCATAAACAGGAGGAAGGAAATCTGTGCTGGAGCTCTCCTACAACACAAGAATGTCTTCAGGGCAGGACATACTTCTTTACCTGCACGCCCATGCAACTTGCACTTCCAGATGCTTCTCTCCAGGGTGTTGCCCTTCAAACAACCAGGCACCAGTTTTCCATGACACAATTTCCTAAACAAGGCACAAACTATTACAGCCCTTAGCAGGGTGAAGAAAAAACTTGCATCATTTATGGAAGTAAACACACCTACCTCCTTTTGAGAGGCATCAATTTCTCTGCACTCTTCCAGTCTTTTCAGCACAGCCTGGGCATCAGAAAGAGCCTCAGAGAAAATACTTTCATATCCAACAAAGAAATCCAGTTTACAGCTTTTGCTCTCTGCTGCTGTGCAAGAGAAACAAGATGAGTTATTTGCTAATTGAAGAGATTCATAGAAAGCACGATGTGATTGAAAGGCATCAGTTTGTAAGCAGCACATTGGCTATAATAGGAAAACTGTGACTTATAAATCCCTTCTGAAGACATCACACAGCCTGGAGGGAAAACCAACGGTTTATTTAACACCAGTTATAAATGGAACATTTATTTTAAACCCAGTACAGCCTGTGTTTTCCCCCCATGCTGAACAGGAGTTTAAAGGATAAGGTAGCATTAGCAAGCAACTCTGTTCACTTGCTGTTAGACAGATTGTCTAATCAGCTCCATGTCCTGCACTAACACAGATCCCACTGCATGGCAGATGCAATCACATGCCTGGGCAAAAAAAAGTTTTGCTCATACAGCTCTGGCAGAGCAATGAGCATGAAGCAACTACAAAAGCCAAAGGAAGAAAATCCCTGCAGAACAGGGGGATACACTGCTGTTGCTCCCAACCCAGGGCAAACTAAAAAGATCAAACCCAGAGTAAAAATACCTCAAAACAGGTAAATGTGAGTCAACATCTTGCAAATAAGAAGCAATGCCGTGCCCAGACCTGTGAAGTCTCACCTAAATCCCTCAATCACCCTTTCCCCTCTGGAGGCTCAGCAAGCTCCTCTTCCACACAGCCACTCCACTCAGCGTGGGCAGGCTGATCAGGGCCAGACCTGAATCCTCCTGGAGCGACTCAACATCGTGTCCTGGTGAGCCCAGGTACGATTCACAGTAAGTTCCTGGCCAGGAGGAGAAACACCTGCTTCCATTTCTGCTTCTACAGGGCCAGGTAAAGGAGAAACTCTGAGTGAGGATGATAAATGTTTTTTCTTCATCAGGTCTTCCAGACTCGGGCAGGGAATTCAGCCTGGTTTCCAGATGAATCTGCTTCCTGGCTGGAGACTCCTCTCACTACCTGGCCCTGAGCAGAACAGCTTATGAGGAGGGTTTTGCAACCAACAGCCACATCAAACATCTGCAGACTATCTGCCACGGAGATAACTTTGGTGAAATTGTGTTTTCCCAGTGGGAGTTTGCCATTGTACATCATCTCAAGTAAGAGTGCAAACTCTCAGGTGTCACCACAGAATGGACATCAATGGAGATGGTGTCTGTGCTGTCCAACAGAGATTTAAACAGCAGGCTGGCAGCAACCAAAACCACCTTGTGTGCTCTAAAATGCATGTTCCCAACGAAGAGATGGTGCAGTCACAGAAGTGCTGCTCCTTGCAGAGAGCATACAACTGGGGCAGCAGCTTCCGGCCGTAACTGGGAAGCTCCATGGCACCTACTGGCCTCTTCTTGCCTTGGTCTCCACACTGCTTTCACAAAGCCCAGATAATGAAAAGGAAATGGATCCCGGTAGCATTTCTCTCTACAAGACAGAAAGAGTAAGAAAAATGACTTTTCAGTTTACACATTTTAGTAGTTTACTATGCTGCAGTTCTTTGGTTACAGCAAGATCCTCATTCTGAACTCATACTCCCTAAATTCAGCAACTTACTGTGGGAGCTGAAGAGTCTAGACAGTGTTCAAACCTAAATGAGCAGATTTGGACTGAGTACTGAGTCCCAGGAGCTATAAAAAGGGAGTAGAGCCTCCCTGATGTGCCATACATCTCACGGAGGTGTGAGTGCCCATCAGATCAGGCAGTGCAGTGCCAGGCTGTGCCTGCAGCCAGGGGCCGGAGCTGATGCTGAATTCAGTAGCTGGTTTCTGAAAGGCAGGTGGGGAAGCAGGGCAGGAAGACCTGTTCAGACCATCTACCAAACACAGAGGAGAATCTGAGGTGTTAGCTTGGGCCTGCAAAGCACTAAGTGATTTGGGCACCAGTTCATTTTCTCCCCCACATCACTGGTAAGATGAGCAGGGCCATGTGAACGTTAGAGACAGAGGTCTGCTTGCAACGCAGGACCTTCAGCACTCCCTTCTCAGCACACCATGGTCTCAGCTCATCAATTTATGTGTCTTTTCCCCTAAAATGTAATTTTTGTCAGAAGTCCATCTACCAGAGCCTCCCTTTAACTTCCCCCCCTTGCACCCCATTGCAGGAGGGAGAACAGATAGGGCATTTGCTAACAGAATTTTTATCAGTGGGACACCTGGAGTTTTTATCTAAGCTAGACAGATAAAGATGGTACTGCCTTGTCTACACACTGGGATGCTTAACACTGGCACGGGCCACAAAACGGTATAAGCATTAGAGAAAGAGCACCTGGACTGACATGAATTACATAACCTTCAATGATTAAAATCTTTGCACTCAGCTTCCTGCTCTCTTGTAGAGAACAGGAGTGATATAGCCTATCACCAGGGTACGAGCTTTAACAAGCCAATGCACATACACCGATCTCGAAGCTCTGCCTCACATGAAATCGGGCTCAGAGCAACTCCCAACTTGTACCAAATCACGTCACAAGCAGATGCTGGGCACAGGCTGAGATGACATCTCACTTCTTCGAGGCACTGACCCCTCTGGAGCTCAGCTTTTGTGGGACACAGAACTTCCTGTCCACAGGCAGGCAGGACCCCAGCTGTCCTTCTGCGTGGCACTGCCTGTGGTGGCTGTGGAAAGACAGAAGAATTGAAGAGACATCACCTCATCCCAGAGCTACAGAAAGTTGAACAACATGGTTGGTGGATCCCAGCCATGCAGAAGAGCTCTCCTGTGCAGCCAAGAGCTCCCTCAGGCTTTAAAGATGAAGTGTTATGAAACTTGTTTTTCAATCACCAGGAGAAGATCACAGATGGTTTTGACATCACCTCAAAGCAGAGGTGTTACGCTCCTCAGTACTTCTGAGTACTCCTGAAGCGAGAGCACAGGGTTGGGGTGGGTCCTTCTCTGGAAGGCAGAAAAACCTGAGTGGGCTGATAGCCCACCCTCCTGCCCCCTACAGAACTTCTCCAGGCACATCGCTACCAAAGGCTGGCTGATCTGCTGGATGATCTGCAGCTCATCTTTCCGAGTACAAGATCCACCCCCTCACCCATGCACAGGGCCGGCCACCTGCACTTCCAGTCGATCCAACACACAGGCTCTGCTCTCCTCCCACGCCATTTTAAATCACAAGGAACCAAGCTGCCATCAGCAGAGTTGCTGCTGGTCGTGGGAGAAGAGACAGACCTGATTCTTTTGCCAGACTCAATGTAATAGCAGTTTTAGTCCACCCACTCCTTCCCCGAAGCTGAAGGACTTCCAGTATCTGAGTTGAAATTGGGTCTGCTAGTTAAATAGTAACAACTATGGCTCTTCCTACAAAAGGATAAGCAGGAAACATCGATGTCCTGGAAGAGACGTCTGCTCACTTTGCCATGAATAGCCTCCTGCATGAAACCTATTGCTTGCACTGCGGCAAGCTGGAGAAAGCAGCAGCACCGTCTGCTCTCTCTATTCTTGGCAGGAATATAGAAGACATACTTGCTCATGAGAGCTCGAAACAGTGAAGCTCTAAGCAGCCTACCAGCACGTCCCCTTCTTCATTACAGCAACTCGGAGCACTGGAAAATGTGTCCTGAGCAATTAGCACAGACATATTTGTTTAAATACATTTTATTTCTTTAATTATAGGGACCCAAACCATCCAGTACTGCCAAAGAGAACAGACATTTATAACAAGGGGTGTTGGCCAAGACCAGCCTCAAGGCAATTGCACCCTACTCAGAGCACACTTCAGGCTTTTATTCAAAGCCTAGGGCCAGAAGGGACCACCACCAGCAATCTGATTGCTCATCCATCACTGCCTCCCAGATTTCCAGGCTCAGTAACTTGGGTTTGGCTAAAGCCTCTCCTCCATTAAGGAGCCCAGTCATGATAAGAACTGATTTTTAGGGGAGAGGACCCTCCACCGCCACACTGTTAAATTACATCTTGTTTCTCACCTGAGTTTGTGTGACTATGTCTCCCAGCCATCCTCTAGATGACTTTTGGGAGATTTGGCGGGGGGACTGGGCAGAACTGGGAATCTCTCTGTCAGAGCAGGTAACTGATACTTCAGCAGCGATGAGTGCTGACAGAGCCTGAGCTGTCTGCATCTGCCAACACCACGGTACGAAAAAGCCAATTGTCACTTCTTCAGCTTAAAGCTGCTTCTCTGATGCCTCTCAGGAGTCAGGCCCACTGGGGACTTAAAACTTAAGGTAAAACATGGCTTAAGCAGACTGTTCCTGGGACCTCTGACACCTGAGCTACAGGAGAACTACCTTCTTTGAAAATACCACTCACTGGAGTCAGAAAGGGGACAAGGGAGACAGGGCATTTGCCCAACTGAGCTGCACAACAAACAGGCCTTGCAAAATTAATTCTTTGAGGGGACATCTTAAGCCCCATCCTGTCAGCTTTCCAGGGGAAGCACCAAGGTGGCTTAGGAGTTTTCCTTCCACTGACTTCCAATGAAAGTGCGAGATCAATCCATTTAAGCCAAATTTTCAACAGTGCCTAAAATTCCTAAGGCTCTACTTGACAACATGTTGATAATTGTCCCCCTGTCATCCTTAAGCAGCAGCTGTCATCTGCGACTGCTCTCAGGACACCCACTTCAGCAAAGATGACCCTTTTTCTTCTGAACCTCCCAAGTACAAGAGGTCCAGAACATGTCTGCAGAAAACATCACCCTTCACTGTCCAGTTTCAGTTCTTTCTGCCTTTTTTCCACTTACTTCTGTCCTCCCACACCTCCACAGTTTGAGGCTATCATGTTGTTTTCTTTAAGCTACATTAGAACAGGAAAAAGATCTCTTGATAGCAACAGCCCTTCTTGGGGGAAGCTGAAGGAAGAAGGAAGGAGGAAAGGGGATACCACATAACTGAAAAGTGTGCCCAAATTAAATCACTTCTCTTCATTATTCATATAATTACTTCCATCTAGATCCAACAGACTCAAAAGCCATGCACATCACCAGGTTCATCAAAAGATAATTGAAATTTAGGACCAAGCACCTTAGCAATCAGACTCTACAGAGACAGGTGCTCCAAAGGTGCACAGATGAGACCATCCCTCCCTCGCAGTTCCTGCTGCCACAGTACCCACACCTTTGGAACATCCATCACAAGGCACAGAATTGTAATGCCTCTAAGGTTTAAGCCAAAGGATTCTGTATATCCCTTGCTATATAATTAAGGACTTTTACAAGGTGCTGGTCAACACAGCTGCTGCCATTAATAACATAACAACAAAAGCTCTTCCTGTATATACCTCAGTGGCTAGCTTGAGGATGTATTCCCTGCCTGAAATTCTTCCTGGAGATGCACACGGAGCAGGCTTTTTGTAGCTTTCAAAAAAAAAAAAACAATCTGAAAAACCCAACAACTATTGCCGCACTGCCAAAAGATGAAGCCCTCTGAGCACAGTGGTTCTGTGTGGCACAGACCCACAGCCCACTGCTCTGCTGCAGCCATGCAGAGACAGGGAACTTGCAGTGCTCACATGGATAATGAAGCTTTATAAAGTCACCCTGCACACCCAGTGCAAAACTAGAAGAAAGCAAATCCTATGCAAGCTCTAAAATGCTAAAACTAAGAAGGCGGGGGGAAAAAAAGGTGGACAGAAAGAGATAAGCAAAATGAAAGAATCCTCAGTTTCTGTCCTCAGTTAAGGCCATTTCTGTTGGAGCTGATCAGAGGGGCTCAGCTCACAGGAGCACCCCACAACCCTCCTGCTCCCCACACTCAGCTCTCTGCTCAGGGACCTAAAATCCAAAGTGGTCATTGCAGGCGGCAAGGTTGCCAACCCAGGAAGGCTTTCTGCCCTGAGAGGGGCTCATCCTATCCCAGCCCATTTGCACTCAATCAAAGGCTCATTTCACAATCCTCATGGAAATCAGTGAACGGAGTAGGACAGAAAAATGGGATACATCTCTCGTGTTGCTCAGCCCTGCAGTCCCTTGGGCATGACAGTGGCCTCTGAGTGAGGGGCAATGTTCTGGTTTTAGCTCTGGGGAGTTAAGAGCAGAGATAGCCTTAAATCACAGTCTGAATATTTTCTGCGCCTATTTACCAGTTTCCTGTTTTCTTGTTACCAAGATGATGATCTTACACCGACGGTTATTGGAAAGCCAGAAAATCAAGGACTGCAATTCAATTTCCTTACCTCTCCCACAAAAAGTAATTCAGCCTTTGAAGTGCTGAAAGAGGCTGAGGGGTCATTACTTGTCTCTGGGGTGCTCCAAAGGGGCAGAGCAGGCAGCTCGCCCAGAGGATAATGTGAAATCCAGCACAAGGAACCAGGGAACACCAATTTGTTTTTCAATCTATTTTGTTGCAGTTCAGAGCATCAGTGCAGACTGATAACAGAGGAAAATATGCAACACTTTGACTAAATCCACAGTCTCTAAAGGCAGCAGAATATACCACTCAAACCCCACACATTTTGGCTGTCTGTCTGCACTAATGCTCTGAATAGAAATACAATAGATCGAAAAACAAACAGCTCTGCTCCAACTCTTAATGGCAAGTTTTCTTCAAACTAAGGGCTGCCCCAAAAAGCAAGCAAAATCATGCAGTGGAAAACCTGCACAAACCCAAAGAAACTGCCAAAGTTGCTCCAGTCACTGCTCAGCCACGGATCACTGTGCCCAAGAACACTGAAAGTGCTAATTATATTTTGCAGGTTCCCTCAACATGCTCAAAAAATAGAAGCTGGGCATCTGAACTGATTTTTGTCAGGTAGGTTTACATCAGAGAGGACAGTGTGTTGCAATTTCTTCGTGACTTGTTAAAAAAACAAAACTACACTACTTTGACCAGCTTTTGTGACCCCTTTTGCATCAGCAGAAGTACAAGAGCCATTTGTTCCCACAACCAAGGGCAGACATGGCTCAACACACCCCTAAGGCGCCTTGATGCAAAGACCTTTAAAATTACACTTCTCAGGCATGGTCACCCCAAAATGGGTCTGATTCCCTCAGACTTCTTAGTAAGTACACAGAATTACTGTGAGCTGAGTCTATCAAGACACCTGGACCTCCAAGACACGCTGTCACCTCCTGCATCAGGCTTTTAGAGAGGCACCTCCTCAGCCCTAAAACTCCATTAAGACAAAAAGACTTTCAACTCTTCAAACATGAGTGCAGCTGCTCCAAAACAGCAGAGGAAGATGCAGCATTGTGAAAGCCAAGTACGGTTCACCCCCAAAAGCCAATGCGCTTCCTCCATCTCCTGGAAGAATTTTATAACTGCTGAGCTGCTTTTTGAGGGACAACAGGAACATTTTTGGCACCTTCTTTAAGTGGTATGTAAGGGCAGTTAAAATATACTGGAAAGAGAGAAAACAAGAACGAATAAGCAGGGCAGGGAGGCTGGGAAAGGACCTTTGTCCTGGTCCGTACCCCAACAGGCTGTTCCTGCACCACCCTGTCTTTGAACCAGGGTGTCAACCCAAATTCCTCCTCAAACACAAGACACTTGGCATCTCTTAACCAAAACCCTGCAGAATCCTGGTGCCTTATGTCATGTCTGGCCCATAAATCAGGTGTGTCAGCCTTCCTGTCCAGCACAGGAGAGCAAACTGCCACTGAGCCTCACCTCAGTGCAGCCCGTCCCTCTGCAGTGGGTTCACTGACCAGGACCCACCACAGCACCCCTCTGTAACACATCTCACCTGACCTGGGGACAGGGACAGCCCCGAGGCTCTCTTCTCCCTGCTCCCCTGCAGCAGCTCATTCGAGCTGGAGATCACAAAGGAAACCAAATGAGACTGCTCATTTTTTGGTGTAGTGCAAAAAGTCTGTTTATTTGTCTCTTGAAGGGTCAGTCTTGATGGATCATCTCAAAGAACAGATGTGATTAGCAGTCCAAAGCAAGGACAGCAATCTGCTGTGACCAAAGCACAAGATAAACCCCTTCCATGCCCACCTTTAAAAAACCTCTGGAGGGTCATGCCTGCCCAAGCAGGGGCACAGCCCTAATGCACAGCTAATGTAACACATTTGGAGGGTCAGTGGTACCCAGCGGACAGACTTTGACTCACTTGTAGAGACGAAATTCCGGAGGAAACATCTTTTATGTGTAGGTTCCAAAAGGAAAGGCCCCTGCCACAAGGCAGCGATGGGATCGCCCAGCTCCCTTTGGCAGAGGGAACATGGGGAATGTTTTAAATGAGAGGGACTGTGGTTTTTGGGCACCCGTGGAGTACCTACAAGGCTGACTTCGATTTAAAATGGGTGGGGTGTGGGAGTCCCCACACCCGGCCAGGTTGAAGGCAGAGGCACCCTTCGGCCCCCCTCAACCTCCTCATCCGCCTGAAAGGCTTAGTAGGGGCCGGTCCCTCCCTGCGGGCGGGGGAAGCACCCACCCGTCCCGTCCTCTCTCGCCCCCCGGCGCCCCGGGACAAGGCGAAGCGCCCCATCCCCGGCGCGGGTCTGGCACCGAGGCGGGGTAGCGAGGGGTGGCTGGAGCCGGGACAGGCCGGCGGGGTCGCGGGGAGCCGAGCCGCCCCGACCCCCCGGTGCCGAGCGGGCCCGGCCGGCCCCGCCGCCACGCTTTTACCTTTATTGGGCGCGGCGCGGCGGACACGGCGGGCGGCAGCGGGAACAATAAAGCTTTACAACAACAGCCGCCGCTGTCCCCGCCCGCTCCCCCCTCGGCGCCGCCATCTTGGGACCGCGGCAACGCCTCCGGCTCCCTCCCCACTGTTGTCTTCCGGTCGGATTTTATGTCCCCTGGCTGAATTTTCTCACCTTTGTAAACGTAACTGTTGTAGTCAGATAACTTCTACAACAGAAGTTGCTTAATGAAGAAAAGAACTCTGTTTCAAGCATTGCGCAAGGTCACATCACCGAAATAAATATGCATTAGGTAGGCGGAGAATATGTGTTGGATAGGCTGGTTCGTGTGAATTTTACTGCCTAAAAGATACAGCTTTTTACCCCTTGGTGTACTTGATTTGTGGAAATCTCCTCCTTACACCATGCGCAGATTAAACGATGTCTCCTTTCTGAACTAGACGTTGTGTCTGTGTTTTGGGACCACCTAAAACCGGCAACACCGGCTCACCGTCCCCGGGCAGCGCTGAGGGACCCGCCGGCAATGGCGGCTGCTGTCGCACCCCTACCTCGTGCCCGCCCGACTCAGCCGCTGTTGCAGCCCCCGCGGTCGGACACTGGAAGGGGCTGACCAGAGAGGCGCTGGAGTCACTGTTTCTGGAAGTGTTTAAGGAAATACTGGACATCGTGCTTAGTGCCATGGTCTAATTGACAAGGTGGTGTTGGGTCACAGGTTGGACTCGGTCTCAGAGGCCTTTTTGAACCTAATTGCTTCTGTGATTCTGTAATAAAACATCACCTTTCTGGGTTAGAGCTGCGGCTCATTCCCTGAGGGACGTGGTGGTGGTGGTGGCTAGGCGCAGCCAGCTGTGAGGGGCATGTGGGGCTGAAGCGGCAGGAGCCATGTCCACCTCAGAGTCACCTGCCCTTGGCCTGGGCCAAGGGAATGCTTGGGCAGTGCTGGACCTTCCAGCTCATGCTCTGGGCATACTTTGGGGTGCCAGCTGAGGGACATGGGGCAGGTGGACAGCAGCCCTGCCCTGATCTGCTGCTCCATTACCTGCTTGCCTGGTTTCCAGCCATCAGCTTCCCCACATGCTGCAGGCACAGCTCCCTGTGCTGTCCTGGTGACATCTCACTATGGTGTGCTGGGGAGGACACCTGGGGCACCAGGGTCACCAGGTCTAGAATTGGGGTGCTGAGGGGTGTGTGTGTCACACGCAGGGACCCTGGGGTGTATGGCTGCCCCTATGATACGCAAATAGCTAAGAAGCCCCTTGATGCTGAATGCCACCATGCTTGCCCATGTTTTGTGCATGTCTGCCATGTGTCAGTCTGTGTGCAACAGGATGCGGGGTGGGACCAGGCTGTTCTCACAGCCCATGTGCCAGCATCCTGCTCTCGGGGGCAGGGGTGACAAGACCCCGATCTGTATTTCTGTCATAGCAGGGGTGCTCCTTGTTCCTTCCCAAGACCCCAGTCTGTATTTACGCCAAAGCAGAGGTACTCCTTGTTCCTCCCTGAGACCCCTGTCTGTATTTCTGCCATTGCAGGAGAGCTCCTTGTTCCTCCCAGAGACCTCACTGTGTTTCTGTTCCCTGTCTCTCTGTCGGTAACCTGACCCCGCCCGTGGCTCACAAAGGGCCTCTGGGGGGATTTTGTTCAGCAGCTCTGAGAGCTTCCAGATGGCCCCAGTGAGTGGGACTGGCCCTGCCACCAGCAGCCAGTGCAGCGAAGGCCGAGTGTCCCCGCTGGCCTCGCTAAGCCACAGCTGTGCGGGGACCGTGCCCTGGCCGGCTCAGAGAGACCCCTCTCCCGAGTGCTAAAGTCGAGCAGGCATTCTCTGCTCTCTGTATGGTTGCACACCTGAAAGTTGCTGGTCCCTCCGTGCTCGGCTCTAACAGAGCTCTGGGGAAGTTTTGTCTGACTTGTATCATTGGAGAAACAGAAAGATTTTGGCTGAAATTTGTATGAAAAAAACCAACCAAACAAACAAAACCCAAAAAATACAACGCAATCTTGCCAGGCAGTACATGGAGTAGCAGGTTCATTTCCATTCACATTCCCAGGCCTGGAAGGGGGTTATCTGCTCCATCTATTGATAGATTGCAGAGGAGAGCTAATGAACCGACTCATTTCCATAAACAAGTGCTAATTGCGGGATAAGTGTGCAGAGGTGTGGAGAGTGATATCCTGGGCTGTGTGTGACCTGGTAACCAGCAGCAGGCAGGTAGTAGGGCCTGGGACTGTGGGTCCTGGCGACTGCCAAGCCCTATCCCCAGGGAAGCAGATGAAATTCTGGGGCTGGCATGTGGTCAAGCAGATCAGCTTGCAGACAAATGGGTATTAATTAGAAACCCACAATTTCATGATGAGACCTGTTCTGCTCTGAGGCCTCTGTGCTCTGCCAGGGAAATGCCTCTTGGCCGGGATTCTCAGCTGAGAGTGGCACGGCAGCTATTCTGCCATTACAATAGAAATGGCATCGCAGCAGCAGGTTTCAAGGTCACTTTTGGTGAATGCAACAAAAGCAGGACAGGCTGTTTTCTTGTGGAGGTGTGGAGAGAGGCTCGTGGGGACCTGCTCAGACTATGGTTCTTTTCCAGTCTCCTGCACTGAGCTGTCTTTGCTTCAGCTGTCAATTGTTGCTGCACCAGTTTTCTCCTGAGTGTTCCTATTTTAAGTGTTGAAGGCATCTCTGAGAGAGAACTCTGGACCCAGATCTGGTTATTTTTATTCCCAGACTGGTGATGATCAAAGCAAGGTGATACTGAGAAATCACCAGTGGCTCTTGCTCTATGGCTGCTGACAGCAGCTGACCTGGAGATGACACCCCAGCTGTGAGAATGACCTGCTCCAGGCTGCTGGGGGAGAGGCTGGCATTGGCCAAGGAGTATTGGTGAGATGAAGGGCAGTGGTTGCTATACTAGAAGCAACATCCCCGTCACTGTCAGATGTACACTTGCTGCAGAGCCATGTCATGCTGTCTGAGGCATGCTGAGCATGCACAGTACACCACAGCAGAGCAGGAGCCGTGTGTTGCAGCAGGTGCCTTCTCTGCAGGAGCAAAACCTTTCACGCAAGGCCATTCTTGATGGCAGAGAAGAGTCCTGATGTCTCTGATACCTTGAGAATTGTTCCTTGTGTGACAAACTTGCAGCTTTGGCACAAAAAGGGATGAGGTTTTGGCTACAGGCTTGTGAGCCTGCCTGTCTGTTTGGCGTTGTGATGCTTCCTGCGAGCATCTGGAGCAGGCACCTGTGGGAACAGCTTTTTGCCAGAATTAGAGAGAAGGAGAAGCTGAATGTCCCTGCCCAGACCAAGGCAGTGCAGCAAAAGGTCATAAAGGGGTGGCTCTTTGCTGAAACCAGCTCTGGAACTGAAATTGGTGTTTGCTGGGGGGTGTCTGTGATTCAGGGGGGGCTAATGGGATTGACAGCAGCCTGCTGGAAGAGCACCTGTGGTCTCCTGCCCTAGAGGGTATGGATGGTGGTGTGTGGAGGTGACAGGGCAGTGGCATGATGAGCAGCAATGGAAGAGAACAACACATGTGCCTTCAGAGAAGCCACACAGACTTTCCTCCAAAGGCTAGGGTAGGGTGGTCAGAGGCACCATGACATGCTGGCTACAGGGACAAAAACAGACTCCGAAGTTCCTGTCCCCATCGCCGTTTCTGTCCCCTCTGCTGCTTAAATTAATGGGATTCGTGTCCATGCCATGTAAATCAAACCAATGCCATGATCCAGGATTAGTCTCCCCAAATAAGAAAAAGGGTGAGGAAACAGGGGACACGAACAGGTTCCCAGTGTAGCTTTGTCAATTCCCAGCACAGTAACACTCAGTTGTCCCTTGAAAACATCTTAGTTCTTGTACAGCAAGTCCTGGTGAGTGGAGCTGTACCACTGAGTGCTTCCTTTCCCCAAAGTGTAGGACTGCAGGATAAAGCTTTACCAGGTGACTCTCCAAGGAACCCGCAGGGAAAGACCTAAGCGAGTTGAGCTGGTTTTGAGTTCAGCATCCTGCCAGGAATCACTTGAGTGTCACACAGAGGAGCCCAGGTGAGCATGTACCATGTCTCCAGCTACCATTCTCACTGGGAGCAGGCAGAAGCCCCACAGATCCAAACAGGCCTTATCTCCTGTCCCTTGAAAGAGCCCCTCTTGCTGAGACCCAGCCCACTGAAGAAGTGAGGACAGCCCTGCCTAGCTCTGCCAAAACAGCCTCCGCACCGCTTAAAAAGCTCAGGGCAGGGAGTCAGATGGGGTGAAACCCAACCTCCCCTCCAGAGCTGGGACACTGAGACGCAGTCCTCTCCAGAAGTTATATCTTCTGAAGAACGGACCCAGGAGGTCGAGCTGGGTGGGATCACTCCAGTGGCCAAATCCAAACTTTGCTGTTTCCACAAGCTTGTGACATGTGCATCTTTTCCAGGCAACACAGACCTTAAATCTGTTTGTGATGCTCTGGAGCATCTCTTGGTGACAGATGGGCTATCACACGGCACAGATTTACCCATTCAGGGGAAAAGAAATAGAAAAAGACACAGACGTTTCACCTTAGCTCAGGCAGGGGCAGCAGTGAGCCACGCCTAAGGCCATACGACCACATCTCTCCCCTCCTCGTTCATAAGTCTCCTCTGCCTCCCAGCTTGGGTGGTAGCAAGCTCCATCCGTGGCTTGCGGCTTCTCCTTTGAGCACTTGAGGGCACTGTTGGAGTTTGCAAAGAGGCAGATTCCTGGGGTGAAAGATTTGTTGCGTGTCCTACCATGCAGAGGAACATCCGTTTTGTGGCTTCTGTTGTCAGGGGTTTGTAGCTTTGGCCTGAATGCTCCGTCTTGGGCAATACCTTTCACAGAAAATATCAAGTCATGTGGACTTCTTTTATCTTCATTTTTCTGTAAACATTTCTCCCTTCCATCTTTTTAACCCCAAGGCTTCTCTCATGAGGGTCAGATCTCAGGGAAAAGGCTGGGCTGCGCAATGAGTTATTGACGGGAGGCAGAGAGTTTGATCACATGGACTTATACTTCACCTGCACAGATGGTTTAATTTTCCAAAGCACTGTTGATGCAAGGACGCACAGCCTGTCCATGTGTGAACACAAATCTCCTTGCTCCTGGTGCTGGTCTCCAAGCAAGGCAGCAGCACAGGCTGTGCTGGGGGTCAGCGCTGCACTGGCTCCAAAGGGCTGCACACAGCTCTCTGCTGGGAACCTGTGCCAGAATAATTATTTACATGTGCTGGCATAAAGTAATTGCTAATGGAGCGGAACACCATGCACGACCCCTCTGAGCTGTCCCAGAGGACACACTGGGAGTTACTAAGCAAAGTGCACTCTCCGTGTACCAAACCAGATTTCCTCCCACCCCAGTCCTCCTCCCTCCTGCCGCTGGAGCAGCTGGTTCATGGCAGAGGAGTTTCTGCCCCCTTTGCCCCATCCTCTTGCCTTTGCCAGCACATTTCAGGCTTGCACTCAGAGACTGTTGCCCTGTTATTCCATTTAAATTGCCCTTCAAAACTGAGTTGGATGGTGTCTTGGGGAAGGAAAGTCCCTGCTCCCATTAAGAAGCAGGGACTGTAAATGGGTTTGAAA
The DNA here is from genome assembly GCA_013399195.1 of Dicrurus megarhynchus. Lineage (NCBI taxonomy): Eukaryota > Metazoa > Chordata > Aves > Passeriformes > Dicruridae > Dicrurus > Dicrurus megarhynchus. The sequence goes on along the minus strand of VXAD01001045.1, from coordinate 279,436 downwards.
TATTTCACTTCTGTGTTTCTCCAGCCAAAATGAAGTTTCCATGAAGAGATGGACAGCTGGCACCCAGACTGAATTTGTAATGCCCTCTTGTAGTTCCTGATCCATCAGCTTCCTTGGCTTTTGATTTGATTACTTTTTATTGCAGTGATTCCCAAGAGAGACCATCTCCATGGCATTTGCCATTCCTGCTTCTTTCTGTGGGGTATATAGGGAAAGAAGTCTTATGTCCAGCTTCCCACAGGATACTGAACTGTGTTCACTCTGTTGCTGAGTGTGGTGGTCCAGTCTGAGCAGAACATGTTGAGATCCAACTTTCCAAAGGCCATCTTCTGCTTCTCCATCAGATTCTGACTTCTCTGGCCTCTAGAAAGTCCAGTTCCGAGGCTCTGTGGTTGCTATTGCAGCTATCACATATCTGTGATCCCTTACTAAATGTGATCAGATTTCTTCCAGTCTTTCCACAGACAGGTTGGAGTTTCAGGAGGCTGCACAGATTCCTTTCAGGATGGGGCACAGCACTTGTCTTCAGCTAAGCATCAATATCCAGCCCTGGCACCACTCCAGGCATGCCTTCATCCTCCACTCAGCGTGCCTAGGCATCTGTCCATGATGTCAGCTCTCCAGTCCCCTGCTATTAGTGCCTGGCCTCTTTTAAGCAAAATCCCACCTTAAATGTGGCCCAGAGTTCACCTCTTATGTGCTACTGGCAGGTAGGAGCTACTGGTACCTGTGACATTGATTTTTTTGTAATGTTACCAACCTTGCTGTACAAATTACTGTCCTGCTTCAGTACGCACGTCTGTTGGGATCTTTGGAATATCCCTTGGGCCTCTCCTTCCAGCCACACCAGTACTATCACAAGCTAACAGACTGAAGATCCATCTGCATGTGGTGAAAGGGATGCCCAGCTGAACTTGAACTCTTTCCTCTTTCCAAGGCTCCTCAGAAGGGGCTTCATGGTGAGCAGGGATGGCTCAGCATCTGCGCTGCAGTGAGCTGGGCAGTTCTCCCCTGCCAGAGGCTGCAGTCAACAGCTCCTGTTCTGTATGAGCACAACCTCCCTCCTCTCCGTCGCTGCTGTTAGCAGAGCAGCAAACTCCTGGCTTGTCAGGATCCCTGCTCCAAGATCTTCAAGCTGCAGACTGCCCTGGGCACTGAGCACATGCAGTTCCTCCACTGCTTTATTCCCTTTGCAGGTCCTTGCTGCTGCAGTATTCCCTTCTTCAGAACCAAGTATCTATTTCTTCTCCCGTGCTTTGGCTTTAGGTAAAAAACAGTATCTCCATACTCTCATTTTTTCTGGTGACAGCCCCCATCAACACCTCTCTCAGCTGTTCTAGTGCTTCAAACACCATTCCTGGGCTGAAGAGTCTGTTCTTCCAGAAATCGTATCCCCATTTAGATAATAAAGTGTTTTCCTTTCATTTTCCTGCCTTTGCTCTGGGTGGCCGGCTCTTCTTGCAGCCTGTGTTTCCTTCCATGCATGTGCCTGGGTTTGTCTGTGATCCAGCATCCCTGGTGGTCTGGGTCCCTACATGTTGTCCATTTGCTCTGTTTCTAGGTGCTGATTTGTTTTCCTATTAATCTTCCTCCCTCCCTTGCTCAGCTCTCCCTAGACTGCCTGCTGCCAACATGTTTCATGTATCCTGTGCTGCATAATAACCCAAGGGAAGGGGACTTCATGCCTGGACCCTGGGGCTCTGTAAGAGCTATTTCCAGGGGTGGCAGGTGCTGGCAGGGCTCCAGCCATGCGTTCCCTTGCTGATTTAGTTGCTCTCCCTTCAAACTACCCCCCATGGCACATGTCCCTCTGCACGTCCTAACCTAGTTGCTGCAAGGACCATGTTCCTGCTGGGGCAGAACACTGCCAATCCCTTTTTGGCCCTCAGCACAGGCAGCAGCTTCACACCAGTACCTGCTGCTGGCTGGGAGTGGGGAGCATGCTCAGCTGGCCTGCAACCTTGCTTTGCTTTTTCTGCTGGAGGAGCAGAGGATGGAATCTCCTGCAGTCCCCTGATGGTTCCAAGGCAGTGCCATGGTTTGTATCAGAAGCTCCTCTCTGGGCAGCAGTGTTGAGCTGCAGAACAGAGAAGGGTTTGATCACAAAATCACAGGATGGTTTCGGTTGGAAGGGACCTTAAAGCTCGTTCTGTTCCTTCCCCCTTCCATGGGCAGGGACTCTTTCCACTATCCCACATTGCTCCAAGCCCCATCCAGCCTGGCCTTGAACAATTCCAGGGATGGGACAGCCACAGCTTCTCTGGGTACCCTGTGCCAGGGCCTCAGCACCTTCACAGGGAAAAATTTATTCCTATAATCCAAACTAAATCTATCCTCCTTCAGCTTAAAGCCATTCCCTCTTGTCCTGTCAAGGGGGATGTTCTCTATACAGACAGGTAAGTCTGTGCCCTGTGCACCTGTCTGAGGAGCATCCATCCTCCAGGTCTCCATCACAGAGGAGTAGTGCCTCAGACACTTCACAGAGGTCCTTTCTCCTGGACCGAGACCTGTGCTGTTATAGGATGAATGGAGGCCAAGTGGGAGAGGTCCCGATGGGTGGCATCTAGCAAGGCGAGATCCATGCCTGACTGATGCAGGCAGAGCAGCATGCACCCCAGATATCGTCCCTTGGCTATCCCAGGCCAAATGCCAAGCAGGACGTTTTGGGAAGTGGTGTTGCAAAGGAAGCTTTCTTTAAAAATCACTTTATGGGGTTGCTGATGATCATCTCTCCATCCTCAATAAAAGTGTGCTGTCCCTGCCATCTGCTGACTCCTTTGTTTGGGCTTAAGATTGAGTCGTGGGGATGACTTGGGGGGGGCGGGGAGGGGTAAATAGAACCCCCGTCTGCTTTCTACAGCAGTCACAGTCAGCTGGATGGGAACAGTGGAGGGGCGGCAAGGCATGAGAGAGAGAAATTAGTAAAATCATCTTTGTCCCCCTAGAAAACATGCTCCTGGGGGAAAGGTGACCTGAAACCTGGATGTGGGAGGATGGAGTCAGTCTCCTGTCTCCACGGTTACCCCCCACTCCCTCTGCTCTCACAGAGGAGCCCCCAGTTCCTTCTGATGTGGGAAACCAGCTACCACCAGCCAGCCTTATTGGGCAACTTTATCCTGACTGGGTTGGCACTGAATTCCCTCAAAAATTCATCTTGTTTTCACGTGGGAGAAAAATTCAGGCTCTCTGTGAGCTACCCCTGCCCAGCAGCCTCCCTGAACAGCCCAGACCTCCTCCTCAGGCTGTCCCAGTGCATCCTGCTTCCCTGGGAACAGCCAAAATGATGAACACTGTCCCTGCCCACAGGCCCAGCCAGGGCTGCAGCAACCCTGCCCAACCTGAGTCCCAGATAAATCACCGGGGCATGGAAATCACGGCATTTATAAATATTGATCCTGTCTTTGGGGAAGTTCACTATTTTGGAGAGGGAGATTTTTCTAAATAGCATTAAATAGAGATGCTGGAATTATTCTTGGCTCTGTCAACAGCACGGATCTGTGTGGCTGCCCTGTGTGTGGGGCTGAGTGCTCTGGCCTGGGCCCACTCCCTGCTCCTTCTCATCTCCCTTGGGGCTTTGGGCCTCGGGGTTATTTATTTTGGGATCTCTCCCAGCAGGGCAGACATGGAAAAGGTCTGTCTGTCTCAGAGCTCTTTGCAAGAGAAGGGTTTTAGGCCTCTGGCTGTTTTAGCCCTGTCCCCACATACTGGGGACAGGTTGTGCACAACCACCCACCCCTGCACAGCTGGCCCAGGTCTGAGCTAACCCTGTGCTGGTTGTATCCTGTGCTGTCTTCTAATGTATGGGACCCAGCAACAGTCATCCTCTGGGAAAAACTCCATTGGCACTTCCTCTGTACCTCACAGGCACCACCTGGAAGAATGGAGGGGAGACTCAGAAATAGGGTGGCAAAAGGTTTCCAGCACCTCGCAAGGCTCCAGGAAGTTTGTGGGTGGGTTATGTGGGTTAAGCATTTCTTATCAAGCCTGCGGGTCAACCTCTGGAGGTCTTTTACTCCAGGATGAAGAATGGCACATGTTCTGGTGGGCTGGAACACTGCTCTTGGATATGAAAGATCACTGGGTGAAAAGCAGAGACCTTGATTTCGCATGATCTCCTGGGATGGAAACCTCCAGAATGAGAAAGTGATGTCATGGTAAAATGGTTTCAAATTCAACTCAATTTCAAAATTTCAAATTCATGTAATCTCTCAGTAAGCAGTGCTGGACATCTGTCTAGCAACAATTCCTTAAATATGTGGGTAAGACTGTCCTGTCTGGGGTATAGTACAGATCAGACAGATGACCATAGTGGGTCAGCAGAAGAAACCAAACGTGTGCTCATTGATCTGGGCAGCTTGGGAGGGTGCTGTGAACCAGAGGTCGTCTTCTCTGTAGATGTTCAGATGTTTTGCTGTTTGCTCTGACCTGGCAGCTGAGGACATTTCTTCCTGAGACTGACCTACAGGAGAGGACAAGGCATGGGGACAACAGACCAGATGGATGGTGGGCATTTGGTCATCCTCCCAGGAGAGCCTCCAGCCTAGCCAGGCCCCAGGGGCAGCACAGAGCTTCTCCACATTACTGGGGTCTGGTGGGGATTTTGAGGAATAAAGTGACAGGCAGTGTGGGCTGGCAGGTGCCAGGGCAGCACAGGGGGCTCAGGGGACTACAGGCATCCCAGAGATCCCACCGCTGAACTCAAACCAGCTCGGTATGAGCCAGCCCATTCTCCCTCCTCAGCACAGTGGGTTTACTGCTCCAACAATGCTGGGAGCACAGCTGTGCTAAAGAGACCCATTCCTGAGACCTGTAGGGACACATGAAGGGCCAGTCCTGCAGTCTCCTGACTTGGAGTGGATCCTCTTCTTGCATCCCAAGGGAAGAGCTGTTTCTCACAACAAGCACAGGGACCTGTTGGAAGGATACCTTCCTGGGTAACTGTGCATCTCTTGAGTGGTGAGAGATCTCTGGTGAGATGGGCTTTGGAGCACAGAGTGCACTGGAAATCCTAAGGCAAGGTGAGCCACACTTACCAGGCCGTCAGAGCAAGTTCTGGGCTGGCACACACCCATCCTGGTCACTCCTTTCTTCCTGAGCTCTGCCCCTTTCACCACCTGGGCAAGGCTCTGCATCCCTTCCTGAGGAGGAAGGCAAATTGCTCCGTGTGTCAGAGGGGAGAGCAGAAAGGCTGGTCTGCAGCACCGGGCAGCACCAGCCTGGTGCTCCACTGGTGATGTGTGTGGCCAGCCTGGAGCAGAGCACACCTCAGACTGGAGCCCCGGGCTGAGGCTGTGCAGCTGCAAGTGGGAACAGTCAGGCAGCACCTGTCCCAGGCAGCCTCCTCCTGGAAGCTACCACTCGAGGCTAAAGTGGGGCTCTTGGGCTCCCCTGCCCTGCTCAGGGAGCAGGTAGCCAGTAGAGGCAATACCTGTGTACAGAGCTCTGTTCTGCAAATCAGCAGCCAAACCATGAACCCATTTGTCATTTGTCAGCCACTTTTGTGCCCCTTGGTGCTGCTGCTGCTTGCCTGTGCAGGGCTGAGCCTCCTTGCCCCAGGGAGAGGATCCCCATGGGTGGGAGTCTTTTGAGTTGGCAGAACAGAGTAACTTGTGGCAATGGAAATTCAGCCTTGGAGTGAGTCAGATACATGAATCAGCAGGTCCCAGAGCACAGGCTGCGCCCAGCCTTGTGCAGGGAGAGGTCAGCATCCTGCTTGTGCTGCACAGGGTCTGTGTGGGAACAGCGAGGGCAGGCCTGGGTCTACCCATAGGGGACACAGAGGTCTCCAAGCAGGGGAACAGGGCAGGTGGGTACCTCCTCACCTGCCATGCTCTGCTCCATGTGGTCTGTGGCCATGGCAAAGGGACTCTGCAGGAGTTACGGCCCTGGTGAGCAAGACACCTCCTGCCCTGGGAGGGGAGAGCCCCAGCTCCATGCTTACCTGCCGTGGATGAGCGTGCCAGGCAGGGCAGCACTTGATGGGAGGAGTCCCTTCACTGCAGTCTCTGTGCTGTGGTCCCTGCACTCCGTAGTGGTTCCTCTCTGCTGCTTGCACACCTGGTTTTTTGCAAAGAGCAGGCAGCTGAACTGCCCCCTCCTGCCCCATGGTGTCCTGCACACACTGTGCTGGGTGCAGTGGACAGGGGCCTGATGGCCATTTGTGTCCTGCTACCAGAATCCTCACTGGAGAGCTGCCACTGTGGGCACCAGGCTCAGAAGCCAAGTGCAAGCTCTACCTGGTTTTTCCAGGGGAGGGACCATACTAGCATGAGACCAGGACAGAGCAGGGGATGTGGGATGAACATAAAGCCAAGGAAATGCTTAGCTTGATGCCGTGCTCGAGATGACCTTACCCCATCATCTGTGCTTTTGCAGAAGCTGAAGCAGATGTAACATGGCAGGGAATTGGTTTTTATTCATCCTCTCAGCACTAAGCATTTCAGGAGAACAGAAACTTTAGAAACAGAACTTTACAAATAAATGTCCACCTTCTCTGTCCCAAAGCCCTTCTGATGGACCATCACAACCACACTTACAGTGTGCTGGTGAACCAGAGCTCTGTCCTTCAACCCTGACCCTGGAAAAGCATCTTCCTTTGACAGAGCTTTACCTTTGTAGTGAGCCTTGAGCATCCTAACCACAGTAGTGCTTCTGCAGAGCAAAGTCTTGGGATCTTCAGACAGCTCTGGAAGCAGGGTGAGACACATCAACCATTCTCCTGCAAATGCTCCAAGACCACATGCAGACCAGTGTTAAATAAATGCATGTTTATGGTAAACCACCACGGACGTTGGTCTGTGAGATGTTTGATCTCAGTCTAAGGTTGCCATCACAATTTTGCTGTTCCTTAGCCTGAGGTTAAACCACAAAAGTCTTTTCTTTCTGCAGAGCTGCGAGCATTCCTGACATTTTCTTTAGCAGTAGGTCACTTGCATCTGCAACTACTAATGCATGTTGCTGGAGCAAGAGCAATACCCTGTAAAGAAACTATAAATCCAGAAGAACTGTAGCCAACCCCACGAACAAGGCATTTGATACTTTTAGGATATATTTTCAAGCAGCTGGATGTTCACTCAACACAGTTAGAACCCCAAGAGAAGATCCTCCAGATCTCCTCTGAAGTTAAACAGAGGATATAAACCAACCTGAAGGCTCTAATTTTCATATACTAAGGGCAGTTCAATTAATAATTAAAATGATCAAGAGGCTGGAGGGGTTGTCTTGTGAATAGCACTGAAAACGTTGGGATTCGTCAGTTTGAAGAGAAGAAAACTGGAGGGGATGTGACTGAAGGGAGTGAATCAGGTGAAACTGAAGTCAGTCCTAAGGCCAAGAGCTAGGGGCAGGCAGTGGCACTGGTAGGATATCACTGAAACAGAGAAAAGGAAAGATTTCTTCACGCAGTGAGTAAAACCTCAAGAATTTGCTGCCACGAGAGGCTGTCAGCATGGGTGAAAAGGGATTAGACCAGCCAGTGGAGAGCAGGTCCATAAGGGAGTATCAGTCAGCCTTCTGCTGTCCCAAGCCCAGTGACCAAGAATACTGAAGTAGGAGGTGCATAGGCTGCAGAAGGCTCCCCCAAAACAGCATCTCCTATTGCCTCTGCTAGTTGCAGGCAAGACAGGTTGTAGCTCTGACCCAGTAAGGTTCCTATTTGCTTCCCTGTTCCAATTTTCTTTTGCAGGATTTTTCCATTAGTTAGCACTCAGCTAATGGGGCATCTCAGCACTGGGGCTGAGCAACAGGACTGAGCCCATGGGGATAAACTCCACCCTCCTCATGGTGAGGACAAGCTCCTATTGATAAGGATGGAACAGATGGGAAGCGCGTGCTGTGCCCGTGTCCAAGCAGTGAGACCATCCACACTCAGCTACAAACATGTAACACCCTTGGCAGCACGACCCTTGCCTGCACAGCCCTGAACTTCCTGTGCCTTGTGCTGGAGCCAGAGCCTTGCTGTGTCTCTGTTCTGGAGATGCGAGCCCAGGGTGGGCCCCAAGTGCCTCCTGGAAAAGAAAATGCAGGCACTGGTTAAAGTTGTCCTGATCCAGATGAGATATGTACCAGTATGGGTCATACCATTGTTGCACAAAGCCTGCACACCCATCAGCAGAGCTGTGTACCACGCACCATACAGACTCATGAAGGCCGTGCAGTTTTAGTTTTTTCTCTTCAGGATCTTTGCAGAGGCAAATAACCCATCTGCTTTTCCAACATATTTCTCCTAAATTCTTGGGACTGCTTTGGATGGGGCTTGGAGCAACCTGGTCTAGTAGAAGGTGTCCCTGCCCATGGCAGAGGGTTGAAATGAGAGGGTCTTTAAAGTCCCATCCAGCATAAACTACTCTGTGACTCTGTGAGACCCACCTTAACAGGAGGCATGATGTGATGCTCAGGCAGACCTAGGACATCATAATAATGAACCATCTTCCCAGCCAGCTAACACACGTCTCACTCCAAGTGCTCCATGACAAGAAAGTGCTCATAAAGTTATGTAGGAAGCAAATAGGGATGAGTAAAATGGGTTTGGCTTGATTAGGAAGAAGGCTCTGTCTTCATCTCTCAGTTCCCAACATACTCCTAGTTTCACAGGGAAGTAATTTAGGAGATTTTAAGTCCTTCCCAGGGCACAGAAAGGATGTGTGTAAGGATACAGCTGTGTTTCTTCATATCTGTATAAGGATGCAGGACTCCTCACAGCCCCAATAACATGCTTAGGTAAAACTTGTCTGCAGCAGTGAGCTGAGGGGTACAGTTCAAGCCCAGGATTTCAGTTTGACCAAAGCATCCACTCTGGCTTCAGGCATGACATGCATTTCAAAACACGATTGGTCAGGGATAAAAGCTGCCATTGTCCAGTGAGACAAAGCTGCTGATGAATTTCCCTCTCTTCTGAATCCTTCCCAGGTGATCTCAGTTCCTGGCAGTGATTCCCTCAGTCAGGAGTCTTGGTCAAGTAACTTGGACAAACAATATTTAGCCTCAAAATATTTTGAGAGTATGTTTTGCTTATTTGCTGTTCATTCACCACGCTGCCTGACTGGGCTGCTTGGCCATGCACGGTGGCTTCTGATCATGGATTGGGTGGGCCTGAATCTTCACAAACAGAAGGAAGGTGGGTGCAGCCGGCACAGGTGTGTGTTTGTTCTGTCTTCCAGACACTGCCAGCATCCACAGTTGCTGTTTGCATCATTCTTCCTGCTGGGCAGAGCACCAGAAAAGTGACCAGCTTGGCTGCCATGTGGGAAGCCTGCAATTTAAGTCACATCAATGTCAGATGCCACCTTCCTGCCATGATGCTTGTCGGAGTCCTCCCACATCAGAGAAAGGCCGTTTGAGATGCAAAGACCACCTACAAAAACCTTCATCTGACCGAGCAGAAGACATCTTTTTGTGGGAGTGCTGCAACCTTCTTAGAACCACAAGACACAGAAGAGGGACCCCATCCCCACAGAGCAGAGCTACATTATTTGTATGCTGTGACTTGTAATATCATCCAGCAATGCCCTGGAAGCTCCTGCAGTATCTCCCAATCTCCCTAATTCAGAAACTGATTTGTTGTGATGCCTGGAAGGTGCCTGGAGAAGTGATGACTCCACTGACTCCTCCCGGGCCAAAGCAACTAATGAAAGGCTTCTGCTGTGCCAGCTGCAGCCCAGCAATTTTCATCAACACACTCATGAAAGATGTCTTTTTCCTTTCTAAAGGCAGGAGGACATAATCCCCAAATGAAAATATCGTTAACCCTCCAGTGTAACTGGGAAGAGGGAATTCCTGAGCAAAGTGTGTCCTGAGCATCTGCAGGACCCAACATTCCCTCTGCTGACCCTTGAGCAGACAATGTCAAGAGAAGTTCAGGCTGAACTCATTACTTATTTTCTTCGAGGAAATTTATTTTCAGTTTTGTTCTGAGAAGCCTAACCTGTTGCTTTCCTAGAATGAAACGTGGTTCTGTTGTTCTCCATCTGCCTTTTAGGAGAATTACAGAAATTTTCAAATGAGGCAACCCAAAGAGTTTGGGAGTAATGAGACCTGGGGGCTGCCTCCCCACAGTGCCTGGGGAAATTACTTATATTGCATGCTGAGGGAACGGAGGACTCTCCCTTCCAAGGGTCATCAGCCAGGATCCTCTCCAAAGGTGACACTCTGCACCTTCATGAAATCCTGCCCTTGATACCTTCACATTACCAACCTTGTCAGGCTGGGCTGAGACGTTTAACACCAATTCACTCCTCTAAGCTGGGCTGAGGGCAACTGAACTGTCACAAGTCCCAGCCACGACACTCCTGTTTCACCAAGGTTTTTTCTATACAACTTCCCAGGAGCTTTCTCCTCATGAAAATACATTTCTAAAATATATTTTCAAAATATCAGTCAGCTGCAGAAAGATATTCATTCACATTTGCCAGGTTTTGAACAAGCACCCAGGAACATTGCACTGATGGAAAAGAAGAAAGGATCACAAGGGGGGTTCAATAGCAGACATCCTGCAGTCTCAGGAAGGACTTGGTGCACACGAAGAGCAGCTTTGTGCTTGACTGCCTTTGCCAATGTCAGTGGGAGCTAAGCCTGGCCCTGCCACCATCTCAGCATGATGGAAATGGAATATCTCTCTCATGCCACCATGGGTCATTTCAGGTTTCCTTAGCTGAAAATCCACATTTTTAACTTCACCAAGACCAACAGCTTATGATTCAGTTCACATCCACAGAAAAGTGGCCCGTCTATGTTCCAAGGCTGTATGGGATGAAGAGTTTACCACGTCTCCGGGCTCCTTGTTCCAATGGTCAGTTATTCCCACTGTTAAAAATAGTTACTTTATCTCAAGCCCAACAACCAGCAGCTTTGCCTTCCAGTCCCTGGATCTTTTTCTGTCTTTGTCTGCCCTCTTAAAGAGCCTTTGCACTCAAAGTATTCCCCCACATCAGTTCTCACAGACCACGATTAAATCACCTCTTAAAAACCAGATAAACAAAACAGATCATGTTCCATTTGTCTCTCACTGAGAATGATTTCTAGCCCTGGGATAATTTTCTCGTTCTTTCCTGAGTCTTTTCCAAGTTTTCAGTGTCACTCTCAAGCATTAGCACCAGACCTGAATTTGCCGTTTTGATGATGATGTCACTAAAATCGCACGCAGGAGCAGTGCCACCTCTGTGATGTTCCCTGCTTGTGCATGTCAAGGTCCTGTCCAGCCTTACAGTGGCAGTGGGACCATCTGTTCTTGGGTTTTGGCCAAAGCCTGAACCCTCCTAGGAGTCCCTGTTCACCCTGTTCCATCACTGCAGAGTGGCCTGCAGATCTCATATCAAGCCATCATTAAATGTTGACTGAAGTGTCCCTGATTTTCTGTATTCCATTGCCTATGAACCACTCATCCCTCCAGCTTGATTACTTCCTGTGCCACCAAGTATCTGTCTGTTTTTCTTTAGATAAGGTTTTATCCCATCCCAGACAACCATTCTGTGCTGTCAGTAATCCCATAAACAAGCTTTTCCCATGATGTTCTTGTGCTTGCAGCATACCAGTTGCTTCCAAGAGGGAAAAAAATCTGTGCTATCCCTTTGCAGTACAGCCCAGGTGATTTCTATAGCATTAAGCTAGGTATTTCTAAAATGAGAATGTTTTAGGAAGCGTCACAGGCAGTCCAATGTTTGCGTTCTGGGAAGGGTGTCATGGGCTTGGCAGAGGCAGTGCATCCCACTCTGAAAAAGCATCTGAAGTACTGAAAGGAGTTTCCATGTGGAGGGATCCACATTTCTTCTCCAGCTGCAGAGAATCCCAGAGAGTTCCTAGACTAGACAGCAAAGTGAGGCAAAGCCGAATGACAAAGTCCAATTTTTCATTTATCAAACAAGACTCATAGAATCAGGGAATCACAGAATATCCTGAGCTGGAAGGAACCCACAGGCATCATCAAGTCCAACTCCAGGACCTGCACAGACACCCCAACAATCCCACGCTGTGCCTGAGAGCATTGTCCAAAGGCTCCTGGAGCTCTGGCAGCCTCGGGGCCGTGCCCATTCCCTGGGGAGCCTGGGCAGTGCCCGGCACCCTCTGGGGAAGGGTCCTGTCGCTGTCACCAGAGAGCAGAGATCAGCACCTGCCCTTCCGCTGACCCTTGTGAGGAAGATATAGATTGTTTCTTCAGGAAGCTGTAGAGTCAATGAAATGCAGCCTCCCAATCCCCCCAGATTCTTGCTCCAGCATTCATGCATGTACCTTTTAGCAGAGCTCAGGATCCTGCTGCAGGCCCAGGACAGGTGGAGCCAGGGCCGCAGCATCGCTGTGCACCCCTCGTTCCCCCCGCTGCCTTCTCACACCCGCTCCACCTCCCCTCGCTGCACAGCTCACAGGATCCTTCCCATCTCGCTGTCAAGGCTCTTAGTTAACAAAGTATTTAAGAGGTTTTGGTGCCTCTTAATAATGCACTTAGAAATATCTTTGATGTTAAGAGGTGAACTTCAGTCAAGTACTTTGCCATGGGAGGAGCATGGAAATGTCAGCTGGATCGTACCTATTTGAGCTGTATTGCTGAGGGGACAGTGTCAAACCTAAGCCCTGTGAAGCCAGAGGCAACCTGTGAGACTTCAGCAGAGAAGCTGGATGTATTCCAGAGCCACCAGTCTGAGCCCAGAGCCCTTCACTGTCTCCCTGCATGTCCCACTTGGCTCTGCACGTGGCCAGGAGAGGGGTGGTCGAGGCTGTGTGAACTGAGGCTGTGTGAACTGTTTGGTAGATCATAAATTGCTTTGTCTCAGCCATGAGCAGCACAGGGCAGCCTGTGCTCCATGTCCTCTGATGGACAGCCTGGGCAGAGGCTGGTAGATTTCTGATTAAATAGTTTAAAAAGAGTATTTGAAGGAAGGGGAGAGTGAAGTCAGCTGAGAAAAAGGAATATTCTTCCCAGACGTTAAGGATAATGGAACGGGGAACTAGCACAGGCTGTGAGGTCCCCACTCCAGAGTAAACCCAGACCTTCCTCCTAGGGCAGAGAGGAGGACCCCAGCATGGGTCCCACATGGGTATCAGCTAAGCAGGTGGCAGTCTGCACTCCTCTGACAAGCTCAGACCATGGGATGAGGTCTCAGGAGCTGAGAAAGGCTTTATTTTCAGAGGAACAGACTCCCAGAGAGTTCCCTTTGGGGACGAGATGAATCCCTAGATCTTTCCTGACACCATCTCATCAGAACTGTGCTTTCCCCAGCACCAGGAAGATGCGCTCAGCTCCTGCTGCTTGTTTGACTGCACCAAAACATCCTGCACCTCTCACTGCTCCCACCATCCATCCACAAGAACCCAGCAACTGCCAAGCAAAAGAAATAACCAGCTCTGGAACAGTTGTGTCTCAGATGGCAAAAGCTGGTAAGAGGCTCTTCTAGCTTTTCTGGATGGCTTTTGTACCTGTATTTCTTTCACTCCTTTGCTAAGTGCCAGTTCCTGACCCAGGACCTGGCCTTCGGGGCCCAGGCAACCCTGCAGCCCCCACACCAACACACACAAGCCCTGCGAGGAGGAGAACCTGGCAAGAAGAGTGGGAAATACTGTCACTTTAGCTGAGGTCACTCTGCAGCCCATCTTCTACCCAAGAGACCTCAAATGAAGACACTGGAAAATAACACTGGAACAAATTCAGATGTTATTCTCCAGCCTGTCGTTACCCTGAGTCAGACAGAGACAAGTGAAGAGCCTCTACCCAGGCTGGATTGTAATTGGAGTGATGGAAAAGACCATTAGGTCATCTGGGCCATCTACCCCCGCCAACACACGCCTGTTCTCTGCTTCATGTTATCTAGTGCTGAGCTCGGAGTGAGTCAAGTGATGCAGCTTCCAGTTTCCCACGGGAGACTTCTCCTAATAAAACTAATAGCTGAGATGGAAACGTTTTGCGATATCCTGCCTAAATATCCTGTTGCTCACATTCATCCCATTACTCTTGCTGATCCTCCCTCTGGAATCACATCTCTCCTTGGTGTCCATGCCCATCACCCCCCTGCTGACAGTTACAGTCAGATTTTCCCTGGGTTGCCATCTAGACAAGCTGCATTTTACTGTTTGGTGGTAATGACTCCAGACCCAAGGCTGCAAATAGCTTTCTTTGTCCTTGGAGCCTTTGGACTCCTCCTAAGAAGCTAGATTCCCCAGATATTCTGCAAAGGGAAATAATCTGAAGAGTTTTTTGTACAAAATTAAGGATGAGGCTTAGAGAGATGGACTGTTGAGTCAAGTTTCTCATGATAATTCTTTATCTTTTGTTCTGATCTAGTTTTCCTGCTTTAAAATTTATTCTCTGATTTCTCCAGGGATCTCCATCCCATTTCCACACTTAATTAGAGCTTGAAGCCCTGACAAGGCACATGATGCCACTTGGAGGAATGCTCCAGATGCCAGGTGACTTAAAGGTATTCAGTTTGTAAAGAGACTCTGGCATTTCCTTGCAAGATAGAAGATGGAAAAAAAGGAAGATAGGTAAATCTATAGGTTGATGCCTTTAGGAGCAAGACATGTAGCCGTGAAACTTTCTAAAGGTTTCAGTGCACACAGCCTGGGTCCTTCCCCTCACTGTGAATAAGAGGCTTATTAAAATAAGTGGTTTTCAGGGTTGTGCAAGCCCCGTGGTACAGCAGTTCTCCAACATCAGATGCTGAGAGAGTGGGGAATCCCCTCGGTCCCTGGCGAGCTCAGTGTGGCATGTGCTCCTTGCCCACCTGGTGCTGCTCAGCCCTTGCAGGTGAGCCTTGTGACTTCCTCCAGGGTCACAACCGGGAGCATCCTGGCGGCCGTGAAGAGTATGGAGAGGAAGGCCTGAATGAGTCAGACACACACAGGGTGTGTCATATCACAGGTTTTTCCTCAGAATTGGACCTGGCTTTCAATACACTTCTTACCATTAGCTTCTGGCAAAAACCTTGCCATGCAAAATTATGCCATGCTGCCTCGATGCCACCAGCCTGGAAGGCCAGCATCCCTGAAGGGAACAGTGTCTTGCAGGGAGCAGAATGAGCCACAATCCAAGATGGAGCCTCTGTGTAGGACAGATAAACAGAGCCCTGCCTGCAACAGGAAATTAATTTAAATTTAGAAGAAATAATTTTTTCCCTTGGTCGAATGAGATGGGAGATCCTCCTTCTGTTCTTCATTAAGCAACAAAGGGTGAAACCAACAGCAAATTGTGTGCAAACCACCCAACTGCGGCCCTGAACTCCTGAAACATCTTTATTCACTTAATCTGGGATTCAGGAAATTCTTTTCCAAGCCAGTTTTATTGGGTGGTTTGCATTGAGCTCTCAGCCTCCCAATCAGTAACAGATGAACAATTTTGCATAACATTTTTCTCCTGGATTTTTGGCTCTGCTCCTCCTTTCTAGCGGCTGAGCTGATGAAGCAGGCCTGTTGTTCACCTTTTGGAGACACCAGCCTTGCTCCGATTCTGGGAATGGACGCAGGCTGCCCTGGGTCCTGATCAAGGCCAAGTCCTACCTTTCTGGATTCACCTCCATTGGTGCCTCATCTCCCCATCTCCTCTGTCCCCACCTCCTTCCTAATTCCTTCCTCCTGCTGCTTCCAGGGCTGGCATCAGGTACTGATCCCATAAAGAACAGCCCAAGCGTGTCCCAGCTGCTGAAGGACAGCAGTAGATGCTGATAAACTGCAGCAGCCTGACTGAGATGTGTGGGCATCTGCTGAAAAAACACAATGGGCACAGGTCCAGCTGTGGCTGGAGCTGCATGAGGAGGAGGGGCGCTCTGGGGGATGATCTGCCCCTCAGCCCTTCTCCAGGCAGGTGGCTACTCAGCTTGTTTTCACTGTTGCCTCCTGGGCAGAGCTGTTGTGACTGGGAGCAGAGCACAGATGGGGTTTTGTGCCACTGGGATGCCTCCAGCACCAGTGTCCGTGTTGGTCCATTACCCGGTGCTGTGAGCGTGTCCCTGGCTGTGGGAGGGATGCGTGTGCCGTGCAGCGGGAGGACGTGCCAGAAGGGGTGGGGATGAGTCGGTGCGTGCATCCACACCCATCCCTGTGGCCAAGGTGGTGCCAGGCCGCAGGGCTCCTCTGCCCCACTGGGAACGTTTGGACCACCAAGAGAAAGCAAAAGGGTGAAACCCTGGAAAAAAAGGGCCTGGAGAAATCCCAGCCGTCTGGCAAGGGACTGTTTATGTGTGCACCCCATGGCCATGCACGTGTGTGTTACTTGTCAGCATCTCTCTGCCTCCACCCCTGTGCCTTGGCTGCCCAGAGCTGCCAGGACTCAGCTGAAGGCCAGTCAGGAAATGAAATAGGTGCTATGTCCCCACCTTGTCCCCCCTCATGGGTGGGCTCCCTCACCTGCCTGTCGCCCCCCGCACCCTTGCAGACCCTCTGGCAGCTGATTTTGCAAGAGGATGTTGCCGCCTTGATGTTTCAGCACTGCCAGTTCCCAGAATAACTGCATCCCGGGGCTGGGGAAAAACACTTTGCTCAGCTGATGTGTTTGCTTAGACGCTTCAGCACAGGCTTTTATTATTATAATGCCTCTGAGATCTGGGACTTAGAGGGGGATTTGCTGCCATGTGCCTGACAAAGAGGAGTGACCTCAGCGACACCGGAGAGCAGAGAGTATATAAAACCTTTCTGGGCTCTGTGTAGGAGTGCCGCTTCCCTTTTTGGCTGCTCTCAGCTCCATCTGCTCTCTCCACACATGGGTCTCCCTGATAGTCCCTCTTGGGCGGAGAGACGACCCGGCAGGAGACAAGTGTTCACACGAATGGGCTTCACACTATTTGCAGAGCTCCCAGCTTCATGCCCTGAATGTTAAGCACAAGAGTGATTCCCCTCACTCCAGCAGGCCTGCACCTTCTCTTCTCCATCCTTCTTCCTCTCTGTCCTCCAACCTATCTGCATGAACTGGCTCTCCGAGGGTGAAGGAGCTCCCTGCCCCCTCTCTCTGGTTGCCCACAGGGACCTGACTGTGACTCTATTTTTTACCCAGGTCTCTCCTACGCGGTTGGGTGATCACCACCGTGTTGCAAAGTTGGAACTGAATAAAATCAACATGTTAAAGATCATATTAGACATTCCTTCACTCACCCTGTGAAATATTGGCCATTTTCTGCCACATGGAGAAAAGTAAGTTGCAAACCCAATGGGAAAGGCAGGAAAAACAGTCATTAATAACTGTACTTAATTACAACCTAATTTCTTGAAAAATGTGTTTGAAAGCAGCTGGCAACAAGTTGAACTGTGTGGAAAGTTTGAAGAACACCAGACCAGACATTAATTAGTCAACAGCCTCCAGAAAAGGTCAGGCTCTGGAAATATTTAAAGACCCCTTAATAAAACGAATTTTAATTCCAATGCTGAATTAAAACTTCATTGCAAATCCCCAGAAAATAGACTCACTCCCCACAGACATGCCGCACATGTTTTAGGGAGACTTGCTGTCCACAGACCACAAGCTCCCTGTGGGGTTTCCCAAACCATCTCTTCTTCTAGTGACCTCCTTCTGCTTGGAAATGCCCCACAAGCACCTTCTTTCCATCAAGGGCTGTTGTTAGTATGAGACCTCACACACCAACCTCTCCAAATTACCAACTGGCCTCTGTAGGGCAGCAAGACCTCTCTAGAAGCCTGGTGCCATTGGTGAAATCTCCTCTGAAACTCACCCTTGGGCACGGAGAGAGACGATCTCCTGGGAAGACCTGCAGAGATAGTCTGACCATACGCAGTGTGAACAAAGATAGTTTTTGGAAGGGACCACACATTGCTTGCTTCCAGCAGCCCAACAGCATCGTTGTTACACTGTCCCTGTTGGTTTAACTGAACTCTGAACCACAAGGACATGGACAGGTATGGCTCATGGCGTGAGTCCCTGCAGCTCTGGCAGGAGCAAGGACCCTTCCCTTTGCCACACCAGGAATCATGTCCTGGGGGTAGGAGCTGTTCACCAAACACAAAAATCCCAAGGAGAAAAAGAAAGAAAAATATCTACCTGTAAAGGGTGACACTCACCCAAGAGACATTGGACAAAGCCACTCCCAGCAGACATGCTCTATGCCTCTGTGTTTGCAATATTTCATTGTTCCTTGCTTGTTTGTTCTCCAGTCCTGTCCTTATCCCGGCCTTCTTCAAGAGCACCCCTCAGCAGGTACCCTGCAGGAGAACCTGTGTGCGAACACTGGGAATGTCTTGACACTTATAGTCAGAGGGGCACATATACCAGTCACCTTCCCTGTGGGAAGACAGATAGCACTGACTATCATCCCATCACAGCCACTATCACCTCCCATTAGAGGTACCCCTGCTCAGGCTGTGTGGCATTGCCCCGAAAGCATGGATCCCAGGTGTGCAAGGGAAGAGCATTCCTGGTCCTGCAGCGTGGGAGCCACATGCTGAACCTTCACCCTAACTGCCCACTGCTTACCCATCCTGGCTACTACTCCTCTCTGCTGCAGTCTGCTAAATGACATGAATCTCCCCAGGAAGTGGGCCTGGGACAAGGCAGGAGCTCACTGGTGGATGGTTTTTGGTAGCACACAGTATCGCTGAACACGCATCATGCACATTTGACTGAGTGTAAGCTGGTACCTCTGAGCTCTCCCACTTCTGCTGGCTCATCTGCCCACCTAGTTGCCAGCAGTGTGCCCAGGTGGCCAAGAAGGCCAATGGCATCCTGGCCTGTATCAGGAATGGTGTGGCCAGCAGGAGCAGGGCAGTCATTCTTCCCCTGTACTCAGCACTGGTGAGGCCGCACCTCGAGTGCTGTGTCCAGTTCTGGGCCCCTCAGTTCAGGAAGGACGTTGAGATGCTCAAATGCGTCCAGAGGAGGGCATCAAAGCTGGTGAAGGGTTTGGAGCATAAGCCCTATGAAGAGCAGCTGAGGGACTGGGGTTGTTTAGCCTGGAAAAAAGGAGAGTCAGGGGAGACCTTATCACTCTCTACAACTCCCTGAAAGGAGATTGTAGCCAGGTGGGGGTCAGTCTCTTCTCCCAGGCAACCACTGACAGAATGAGAGGACACAGCCTTAAGCTGCGCCAGGGGAAGTTTAGGTTAGACATCAGAAAAAAATTCTTCAC
The DNA here is from genome assembly GCA_013399195.1 of Dicrurus megarhynchus. NCBI lineage: Eukaryota > Metazoa > Chordata > Aves > Passeriformes > Dicruridae > Dicrurus > Dicrurus megarhynchus. The sequence goes on along the minus strand of VXAD01001045.1, from coordinate 260,384 downwards.
TGAAAGAGTGATTGGGCATTGGAATTGTCTGCCCAGGGAGGTGGTGGAGTCACCGTCCCTGGACATGTTTAAAAAAAGACTGGACGTGGCACTCAGTGCCATGGTTTAGTTGATGAGGAGGTGTTAGGTCATAGGTTGGACTTGATGATCTCAAAGGTCTTTTCCAGCCTAGTTCATTCTGTGATTCTGTGATTCTGAGGCAACTGTAAGTCGCAGACCTCCCATGCTCCTCAGCCCCTTCCAGAGCAGCTGGCAGGAAGCAGCAGCTTCCAGGTCTGCAGGAAGTTGTGAATAGCTTGGTTTCAGAAATAGCAAAGTGTTTGGACTGCAGGTGTTTCCAAAACAAAACATCTCCGTAGCTTTCCTTCTTTGAAACGTTTCATGAAGTTTGTGTCAGTCCAGCTAAGACAAAGGCATTTTACTAACTTTTCAGGGGAGGCACTTCTGCCATGTGACAGCAAAATGCTGCCAGTGCCAACAATCACAGTCACAGAATGGTTTTGGTTGGAAGGTACTTTAAAGCTCATGTCATTGCATCCCCCTGCCGTGGGCAGGGACACCTTCCACTAGACCAGATTGCTCCAAGTCCTGTCCAACCTGGCCTAGAACACTTCCAGGAATGGGGAGTCCACAACCTCTCTTCTCAAGATGTTGGCAAGGCTTTGGAGCCACATGTCTGACGACCAAAACACTTCTCTGTTCTCCTTTTCTCCTCCCAGCACACCTCCTGCAGGAGATGGAGACAGGTGCAGTCTGATAGTCTGTCACTGACAGAGAGGTAGGAAGCAGCAAAACAAAATTCCCAAGCCTTTCTCACAATGGCAGTGTTTTTCAATAGAAATTGAGAGGAACCCTTTTCTAATCCCAACATTGGACTGGTCTGCTAGAGCTGGGAGAGCTGTTTCTGTCCTCTACTTGCTATTCAAGGGTGCTTGGTCCATCTTTGAAGTATCTGTACAAGGTTACCAGAGAGGCCAAGCTGCAAACCCAGACCTGAAGGTTGCAAGGAGCAAACAGTGAGGATGGGTTTGTCTGGAGTTCATGTCAGAAGTTTCCTTTCCGTCTGCCCCACATCATCTCAGCCCTCCCCTTTCATCCAGGAGATGGCACAGCAGCTCCTGCTTCTGAGGAGACACCAGGACCAGCTAGGTGATCCATGTGCTTGGAAATCTTGCTTTCAGATCAACTATCCCCTTATGCCAGACAGAGTTTGATCGGCTCATTGATCCATTTTGCAGGACACATTACAAGAAAAGGGGGAGAGAGAGAGAGAGAGAGGGAAAATCTGCTGTAAGCCAAGGAAAAGAGATGCTGGAAAAACACAGGAGAAATTCTGCAGGTAGTGAGAATGGGTTCAAGTCTCTGGGGATCCAAGGCAACAAAATAGTGACACATTTTGTCCTTTTTGAGGTAATTTCTTGGCTCAGACAGAAACAGCACCGTGGCATCTGGCCGTGTTCAAATGAGCCCTAAGATGCAAGGGGCTTCACCAAAGCAGAGCACAGCACACCCACGGGAAAACCCTGTGTCTGATGACAAAAGTGAAGGGGACTTCAGAAGAAACATGAAGTGTCTTTCCAGGAATTGCTGTAGACTCAGATCCTTGGCCTCCATCATGTTTACAGCTAAGGTACATATCACATCTCACATCCACCTGAAGAAGAGCTGTAGTGCTCCGTGCCATGACTAGAGGCTACATTGACATAAATGCCTGCATTCCTCAAGCCAGAGGAGTCCTTCCTTGGTACAGCCTTGTATCTTCTTANCCTGTGGTCCTGCCTGAATGGCTGTACAACACACCACAAAAGCCACCACGGATGTCCACCCCGCAGGGATACGCTGCTTTTCAGGTGCTCCAGGGCTCCGGGGAAGGTGTGGCTGCTCTAACAGCCCACATCAGAGGCTTAATTCCCCTTAATGCTTTCCACTTGGAGAGTCCAGGAGACAGCAGAGACCAGAAGGTCCTGAGAAATCACCTCTTTGTCTTCCTCTGGCCTCACTAGGGGATGGCGGCAGGAGCCGGGAGCGCATGGGCTCACAGACGGAAGGCTCAGACATCCTGCCCCAGCATCGGCAGCTATTTTTGTGAGTCTGTCCTTGACCCACAAGCCAAGCACTGGTAGCCGCTGTTCTGCTGCCAGCCACTGTGCTTATGAATCAGCAGTTCAGTATTTGATGATTTGGGCTGAGGTGATCAGTCCCCTGCAGCTGGACTGCCTGGCTGGGGTGAGTCACCTCCTTGCCCGCGGGTCCTGCTGGTTGCAGGGTGACAAATGGCAAAAATGCTCTCAGGTAACAGCTCTTGAGGGCTTTTCATGCAAAGCCAGCTTGTTCAAGCCTTACTCCAGAGTCCAAAACTCAGAACTAATGGGAAGTGCTGCAGGCAGCCTGCAAGGAGCTCTGCAGTACCAGAAACCTCCAGGCTGCAGAAAGGCAACCTCCTGTGCCCCGCCTTCAGCAGTGGAAAGTGAATCCATTCTCTGGGAAAAGAGATGATCTCTGGGCTGTGTCAGGGAGCCTGCCCTTGACATCTTGGCATCAGCTGGGACAGTCCCAGCTCAGTCCTGTGGGCTGCCACCCAGAAAAGCCAGTGTGCCATGTCCCCACCTCCTCTGCCCTGAGGCCTGTACAGAGCATCCATGGGGCTGCCAAATATCTCCTTTACCTTGACCCTGAAGCCCCTGTTCCCCACTGGGCAGTGAATGCTCTCAGCTGTCAGTGTAGCAGAACTGGGTGAGGAGTAAGCCAAGGGCTTGGAAGTTTTTCCTGTGTGCAGTGATTCATGGCTCGTGTTTGTCAGTGGATGGGAGTGTTTGGAGAAGAGCCAAGTCATCATGAAACATTTACAAATCCCAGACGTTTTGTGGATTTCACCACAAATTATCTTCTGTCCAACACAGCCAACCCACACGTTCATCGACATTTCTGAGCTGCAGTTTATTAATCCTCTATTTCCAGCAATGGTGTGAAGATAGCAATGGCCAGCAAGAGGAGACACGCCACTGGAGTTGTGCCAGCTGGACAGGAGAGGGGTAGTGGTTGAAAGCCCAATGACTCCTCTCTTCGCCATGGCTGCTTCGCCTTGCCCAGCAGTCAAAGGAATATGGATCAAGATTTCCCTGGGGGAGAAGGAAGAAAAGACTGTTCCTAAAAGGGCAAAGGCCATGCCAGCTCCTTCAGAAGACCTGTCTGAGAGCATCTATGGAGAGGTGTAGTAGAAACATGAAGTCTACATGAGGGGTCAAAGCCCAGGGAAAAGTGTCAAAATAGGATAGCAGAATATCAGGCGTTGATGGCACCAAGGCCATTCAGATTGCAGCACATCTGTGAGTAGCTTCTCAAGACCCACACACTGGGAAAATAAAGAGCAGCACAAAACAAGGAACAGCATAAAATTAAGGACAGACCATACCCAGGGGAAAGGAGTCTAAAGGAATCTTTTAAAAAATGAGGCAAAAGTGATGCCCATGGGACCTACATGAAAACACAGTTCAGCTCCTAAATGTATCCAAAGCCAGTGCATGGGCAGTAACTGAGAGTCCAGGAGATGTGAGGACTCACCAGCTGACATCCCTTCTCCTCTCTAGTCCGAATGCTGGACATCGGTCCAGATGGGTGTGAGACACTGAGTGTCTGAAAACAGTTTTGTTTTAAATTAAATCACTTTTTCCTTCACCTTCCTCTCTCACAGATATGGGAAAATTTGTGGGACTATGGGAAAATATGTGAGGAGATCTGTGGAAACATTTGCATGTAGCGGGGGCAAGTCTCAGATTGCTATTCTGAAGAGGGAAAAAACCCATCCTTTTTAATGGCATTTTGGGCTGATCCCTCAAAGAAGGTACAGACCCCACTTAACCTGATGTTTTGGGATGTAACTGAGTAGATTTTTTTTTCTCCCTACTTTACAGTGCAGGCTGTTCCTCCACTACAGGGTGGAAAGGAAATCTGGCATACTGGAGAATTCATTCATGGCCTCTCCACTTACAGTGACTCTCGGGGACAGGACACAGCTCAGCTTTCCTGCTCGTTGAGCATGGGAAACAGAGATCCTTGAGGGTCATGGAAAGCTATTCATACCTCTCTGACAAAGCAAGGTGCTGAGGACATCTCTCATTATTCACCAGGCAATGAAGGCAAGAAGGTGGACCCCTGAGGAGGACTGGTCCTGGAAAGGTTCATCTGAGAGGGACAATCCCTTTCAGGCTGATGCTGGGATGCTCACAGTATTCAGGGAACAGCAGTCTCCAGTCTTACTATGGCCAGGTATCTTCAATTGGTTCATTGTATCTGATTCAGATTTTCCCTCTTGCAACAGCCAACGCCTCTGGCAGCAGCTACGGCTAACACTGCCGAGATGTTCTGCTGTGCATCCTTGTGGAGTGGCTCTTGGCTGCTTCCAGCCTTCAGTTTTGGAGCTGAAAGTGTGTTTGTGATATTTTAATATCTATCAGCTCCTACACCTCACCGGCATGGGTAGATAGTGAAATACAGCAGGGAGAAATTAACTGCCCCCCTCCACGAGAGCCCATGGTGAAGCCTGAAGCCAGACAGCACCATACACGGTGGCAGGTGTAAAGCCTGGCCCATATCTGGACAGGTAGGTGTTGGCTTGCTTTGGCCATCCCTCCCCTGCATGCTGTGGCCATCCCCACCCACTCTGGCGATGCCAGGTTTTACACCTGTGCAGTGGAAGTGCTGCCAGGACCCAGAAAGTTGAGCTCAGGGTGCCTCTTCATGCCATGAACGGGCAGCAGGTCACATTGCACCTTTTGGTGCCAACCACTGAGGAATGTCCATGCCAGCCAGTGACCAAGGTGTCCCCAGGTGTTAAACAGACTCTTAGCTGGACTGGATCCCAGGGCTGCCATGCCATAGCTGGAAGCCAAGACCTCCGGACCGTGGCCAGACTCTGTCAGAACATTTGTAAAGTCATGCTGATTCCAGCTAATAACACTGTGCAAATCATGAGAAAAATAGTAAATTACCTAATCCAACCTCCTGGGTATCTCAGGCCTTTGATATTTGCCTTGATTTTTCTATATTAGGGCTAATAATTTGGCTCAAGCTTCTCTTCCAGATAGCAATGCTACTGGATTGCACCAGCACTGCTTCATTGAAGAAAATCCTTGCCTCACTGCTCAGTCGGGATTTCATGGTGCTGACAGCAGGGCCATTAATAATGAACCCATTTTTGATGTATTTTTTAACACAGAATGATTTTCCAGAACTTTCACAACTGTTATGACAATGAGCTTCCCTCGGAGCAGTGTGGGAAGCTGCAGGCAGAAGCAAGTCCCAAGACTGGCAGAAGGAGGAGATGGGACAACCTTGTCAAGCCCATCCAGAACAGGGGACTGCCAGATCACAGGGGGACAGGGCAAGGTGGAAGGCAGTCTCACCCCTCAGAAAAGGGACAGTGTGGCCCTGAGAGAAATTTAAATGACCGTGTTCCCTCAGCAAAAGTCCCAGGATGTCCTTACTGGATGAAGGATAGGGGCTGGATGTTTCTGTGGAGCACCACCATTTGTCAAGCAGAGGAATCATAGTAAAATTACATAAGAAGTATTGGCCAGGGGATCAAATCTGATCCAGGCTTTAAAATGGCTCTTTGGGGTTAGCAGGAAAGCAGCTTGCTTGCTTGCACCATCAATGGTTTTTCCTCAGCCTCCCTCCCAGTGGCTGCTCCCTCGCACAGCTCGGGGGAAACCGAGGTAGCCCCTCTGTTTTTCGCCCCCCACACCAGCACAAGGGTGAGCCCAGCCCCCACCTTCCCAGTGAATGAACTCGAAAAAACTTAAAGCTCAGTTATTTCTTTTCTCCCGTTCTCAGAGTCCTTCTGAATATCTGCTCCAGCTCCTCAGGCTCCAGGGATTTGGCTCTGGCAAATAAGCTAAGGCAAGCAGGAGCTGACTGTTACATGACCCTTCTTGTAATTTTCTGGAAATCTCGTCTGTAGGATAAACAGACCAATGTTAACCTTTATATAGTAAATAAAACTCCAGTGAATGTGGTCACTTAACATGTCTAAAAGATGCATTTTTACTTCTAATATTAACACATTTTTCAAGAAATCTTTCTTTGGCAAAAGCCAAAAAAATGTTTGTTTCCTGTTTCAGTAAATAGTCGCCATGGCAGAGCAATTCCATCTGATACTTACTCCCTGCTCCATACAGCTGATCCCCCTTTATCTCTGTTTACTGCAGAGATACTATTAAATACCTTCAGCCGCTCCTGCTTGCAGATTTCCAGAGAGCCCATATCCTGTTTATAGCATCTCTGCCAAGGCTGCTTATGGGGAGCTCCAAACAGGAGAGAGAAAGGGTTGAGGGGGAGATGCTGAAAGAAGGAGGTGGAGAGATGTCTGCTGCCACCTCCAAGCACATTCCACTGAGAGCAACAGCAACAGAGAATTTCAGAATCAGAAAGGTTTGGGTTGGAAGGGACCTTAAAGCCCATCCCATCCCACCCCCTGCCATGGGCAGGGACACCTTCCACTATCCCAGGTTGCTCCAAGCCCCGTCCAACCTGGCCTTGGACACTTCCAGGGATGGGGAATCCACAACCTCTCTGGGCACCCTGTGCCAGGGTTTCATCACCCTCACAGGGAAGAATTTCTTCAGTCTTCAGTATAGCCAAGCATATCCCCCAGTTGTCCCAAATGCATCCAGGGAATGTCTGGATGAGGTCTCCGGAGCAACTGGGCTGCATTGGTGGTGGAGGGACCTACCCTAGGCTGCGGCTGCTGCAGTGCTGTCCATTCCCACAGCCATTCCTGCACTACTCACCAGCTTTCCCTGAGCATCAGAAGTTGCTGCAGCCCCTGTGAAGCCCCTGATGCAACCCCTGCTTAGAGCTTGGAGCCTGGGGCTCTAGCACATTCAGCAGACAAGCAGGGAAGTTTTGGAGCCTGATTTATTTTGCTCTTCCCAGCTGTTGTGTCCAGATGGAGCAAGGCTCTTCCGTTCAGTTTGGAAAGGACTGCACTCACTCAGCAGCCTGCACGCTGCTGTTGGGGATCCACGTGGCCATGAGCTGTGTCAACTGTGCCAGGGTACCTGCAGACACACCTGTGCAACATCTGCACACCTCTGGGAAAGATCTCCCATGGTACCTACTGGGGACTTCAGCCCTTTATCCCTTCATTAGACACTCACAGTGATTTCTCACTTCCCCTCAACCTAGAATGAATCTGGGTTTTTTTAAGCCATGTGTTTTCTCTGCAAGAGAGTTTATGAGAGCAATAAAAGGCAGAATGATGATTAAGGGAGACAGGGAAGGGTTTGCACATCTTGCTGAGAATAATCTTGGTTTTGTTTTGGGCCAATCTGCCTGACATGTGATGTTTCACGTCACATCTGGCTTGCATTCAGAAGGAACGCAAATGCATCCAGCATCAACTTGGTCTCCTGTAGTGGGCTGAGCCTCTTTGGGCACCACCAGGGGCTTGTGGGACACCAGATATGGGGAGGATGACTTGTCCTTGTGCTTTTGCAGCAGGATGACTGAGAGGTCTGAACCTCACAGAAAGGGTTGTCAGGAGTTGGAAGAGGCTGCCCAGGGCAGCTGTAGAGTTACTACCCCTGGAAGTCCTCAAAAAATATGTGGATGTGACATTTGGGGACATGGTTTAGCAGTGGACCTGGCAGTGCTGGGTTAATGGTTGGAATTGGTGATCTTGCAGGGTTTTCCCAGCCTGAATGATTCCATGATTCTGTGAAGCCAATATGCACACTGGGTTTCACAGAATCAGAGCCAAGGAGGGGGTTTGCTGCAATGCTCTGCACTGCACAGTCTGGGTTTAGGTGTCTGGATCAAGAGATGGATTTCTGAGGCTGGAATACCCCTGTGGTGGACAGGGAAGCTGGGGAAGGGGCCAGGGCAGCTTCCCAATATCCCACACTGGGAGCGTTGGACTAGAGACCATTGATGAGCAAGGCAGAGTTTCTGAGGCACAGACAGGGAGTGGGCAGGGAGGCCCTGGCTGTGATCTGGAGGCTTTGGCTCTCAGCTGAGGCATGGAAGCCCTGATGTGTCCTCTCCTCCTGGGTGGATTGGGCACATCACATTTGACAGTCCCTGGCTGAAAAGCAGAAATGTTGTAGGGTCTCTGAGCTGAGCAATTTGCATCCTGTGGGGTCTGTGGCATACGCTGTAGCCTGCATTCAGGCACTGCTGGGTGAGGGAACTTTTGTGGACCACTTCCAGCTTGGTCTCTCCTGGGGAAGGAAAGAGCAAAGATAGTATGAAGACTAATAGCCCCTCCAGTGCTTCCTCAGTGGATACCTCCCAAAATGAGTTATTCTCCATCCCTCACAAACCCTGTTTCGGTGCTGAGATTACCACTCACCTCCCAGGCCAACCTGTCTGATCCACAAGTCAGTCTTCGTGTGACCACCCGCTGCATCCCAGCTCAGGGCTTGCTGTGGAGGAGCACAGAGATGGGAGAACACCAGTCACCCTAGTGGGCCTGGCTCAGAGACAGGAGCCCAGATGCAGAGCTGGTCCTAAAACCTTCACAGTTCAAGCCTCAGCAACCCACTGACCCGAGCAAGGCTTGCAGACTTTGGAGAACCATTCCATCCAGAAGTTTGGCAGACCTGGAGCCACGAGCCCGGCTGGCAGCCACCTGCCCAGAGCTGTGCTCTCCTCCGCTCCCCAAGACAAGTGGGTTTTGTTTGGGTGTGTGCAGGATGTGGCTCAGTGACCCCTCTGGGCGAGAGGCAGCTGCTGTGCCACCGCTTCCCCAGCCGCGGCCGGGGCGCGAGGCAAAAAGCGCTCTTTGTGCGGGGGAAGGTGTCAGGTACTCGCCGTGCAGGAGCTGAATTGGGGCTTTTCATCAGGCCAGAGGCTTGCCGGCTGAGGAATGCTGGCTCCCGGCTGGAGCTGGCAGGGAGCTGCCTGCACTGGGCTTGGCAGGCCCGCGATGAAGCCCACAGCCTGCCCGCCCTGACCGGGGGCTGTTTGTGGGCTGAGGGCAGCAGGAGCGGTGTCCCCTCGGTGGGGACACGGGGGATGAAGTTATTTTTAAATGAGCGGGCGTGCAGAACCCTCAAGGGGGAGAAGCTGCCTTGCTGTTTTGGGAGGCGCGTCCTGGCTGGTGCATCTCGGCCAGGATGCGGCACTCCGAACATGCCAGCCCAGGCTACACCCGAGCTGGGGATGTAACGTGCCTGCAAGTCCTCAGCAGAAGGCCTGCAGCACCCAGGCAGCCTGAGGGGACAGCCCAGAGAAACATGCTTTAGGGAATCCTTTCTCACCACAGCACACGCAGGATACTTTTGCAAGGGATGCTTTTAAGACACACATTTCAGCCCAGGAGTATAACTGTGCTTTCAGGTTTACTCTGGTTTGAAAAGCTGGGGAATCTGCAGTATTTGGAGGAATGTCTGCTACTTCAAGCTTCATTTTCATGTCTACTTTGGAGGCAAGGAATCCATAATCCATCTGACAAAACAGCTTTGATTTCTGAATTAAGCTTCTGTGCACCTCAAAACTGACTGTAACGTCTGTTATCAAAATTGACATTTCCCCCACAATAACTGCAACTGCTGTGCGAAGGATTTGGGTTCTAGTTCAGGCAGAGATGACTGATATGAACCAGACAGCAACACACACAGTTATGGCTACCGCCTGGGTTGTTTATTTGGGGTTTTTTAACAGATATTTTGCCATTTCTGGCCCAAAGTCGCATGGAGGTTTTACCTCAAGAAGCTGCCAGTGATGAGCCATTAATTTCCAGTGATCACCATGCAATTAGCCAGAGTCACTGGGGGAAATGCTGCCTCCAAAACTGCTGGAGGCTGCTCAGTGTTAGAAAGTGGGAACTTACTTCAAAATAAATAAATGAGGAGAGTTCATTTAAAGGGCCCTAAAGGCAAATTCATTTCAGGCCATAGCTTTGATATGGAAGCTGTGGATGTGACCATCTATGAGGCTCTGAAGGCTGCACAGCTTAAGAGAAAAAGCAGAAAGGCCCATGTGGGAAAGAAAATCAATAACATTTGCTGAAATGACAGGGTTTTCATTGCATATTTGAGCTGAACAGGGCACTTCAGAAAAAGGAAATCCAGCCTTTAGTACAGGCAATAGAGGCAATATAAAGCATGCCAGGGATTACCTAACAAGGGAATTAGGATGGGATTTCATCAGACCAAATGGCAAAAAATGTTATAAAATAAAAAGGTACAAAAATAAGCAATGAAAAGACATAACAATACATAAAATCTGATGTTTGCAAGTAGGTGGAATCCTGGGAGGGAAACAGAGAGTGATGGCAAAATGTAGGAATGGGAAGCTGAGGAGTGTCTTTGGATTGTTCAGGTCCACAGAGGGTGGGGGTAGACAGCTACTCTGGATCAGCTCATTTCAGGTTTTAAAATGAGCAATGGGGGTATCAGAAGAAGATGTTGGAATAAATTGACATGCTGAAGAGCAATAAGTCACTGAGTGCCAATGAGGCATCCAAGACTTGTGTAGGAACATAAGAATGAAATGACTGAAGTACTGACAGAAATATGCACACGAAGATCTGTGCTCAGCAGCAATCAAAAATAACCAGGGAAATGATAGGACGCAGCAGGGATGGGAATGGGTGGAATCTGAAATACATTATAAAGCCATCACAGAGCCAGCAGGGTGCCCTCCTCCCAAGCTGCTCCCTCTCCTGCCATCCTGTCCTGCCCCACCCCGTGGGATATGGGGAGCAGAGGGGCAGAAAGGCTGGGGGCAACAGCAGTGGAGTGCACCAGGGACACCAGGGACACCAGGAGGGAGGGTGGTTTGGTGGAGCGAGCAGGCAAGGACGAGATGTTGGGATGGGGATGCCCACACAACTCAGTATCCTCCACCTCACCCTCTTCTGTTACCCAAAAATGAGGTGTCAGGGAGTAATTCACACAAGATGCTGTGGGACTCCCTGATGTGCTGCAGTGCAGCAGTTCTTAGCAGCAATTTGTACAATATGTACCAGCTCAGGTGGCCTCACATGGACACCCACAGCTTGTCCAGTGTTCCAAGTGCAAAGGAAGGTCACAAACCATCTGACTTCTTTGGGCTGCTGACAAGGAGGAGGTTGTCCTCCTCACATGCCAACTGCAAGGCCCTGGAACATCTCTTTAAGACAACACTAGGGCTCAGGGGGTGCAGGAGGAGGGGTGCAGGCAGCAGGAGAGTGGGACCTATGGGGCAGGGTGCTGAGGAAACACTTCCTTCCCAGGGGGCAGAGAAAGATGGGAAGGCAGTAGGAGAGAGGAGAGGAATTCCCTTTGGGTCTGTCTTTTTTGATGAGTGTTTTTACTCCTGTCTGAACTGGCTGAAGGCCTTTTACAGCCTTTTCCAGTCCTAGAAGACCTGTTCATGGTAGTATCCCAGCATCCTTGTCCACGCTCTGCCTTGGTCATTTTGTGAGAGAAAGGAAGCAGGGGACAAAACAAGTAGATGAGCATAATTCCTACCACCTGTCTTACCTAGCAACCAGTCTTGTCAGGGCAGGAGGTGTCTTACCTCACTCTATGCTTTGGCCTTGGAGGCAGTTCCTGCTCACGGACCAGCACAGCTTCCCTGGGAGCCAAGGCTCAGTGAAGGAGAGGGTCTCCAGCAGATGATGATTCATGGTTGATCACTTTTAGCCAGAGCTGGATTGAATCAACTCCTCTCTCCCATGGCTCTGCCAGGTCTCATGGCCCAGGGAGGGGAGGGGAGAGGAGAAATAATGAGATTTCCCATCCAGAATCGAGGGGGATTTATAGCTGTTGTGATAACCTCGGCCGTTAGTGAGGCTCGCACAAGAAACCATGCTGATTTCCAAGTTCCTGATTTACTAAACAACAGAATGAAAAGTCAGCATAAATCTCTTCTGCTCACACAAGTGGCAGCTGTAGGGAGCCTGCCACAGGGATATACGAGGGCCGGTGCCCGGTTGTCTTGGCTCCGGGGTCTCCTCTGAGCTCTGCCCAGCCCAGAGGGGTGGCAGTCTGGGCACAGCCACCTCGCCCTGCCATGACATGCAGCAGCCACTCCTGGGGCAGGAGCACAGAGCAGAACTGATGGTATCAGAGCAGTGGCTCCATACTGGGGCAGTGGCTCCAGTAGGTCCGGGCAGGGCATTGGGAAATTGGGACAGGTTCCCAGAGAGGGGCAGGATGGGATTTTCCAGAGCTCATCCAGGCAAAGCCATGGCCCTGCCAAGACAGTACTGGAGACAGTCCTGCTGCTGGTGGGAGGCTGGTCTGGAGACCCTGAGTCCCCTTGCACCAGCCTGTTGAGATCCTGGATTTACAGCAGAACATTTCCCCCAGGCATTGCTGTACCAGCCCAGGATGTTTCTGCTTTCTCTTGCATGCAGCCCCTTTAGTCTAAGCATGCTATCAGCATCCTTTCCAAGAAGATACACCTGCCTTCCCAGACCAGATGGCAATGTTCTCATCCTACAGAAATATCTGTGTTTTCCAGTGCTACTACTAAATGTGAAACAGGAGTTTATAAAAAGAAAAAAGTTAAAAACCCAAGAACTTACATGGCAACAGGGTATGTGACAGTGTGTCCTATGGCAGAGGGGCATGGATGGTGCTGGATGCACCAAACCAGTGCCAGGCTCCTGAGAACCCGCATGGCTCTCAGGACATGCATGGAGTGAGTCAGGACAATGCTTGGGTGTACCTGTACATTTCAGGATCGCTTTCCAAGTGAAGGGGAACAACGGAGCAGGTCTTGAAAGATCATCAGTACTACCGTGGTAGTGAAGCATGTCCAATATCCTCAGGCTGCTGTTAGGGAAAGGTGGACATGTATTGCCCTGTCTTACCATAAAAGACAACAGAAGGGCCCAAGTGGTTTGAGCAACAGCCCTGGAAGAACCCGTAAGGTTAGAAGCAAATTAAATTGGTGAGAAGGGAAACAGGCAAGTTGAACACACTGATATCTATGTATGGACATATCATACCATAGCAGAGAGAAGTTACTATCCTGATAAGATAAAGTGAAGAGAACTGCCAACACCAAATGGTACAGGGGAAGTTTCAAATAGCTGAATGTGGTCAGTACTAAGGACAGGAAGAAATTATATTAATTTGCGAAATGAAAACACACAGCAAGCCTCTACAGAAATACAGGGAGGTTTGTTGGGGACGAACTAGGCAATCATCAGCTCAGGAAAATGCAGTATCTAAGGCAGAGAAGTAAATAGAAGGTGCTTGGACTCAGTACAATTCACTGACCTCTTGGAGATCCATCACTGCTGCAGGCAGCAGGAAGGGAGACTGGACATGGCTCCAGGGGGATTTGGTGTCCCAGGTCTGTGACTCCCTGAACTCCACAGCTGGGTCATGTTCCCAGCATCAGCCTCAACCTGGGAAACAAGCAAAAACTCTGGACAAAACCCCTAAAACAGGACTTATTAATTTCTTTCCCCATCCATCTACCTGCAACCATTCCTGGAAGAAGCCCATTCCCTAGGTTTGCCGGGATCCTTTCTATATGCCTGTGATGGGAGAGTGACATCTGTAAAATGAAAAACTGGATTGCACTAGGAGATAAGCTAGACTTTCCTTACTGGCTTCTCTTCCTGAGCAAACTAGTCTGCAGACACCATATCATACTGAATCTGGTCCCACAAACTGTCTCCCAACCTACAGAGACTTCCATAAAATTCAAGTATTTCATCCTTATTTACAGGTTAGGCTGGAGGATGTGTTGCTCTTTGCTGAGCAGGGGAGTGCACACTGCACAGTGATGATTGTTTTGAGGCTTGCACAGAAGAAAATGTTGTTTCTGGATAAATAATCGCGTCACATAACCCACAGCACATGTTCAGCATCCAGTGAGCAGAGTTCCAGCAGCTGGCTCATTTTCATCAGTGCTATGCACAGCGTTGTTTCATCCAAAGCACAATGTTGGCCCTTGAGACTCAGGAGACATCATGGTGAGGACCCTGGATTATTGGACCAGGGTTGCTGGCTATTGATTTTAGAGTTAATCTTACAGAGTCCTCAGCCTTCGAGGTGCTGTAGAACTCAGCATGACAAAATGTATACGGGCAAAGCACTGCCCTAAGGCTTAGGCACTGAGCAGGGCTCTCTGTTTGATACCACATGTGCAGGGGCATCTCTTCAGGACTGCCCTCAGACCCTCTGGTGGTCCCTTGTCTGTGCTCCAGTGCAGGTTACACCTTCATCCCCACAGTCTGCCTGGACTGGTACCAGCCCAGCCATGCTGTCATCACAGGAAGAAAATTCCCCTGAGACAGAAAAATGAACTTTTAGCATTAAGTTCTGCCCAGATCATCACTGCCTAGGACACAGAAACACAAAGGTGCTGCAGAGTCCTCCAGACATCCAGGTCATCTGGGGGTCTGGCTGTACCTCGCCTGGCCTAACAGGAGTGGATAGTCTGCCCCAGGATAAGCCCCATCTTCCTGCCTGATAATTAAAGTCTGGTCAAAACAATCAAGACATTTTTGTCTCCCAGGAAACCCTCCTGCAACAGTTTCCTATAGTGGGGAGTCCCCAGCTCTCATGACAGAGCCCCATGGCGGGAAGACTTTCCAAACCTGTATCCTTATCATTCTTTGCCAAATCCCTGAAATTTCTTCAATAAATAGCTAAACTGTACACAGGCTTTCTGTGACATGGGTCACAAATACCCTCTGGCCGCACAGATAATGTACTAAGACCAGCTTGTTACTGTACAGTTCACATCAGCTGCCAGGATTTCACATTCTTCAGAGAGTCACAGAGTGGTTTGTGTTGAAGGGACCTTAAAGTTCATCCCATTCCCACCCTCTGCCATGGGCAGGACACCTCCCACTGTCCCAGGCTGCTCCAAGCCCCAATGTCCAGCCTGGTCTTGGACACTGCCAGGGATCCAGGGGCCGCCACAGCTGCTCTGGGCACCCTGTGCCAGGGCACAGGAAGAATTTCTTTATTCACTTCTTCATTCACACCTAATCTAAATCTCTCCTCTATTAGTTTAAAACTGTTCACCCTTGTTCTATCCCTGTCTGCTCATGTAAAAAGTCTCTCTCCCTCTTTTTTATAACCCTCTTTCTCAATTTGCATTGTAAAAATTTAGACCAAGAGATTTTTGACTGGACAGGATGCATTCTCCATGCAAGAGTCCCTGTACTGACCTTAGAAATGAATTGCAAGCAGGGAATGAGGAGGCCAACACTGAGAAACAGGTGATGGGATAAGGCAGGATGGTGTGGTGTGGTGTGGTGTGGTGGTGTGGTGTGGTGTGGTGTGGTGTGTGGTGTGGTGTGGTGTGGTGTGGTGTGAATTTACATGGCACAGGGAAGGGATGGCCAGGGATGGAGGGCAGAGGTGTCATGCTAGTGATGTGACCTGCATGTCCCATCCTCACCTGTGAGAGCTTCTTGCAGCAGATACCAATGGGGACAAATTTTTGTGCAGTGTTTTTCTTTCCTTCCAGTAAAAGAAAAATGGTTTAACAGGTTTTGTACCTCAATGCCTCTTTGCTGCCATTTTCAGTCCACATTTTTGCACTGAAATACCTCAAGCAACTGAAATACAACTGCTCCTCTAGGTTTCCCCTGCTTGACAAAAGGCTGCTGAGAAATCTCAGATTCTCATTAAGGCTGCCTGTGTGTAGGGGCAAAGTAGGGGAAAAGAGTCACAAAAAACACACAAAAGCTCTGGAGATGGAGCAGGGCCCACGCAGGGTCCCAAGCCCCACTGAGAAACCCTTGCTTGGTAATAAAAATATTCCAAGCCATTTAATAAAACTTGACAAATTGCATGAAAGTGTTTCACAGCTCTGGTCATTTTCCCATCTGTGATGACCCAGGAACCAAACAGAGCTGAGTTTGTAAAGGACTGTGGGGGAGCAGTGCTTATTAGATTACAAAGAACATGACTTGTTGTGAAAAAACCCAAAAAGTCATGTTTTTTGTCATGAAAGTCTAGGCTGTGACAAATTCAATGTGTTAATCATGATGGATTTTTACTGGAAATCCTCAGCACAGAGCAGGGTCATTACAGAACTAGGCTCATGCCCCACTCGAGCCCTCCTGCCTCAGCCGTGGGTGAGCAGTGATAAAGCTGCACCCTGGGATTATCCTTCTGCATGCCAAGGAGACAAACTGGAACCATCATCCCCAAAAAAAGGGACTGCTGACTCCTCTCTCCCACAACAGCCTCCCTCGTTGAGTCCAGGGCTGGCTGGACCATTTTCTCTGACCAAATCTGTGTTTCACATCTCTGCCTGCCTGACCCATCCCTCGTTCCTGCAGATAAATCACCCTCTTGTCCTCCTCGGGAAGCACGGTCCGCGATCACAAATGAACCTTTCTCCATAGGGCATGCTGATGTCAATCTACAGCTTTATTTTTTCACTTCTTCCATTTTTTTCCCCTTTCTCCTCCCTTTGAGAGGCTCTTTCAGGTCCCTTCCTGTTTGGCCCAGAGGTTCCTTTTCTGAACTTGCAAGCCTTCCCATCCTGCACCGTTGCTTTCCCATCAGATGCCACACCTCATCCTGGGCTGCTTCCTTATGGGGTGGAGTGAGAAATGACTGCAAGGGGGGCCTGGGGAGCCTGTGTGGGAGACACGATTTTAGCTGCTGGTCCCCCCAGCTGCCAAGACAGTGCTTGAGCTGCAGCAACAACTTTGGAGAGGGTGGTCCCATGGGAAGAAGAGGCCAGGGTGAAGAGCTAGTGTGTTTAGTGATGGGGATGGAGAATGGGCACTGGAGAAGGGGTAGGAAGAGAAGGTCAGCGGATGGTAGGGAGGGGAGTGAAGGTCTGTGATGGGGTGGTGTGCAGGAGTCTGGACCTTGCCAGAAAAGTATGAGGAACAAAAGGAAGGAATCACACCTAAGATGAAAAAAAAAGAGGTGGCTAGGGTCAGAAGGGGAGAGAACAGTGAAGAAGGACTGCATCAGCAGACACAAGTTTGAAGAAGACAGCTCAGCTGAGAAAAGCCCCTGCCACAGCCCTGCAGGGAAAGCATCTTTCCCTGTTGTTCCACACTCCTCAGCTCTTTCCAGCAGCAGCCCTAGTCTCCCGGCTGTGGTGGGGTTAACACCACTGCAAGGCTCTGAGAGCTGCTCCATCTAGCAGAGGACATGGTGGTAGGCAGGTCTCACTGTGGTCCCCGGGGGAAGGGCGGAGACCTGCCCTGGGCATCCCCAGAGACATCCGCTCCCAGGCTGTGCATCCATTCCCAGCAGGTAAGTAAGTAAGCCACTTCCCATTCCCTCCAGCTGGGTTCCAGGGTTTCCCAGCACATCCTCCAGCCTTCATGTCAGCATTTCCCCCGTTTAATCTTCATGGTGGGTGCTGCATGGAGAAGGGAGGCAAAGAGCAGCCCATGCCAGTGGGATACGACTATTTTAAGCCAGCAAAGGAGGATGCTCAGCCAAGCAAACCGATAAACCAGAGCCACATTATCCTATCCACAGTAAGGTGTCCAGAGCTTGGGGGATGTTCCACAGACTCCTTTAGAGCCATATTGCCTGGCATGGAGGAGCCATCCACAGCCCCTTTCCCAGCAGAAGCATCCCAGCGTCCGGCTGCCCAACAGAGGGTGCCACATCCACCAAAAAAAGGGCAATGGGAACCCTCCCTCTTTCACCACGACTCCCTCCTCTTTCTCTCTGACCCTCCCCATCTTGGCTTTTCTCCCCTGCTCCCTTTCATGCTTGCAGGTCTCTTCCTGCTTACTAACTCTCCAACCCACCGGAGGAAAGTGCCCCCCACTACAGATCTGCACAGAGGATTTATGAGCCCAGCTCTCAGGGGAAGGAGCCTGGGCATAAATCACAGAATATTTAAGAAAGTGATCTGCATTTATTACACTTAATACTATATTTAGCATGTCCAAGAGGACCTTATAAATCAGAGACAGTGCAGATCTCAGTCTGGGGTCCTGAGGGAACCCATCCGCTCGGTAAACGTGTGTGAAGCCCGAAATCAGCAAGAGCAAATTTATGTTTGAATTCTTTGCTAAGTTTATTCGCCTAATTAGGGCTGCATATCATGCTGATGATTTCCTGAATTGGGCTGGGAATTCGGGGCCCAGGCTCACTGCTTCTCCCCACACACACACCGGCCACACTGGTCCATCCTCCAGGACCATGCCAGCAAAATCTGTGAGCACATCACACTGAGGGATGACAGCACTGGCAGGTGATCATTAGCCTTCTCCTAATCCCAGGTTAATGCACTGTGCTCCAGCTCAACCTCAGCCTGCTGCTGCAGGCTCTGAAAAGAGACAGAAAGTCCTTTTGTATTTCACAGAGAGCCCCAACTCTTCTTGGGCCTGTCTCCTTTCCTGTTCGCTGGTATTTAATGCTCCATCATCCCAGGCCAGATCTGTGCCTCCCCACCAACTGTGCTGGATCAGCAACTTGCCTTCATCTTCTACAAAAAAGGCAGCTTGCTGGTCTCTTTTGTGGATCTCAGAACCTTTGCCAGAAGTTTGGACTCAGGCAAAGGATGACTTGATAGCCTGGTGATGGAGTGCAGGGAAAAGGGGGCATGAAATGAGGACTTTGGTCCATAGAGCCTTGTTGTTGTCCAAAACTGATGGCAACGGAGGTCGCTTGGGAAGTGGGAGTCTGGTCCCTTCAGTAGGAGGACAGTCCTTCTCCAGCCATGCTGAAACAGTCATTCCCATCCTGCTTCTGTTCCCATGTGCATGAAATTCCCAAGCCAGTGGAGATAAAAATGAGAGAGAAGAGCATGATGCTTTTTTCCAGCTGAAGTGTCCCTGGACAAGTGAGCACCCAGCAGGGCAAAACCCTGAAGCACCTCTCCACAGCCCCAGCCGATCAGGACAGCCAGTCCCACAGGGTACATCCGTGCCTATGCAGCTCCAGGACTGGTGGTGGCAATTCATCACAGTGACCAGGTGACCCCCCACCAGCTCCCAGATGAATCTGGCTGAGCATCGTTCCCAAAATAACTGAGGGAGAGGCATGGGTTGCTAATGGAAGCAGCCGTCTGTCCTCTTGGCACGCTGTTTAAACCCAGGTGGATGGAGAACAGACCCATGCGTTGTTCTCCTGGTGCTGAGAGGTTTATGCAGTGACCCTGTCAAGCATCCTCAGGGCCATTGGATCAGCCCTGGCTCCCAAAAGGGGCACCTCCAACCTCAGGCACATCAGAGATGCTGTGACAGTGCCAATTGATGCAGGGTCTTGTGTAGTGCTGGGGTCAACACAGACATTTCCTCACCTTGCTGAGGTCCTCGTGCCCCATGCAGGCATGCTCACCTCAGTGGCCAAAGCTTTGCTGCTTTCCCGAAAGCCCTGCTGCCCATGGCGCCTGCCCAGGAGCCGTGGGACCCTATGGCTGGGTGCGTGCGTGTCGGTCCGTCTGTCTCCTCTCACGATTTTCCAGGAAAGTTGCTGTGATTTACGAGCCGTGGACAGTGCTAGCTGAGTGCTCAGGAGGGCTTGATTACAGTTTCCCAGAGGAAGCTGTCTGTTTGGAGATGGCAAGGTGACAGGGTTTATACAGCACAGCACAATGTGTCTAAGCAAAGCTGTCAGCCGGAGACGGATGAAGTGACTGAGAAAGCCCATTACTTCATTCACACCTCAACAGGCAAACAATAAAACACTTACACACAGCGGGCGGCGCAGGGGGAGTCGTCCACCAGCCCCTGAAAAAATGCACCAAGCTGCTGCGGAGGCATTTGCTGCACTCCTGGCTCAGCAGGACGGGGCAAAGAAAGGGACAGAGGAGACAAGCAGCATGGAGGGAAAATGTCACTCCTCACAGACATGCATTTGTCCCCAAGGTGATGTGCCACGTTGTGCTGTTGGGTCATAATAAACCCCTGGCTTGTGCTCCCACTGCAGCAGCAGCAGCGAAAGGCCAGGCCTGAACAAGGGACCCACCCTGGATCATGCACGAGGCCCCCAGCCCATGCAAGGTCTGCCAGGTGCTCACACTCCTGGGGCCAAGAGGTGGCATGGCCCTGACTGAGGGACCCACAGGAGGGTGTGCTGGGCAGGCATGGCTTTGCCTGCTGCCCTAAGTGGCCCATTCAGCCCAGCCGACCTGGGAGCAGCGCCTGGGTTTGCACAGAAGCCACAGCCAGCTGCCCATGACCCCAGAGCTCCTGCTCTCAGCATGCAGCAGCCCCTCCATGGTGACCTGCTGCCACCAGCCAACCCACCTGCACAAGGAGCTGATTGGGGCACAGGCAGCAGTTGTCAATGAAGAGCAAACAGCACAAAAAGACTTGGCAAAATGTGTGTTTTTCTTTCGTCAAATCACCTCACACAGAACTGCAGGTCAGTGATCCTAGCACGTGGAGAAAGCTGTAACCCCGCTCCCTCAGGATGACTACTACAACAATGAGAGGGGCAGAAACAACCCCCAGCCTCTCCCCCACGCCCCCCAGGCAGCAACCTCGTGCACAGTGGAATAACAGGATAATAAAATCAACAGGGCTCACACTGGGACACACTAACTGTATGTCCTTGGCTGACACTCAAGTATCTGAAAGTAATGACTCAGGATGCAATTCCTGTTAGGAAGCCTGTTTTGCTTTTACTGCTGCCTCCCAGCTGAGCGGGCCCCTAGGAGAAGGTACATCCATCTCTCCTAGGGTTCAGCGGAAGCTGAGCTCTGCTAATGCTCCTGCCTTGAACTCTTTGCCAGACTAAGCTCTCCTCAAAAGCAGAAAATTAATTACCTGGCTGGTTTATGGGCTTTTCACAGGAAAGAGAAACCCCTGATGTTCTCACTCACAGTGCTGGAGATGGAAAGCTCCAGCACTGAGCTTGTTTATTGCTATGAGGTGCCAACACCAGGCTCATATGCTAAAATTTTCTAGGAAACTTTGTAATGCCCAGTCAAATAGCTCTGAAGTTCAGCCTGCAAACTGTGCCATGTAAAGCACAGGCTGTCAAATTTAATGCCACAGAGACCCTGGCCATTGGCATGTGGTTGGGAAAGCAATCCCACACCAGTTTAAGAATCCCTCTTCCCTGTGTGGGAGAAGCTAGCCCAGGAGAAAGAGGTTTTCTTACTTTCCTTTCCTGGGAGATATTCCTAATCCAGTTTCTGTACATTAGGTTAGAGTGCAGGACATGCTGTGGTGGGTGCTGATGCTTTGGCTCTGATGGATTTTGGTTTTTCATGTGGTTTTCCCCTGCTCTATTACAGCATTACTGGCTATATAGAATCATGGAATGGTTTGGGCTGGAAGGAACCTTAAAACTCATCTGCTTCCACCCCCTGCCATGGGCAGGGACCCCTTCCACTATCCCAGGTTGTTCCATGCCACGTCCAACCTGGCCTTGGACACTCCCAGGGATGGGGCAGCCACAGCTGCTCTGGGCAACCTCTGCTAGGGCCTCAGATAAATGAACCAAGGCTACTCCTCACACCAAACCTGGGTGCACTATAGCAGAAAACACATTGCTCTTTCCATGCTCTTTCCATTCTCTCTGATGGAGTTTTCTAGGAGAGTTTCAGATTAAAGAAAAAAAAAAAAGGAAAAAAAACCACCAAAAAAACCAACCTTTAAAAAGCCATAAATTTTTGGATAAAATCCTAATCAAACTTGGCCACAGAAAAAACAATATTTCATAAAAATGGGATATTTTGAAAGAAGGCCCTTTTTTTCCAAGGAAAACAGCACTTGTTCATAATAATTGTGTGGGATTGCTCCTGGCCACATTAAACCAGAACAGCCCTGCCTGGGGATAGGAGCTGGCACAGCCACCCAGCACGGCACAGCCCCCAGTCCCCACCACAGCAGGGCCTGATGTGCACTCACACAGGTGCTTTATTATTGAAAAGTGTATTGAAAAATGAAAAATTATCCCTTCTCTCCCCATCCCTTCCCCTCTGTGCCAGCATCCAGCACTTCACATGTGCCTTGACATCTGCAATATCAGGGCATTGCAGCAGCTGCAGGTTTTGCCCAGTTTCAGTAGGAAATAAGGACTTTCTCAATTTACCACTTGTTAAGACCCTTGTTATCGGCTTTTGGAAAGCCTGGCAGCGCAGGCAGATGAGGACAGCTCTCGGGTGAGTCGCTGGAGCGTGACTGCCATGGACAGCTTTGCATTTTGCAACCCCACAGCCAGAGCTGCCAAGCAGGATTGTGCAACCAGTGTCCCAGCCACAGGCATCCCAGTGCAGCAAAGCAGCCAGCACACTCCTTCTGGGGCAAGGCTGAGTCACCTGGGACCTGCTGGGAGCAGATAACACTCAGGGTGCCTCTGCCTCATAAGGCTTTACTGTTTTGGAGTTCAGAGGGAGGGGTAACAGCTTCCAACCAGTTATTACTCTAAGCCAGTGTCATATTCTTAAAGAGTAATGTTTCAACATGCAAAAACACACAGAGAAACCCACTCAAGAAACCCACTTTTTGACACCTCAGAAGCCCTTTACAGACAAACCCCTCAACTGCAGACGGTGTAATTTTGCCGATGTGCAGAAATCCTCTCCTTAGATGGCAGTTGCTGTTTATCTCTTCTACCTGCAAAGGTTGCAGGAAAACTGACATGGGATTTTCCTGGCTAGCCAGATGATTTTTTTCACACCCATTCAGGCCAGCAGTGCTTTGCAGAGCAACCCTGAGTGCCCCCAGTGGAAAGGGATCCTGCACTAAGTGATGCTGTATTTTGCAGGAGAACCACAGCATTAGGGGAACACATCACACCTCTGCCTTTAGCTCAGATGCAGGTGGGAGCTGACCCTTTGCCAGCCACTCTGACTCAATTTGCCCCAAGGTGAGATGTTTCTAATATCTCTCATTGTAGCAGCTTCAATTTTGGGGCAAACGGGTGGCAATTTGCCTTATTTCATAGTTTGTGACTAGATCCTGGCTCCCTGCTGGAGAAATATTTCTGGAGAGGCAAGAAAGAACTTTGGGAGGCAAGGAACAGGGAGCTGAAGGGCAGAGTTGCAGCCAGGGTCAAATCACGCTGCCCGATCCAAACATACACCCTAGGAAAAAGGAATGAAGCTGGGACACATCCCCTCTTCCAGGGCCAGCATCCCACTATCTCTCACCTCTCAGTGACACTGGGGGGGAGCTTCCATTTATCTTGGACATGAATATCTGGGGTGCTGCAGGACAGGCAATACCCCTTTGGCCTCATCTGACACTTTGGCTGAGGCAGGAAGCCGGGGCAGGTGTGGGATGTGCAGGCTCCTTGCACTGCTGTAGAAAATAGTGTTACAAAACTCCCAGCACCGTGTTCTGGTGCTGTTCCAGCAGGACGTTTGGATAATGGGAAACTGCAGAAATAATTCTGAGTCTTGGCTCTCCACAGCCTGGGATCTGCCCAGCTGGATCCAAGACACGGGCTGGCCTTACGGCACCCACAGCCCAATGGGACCAGAAGCAGGGGCTATCTGCTGCCTTTTGCTTCTCTGCCCATCTGCCTTCCCAAAAATAAATCCAGATTCTTGGAAGATAAAGCCCTTCAAGATCCCTTGATCTTTAGTTTTAGGGTTGGGGTTTTTTTTCTCCTTTTAAGTTTGCTGTTTCCAGGGGTTTCAGCTGATTTTTTGGATCTGAAAGTGATGAAAGAAAGGAAGCAAACAGAAGACAGCACTTCCAGCCACTCTAAAAGTCTGGGTGTACACTGTAATCCAGCCCCCTCAAACCCTCCAGCCTCAGTATCCTGTACACACACACTCACCTGCAGCTCCCCTGCCTTGGTCATCCAGCTGGAGCTGAGCATGGGATGAAGCTGTTCTCCTGGAAAACTTACTACCTCTCTCTGATCCACAAGGCAGAACCCAAGGGGAGGTCTCAGCTCTAGGAGCAGACTTAGGCCCCTGTATATCCTGTGCATGACGTGGGACTGGACTCAGGTTGGTAGCATGCAGTGCTAGGGCACAGTTGGAAACACCAAAGGCAGGACAGTGCTGGAGTTGTTTCTCAGCTGGTCCCAGAATTATCGGCCAAACCATGAGGAGACTGATCAGAGCTGAAGCACAGGGACCCATCCTTTCTATTCCAACCAGGAAGGGCTTCATCCCCTTGGGGCACCTCTCCAGCACACAGGTTCTCACTTAGGGGTCACTCAAGTTGCTTGACCTCCTTAGGCAAGAGTCTTCATTTTTCATAGAATCAGAGAATCTTAGAATGGTTCAGGTTGGATGGGGCCTTAAAGCCCATCCCATCCCACCCCCTGCCATGGGCAGGGACACCTTCCACTGTCCCAGGCTGCTCCAAGCCCCCATGTCCTACCTGGCCTTGGGCACTTCCAGGGATCCAGGGGCAGCCACAGCTGCTCTGGGCACCCTGTGCCAGGGCGTCATCACTCTCACAGGGAAGAATTTCTTTCTAATATCCAATCTAAATCTGCCCTCCATCAGCTTCATCATCTACCCTTCATCTACATTCATCAATCTACCCCCCATCAGTTTTTTGCTTTTCTTCAACAAGGAAGCTTCCCAGAGAGCTGTGTAAGCTGTATGGGAGGCCCTTCCAAAGCATTTCTTCTGGTGCCAGCAGCTTGGAAAGCCCGTCTTCTGGTGACAGGCCAATGGCTCCAACCAGTGGCCTCTCATGCCCAAGCTGAGCAGTGTCACCACCGCTCAGAGGTGGGTAAGACAGAGTTTCTGTGGCCTTTGGCCAAGCTGACCTATGGTGAGACACTCAGGTGCAGACGTTCAGGTGCTGGGTACCCAACAGAGCAGATGGGGACACCACAAACACACATCAACCAAACCAGCCTTTTGCTGAATCCAACCCTCGTGACTACCAGATCACAAAATGTTCCCGGAGGCAAAGAGCACCCCGGTTTGCTGGCAGTCCCTGGACAAGTGGGGTCTTGAGGGACAGACAACCAACACTTGAGCAGGAGTGTCACTCCACATGCAGGAAAGATGGTTGGCAGGTATCTCTGTTTTTGAAAACCAACCATGCTTAGTTATTTTTGGCTAGCTTAGGCCAAAGAGCTTAAATGAAGCTGCAGCCCAGCAATAAGTGCTGTCTTTCCCATAAAGATGAAACAAAGAGATGTTTTTAATCAGAAACTACAAAAGAAAGACATTTCATGAGTAACATAAAGCTAACAAGCCCATCCATCAAAACTGGGAACTAATAACATAGCTAGAGTAGAAATGGGATTAAGGCCCAAATGAGTCACCTACCACAAGACCAGATGTTGTCATGCACTGGGCATCCAAACTGGCACACAATGGTGGCCCAGTGCACCAGCATCAACAGGGTCAGACACAGGGGGACAGATGTGGGCAGAAAGTGGCAGGATCTGGAAGGTCTCATCAGGTCTCTGCAGTGCACCAGACGAGGAATTTGGCTGAATTTTTCAGGTCAAATTCAGCAGCTCAAGGGAATGCACTTTTAAATTTGAACGGAGTTGCATTCCAAATCCTTGATTCACTTGTAGGATACCTGACATTTTACAGAAGGGGTTGGGGAACAAGGTGTGTTCCCTGTGGAGCTGTTACATGACCTTTTCCTGGCACACAATCTTTAATGGGTGATGGTTGGTGGTAAAGCCACAAAAGTCACACTGCTGGAGATGATCCATGGCTGCAGCTGTATATCAGGCACCTCCAATGACACATCCCTGGAAACAAACAGAACAGAAAATTTTGGGTAAACTGCGGGGTATTTACCCAGTCAAACCACTGCAGAGGCAGACCATCTCCATGCAGAGCAGGCCTGGAGAATGGAGACGTGTGACACCAGCAGAAAACTCTCCTGACTTGTCCCTGTGCAATAGCAGACAAACGCAGGATGTTCTGTGGCCAAAGCATGCAGGTTTTTAGGATACCTGTGGGAGCATGATGCTGGGTTAGGCACATCGGGGAATAGAGCTGAACAGGGTGTGAAATGCTGCTTTTGGCAGCAGCAGGGACGAAGACTCCCAAAGAGCCTGTGAGAGACTGGGATGTTAATGGCTAATGACTCAAAACAATTGGCCACTTGCAAAAGCAGCAGGTGCTTTGCTGACTATGCCCAAAGTAACCGCCCAGGGGCAGAGGGGGTGCGCACACACACCCCACACACCCCGAGAGGACAAGCTGGGCTCTGAGATAGATCGGGGAAGAGGCCAATAAGAAGCAGATCCTGCGAGGCAGGATATTTCTTTTTATCGTGTCCTCCCTTACATAATTGGCTCAGGTGTGAAAACTCCCTTCCAGGGAAGTACTGGGGACAATTACATATAAACCTGAAATTATTAATCCCTTTCTGATGGGCCATAATTGGCTCAGCTAAAATGACAAGAGAAGCAGCTGTCATGTCTTAAAAGGTGTCATAAACCATCAAAGACCCCCAAAGTTCCGCTGATCCCCCTGTTAAGTCATACAGCATAGAACTCTCTGCCCCAGGGGAGGTACCTGGGTACCTGGGTGTTCCCACCTAGCCTGAGCATGTATTAACTCATTGAACGTTGCATTTTGCAGGCTTCCTCCACCCCTGATGGATCAAGACTGTGAACATCACTTTGACCAACTTACATCGAAATTGCAACGACCGGGTTTTGTCCCTGGACCCACTGGTGGGTGGTAACTATATAACCATTCTGTTCTTATCCTTTCTTTTTCTTTTCCCTTATACGTCTTCTTAAGTGTTCTTTTTACGCTTTTGTATTACTATAAATAATAACCAAATCAGCTACATAGCCATTTTCCATTGAAACCAAACTGTTCTAAAATAAGCCCTACATATATATGTATTTATAAGCACTGATCATTCAGTGTTATTTCACTCTAATCCGCCCCAAGGAATCTATTAACCTGGGTTACCTTCTCCTTCTGGGGCGGGTTGTAACAGAACCGACATTCTGCCTGTGAGAATGGGATGAAGGAAGAGGCAAATAAATCCCTTTTTCTCTGGCCAGGTGGTTTCCTTCTGACAAACGATGGCTGCGGTTCAGGCAGATCTGGTTTTACAGCCCCCCTGTGCCAGCCTGACATGCCCATAACTCTGCTCTAGCAGATCACTGAAACAATTGCTCATTCTGTGAGGAAAGCCAGAGGCTAATTACAGCAAAGCATGTAACACGATTCCAGCAAAGGAAGAGCTCTCCAGGGCTGGCTTTCCACACACTGCCCAAGGGTGCATCTCAGTGCCCTCTTTTACATGCACACACTTCCCTTTGCACATCCCAGGTGGCCTAGGAAGAGCCTGAGACTCGCCCAGCATCCCTGCACTCACTATCTCTTGGGACGCACACATACTTGACAGTGAGACCATGGGGGATCTGGAAAATGCTCATAACAGGGAAAACTGCCCAGGTGATGGGGCAAGAGGGCTGTGGTGAGAGGTGACCAAGAAGGAGTGAGCAAGACATTCACTCAGTACTGAAGCATCTCTCAGCAGCACCACAATTCTCTGGTGCATCACAACAAAGGCCAGAGCAGAGCTCCTCATTCAAAGGTGAGCTCTGGAGTGTGGTTGAGGTACTGCTTAAGGACAAATGGATGGAAAACATCTGGGGTGTTGCAGATCCCAGTCTGTGAGAGAAATGTTAACTGATGGGCATGCAGAGCTGTCTCAGCCAGGCTGCCCCAGCCCAGTCACCTGCCTACTTCTTGCCAGCTGATCCTTTGGATGCAGCTGGTGCTCTGCCCACCTGCAGATCAAGGTGGCCCATGCAGAGCAGGGGGAGACATCCTCCAGGTCAGGAATCACAGATTGTTTCTTGGGATCTGGGAGCTCCCTATGGCAGCAAGATCTCTGTGCCCTAGATGAGAGGCACAGAGAGACCAGTGGCACAAGAGGAAGGAGAGTCCCATGGAATGGCCTGAGCCATGCTCCACATCGTACTCCCACTTGAGCCAGAGAAGTTCCCCAGGAAAACATGCTGAACAGGACATTCAGCATCCGTGAGTTGTTTCTGGCCCATCTGTCCAAGAAGGAGCAGTGAGGGATGGTCTTCAGAGTCCTGACCATAACAGGGGCTCAGCCAGGCTCTCCAGCTCTGAAACAGATTGATGACTGGACAGAATGGGCTTCTGTGAGAGCAGAGCGAGCACCAGCACCCCCTCCCTACCTTGCTGCAGAAGGGTGGGGGGGAGCAGGGCCAGCTCGGAGACCACAGTGTCCCTGATTGGCAGAGACAGATCCGTTCTCCACCACTGCTCAGGAATGTGGCTCGAGGTGGAGCAGCAGGTGCTGGAAGGAGGGTTGCAACCAGTCTCGCCCTCCAAGAAAAATACCAGCCCTGCTCACCAAGGGAAAGGAGCAGAGGCAGCCCCTGCACAGCCAGATTTATGGGCCCCAGCAGGCTGAAAAAATCCAGTGAACATTTCAGCAAATCTAGCCTCCGTCAGAAGTTACAGAGTGATAGGTGTAAGTCCCAGCCAGACTCACAGCTGCTGCCTCTCCTGAGCCAGCCCCGGGCCGCCAGTGAAGTCACCCTCGCACCTCAGGTTGTGGGGATGGCAATGGGGTCAGTACAGGTGGCGGTGGGCGCACCACTGGCACCACCCTGAATGTGTTTCTGCAACAGGACAAGCAGCTGGGGGTCTGGCTGGGGGATGCACTGGGGGAAACACCACACTGAATGGACGGGACAGTTTCTAGAGGAGCTCTGATGAGCACAGGGCTCATTTACAGAAAAAGTTGGAGATGGGTCAGGGTTGATCCCAGCATTCCCTTTCCGGGTCCCAAGCTGGGTCACCTTCTCTGGTGTCATCTTCCAGGACTCGTACCCTGTTTGCAAACATTTCCTGTTGCCCATTAAGGGTGCCCACAAGGACCATGTCCACAAACCCGACACAGACAGCTTTCCCCTTCATGCAGGAGATTGCTGCCCCTTTCAAAGATCTCACAAGGGCACATGGTCACCAAACCTTGAACAGATGATCAAGAGGAGGAAAAAGACAGAGGTGATTCCCTTAAAAGTCATTAACATCTCCATTATTATTGACTAATGGCAGATCTCAGCCCTCACCATCCTCTTGTCCTCATCTGCAGTTTTTTTGGGACAAGGCCAGTCTCCTTGACTTTGAAAAATACCTGCCACACTGCAGATGATAAAATCATCAACCTTCTGCAGCTGGGAGGGGCCAATGCTTCCCATCTATCCTTTCATCACCCCCATTCACCTCCTTTCTGCTGTATCCCAGAGAAACTCCCCACCCCCCAAATTTCCAGGGCTTTTTACACAGCAAAACCAGTCCTGATCTTAAGAGAATGCCTCTGTCCCAGTACGCACATGGGAAGAGATGGGAGACAAGCCTCTCATGCAGAACCAAAACTGCTGTGTGCCCTTCACACCTGTTCTGCTACAGGGGAGGTGTCTGAATCCCCCAGAGCCTCAGTGATCTCCAATGAGGGGATGAGTGAGGACCCTCCTGCCAGATATTTGTTGTCTGAGACACATAATGATCCAGCTGCTGCCCCCAGCTCCACAGAAACTCCAGCATCTGTCTGGAGACAAGGATCAGCATACCAGGTTTTTGCATGTTCTTCCCATAGCCTGATTCTCCCTCCCAAAGGACACAATTTGAGGGTCACTCATGGTCTTTAGCTCCACAGAAAAGTCAGCTTCTCCCTCCAGCATCTCTGAAGCTGGGCAAGCCAAGATGCTGGGGCTGTGGTACATTTGGGATAGAGATGTCTTTGGGATAGAGAGCACAGGCAGAAGCACATGGACACTCTTTTTAGGACTGTGCCTCACATGCTCAGCTCTGTTATGAGGGTATGAAGAAGAGGCAGGACTCCACAGCAGTTTTCTGCATCTCCATGCCTCTCACACAGGGCCAGATCCTCTATGTAGTGTCCCAGGTTGGTACCCAGCCCCAGTGCAGGACCAGTGCTCAGACCTACTGCATCCCATCCCTCCATCATCATAGCTGGAGCCATGCAGGACCTGGCATTTGTCTGGTGTCACACCTGGGTCCTGTGCGAAGTGTCTGAGCCTGGAGCCACCATGTCCATGGAGGCATGCCGGGCTCCCAAAAGGCCCCCTCTTGAGGTAAGCATGCCCGGTGCTGTGGCTGTTCTCAGCCACAGTTTCATCTACCCACTGGAGCCATCAGCTCTCTGACCTGGAGCACAGGGTGAGACTCAACAAGTCAGTTCAGGGGCTTTTGCAGATTTTACAGCGCTTTTTTCATAGCTCCAAAGCAGACTGCGTTCAGCCAGGCCAGCCCCTTTGGAAAGCACTCCTGCTTCACTTCCCAAGTGCATCCATCCATTTTCCTAATGCAGCAGAGGTCATGGGATAGCACTTTGTGCCTCTGTGTATCTCACTCAGCCCTCTGAAAGCTTGTCCAGCTTCATCTCCAAACATCTAGTGCAGTTCCCGGGTTGATGGTCCTGAGGTGTTTTTGGGAGAAGGGTGGAAGATCCGGCTTCACACATGCCTTGTAGGCTGCATGGGGAAGTTCAGATCTTAAACAACAAAGGATCCCCACAGAGGCTGTTCCTCCAGGCACAAATCACCAGGAGTTCCATCTCTAGTCTTTCTGCTCTTCCTAATGAATGGTTCTTCACCCGGATTTCTCAGACTACCCCTGCAGAGAGCCCTGCTTCAGCTTCTTGCTGTGGGAGCTGGCAGGAATGGATATACAGCTTCTATGAAGTACGGCACGGGACTGTCCTTCCCTCTGTGTGAGACCTGCTCGTGAGCCTCTTTAGAGCCAGGAGTCAACCCCAGCCCCAGATTTTGGAACCACTTCCACTGTAACTGGGCATCTCTTTCCACCCACCCCTCTGCAGCATCCCCCATCTGTCTCCCTCTCTGTGTCGTAGGTTACAATGTAAGATGTAACCAAAAGTATGTATTCTATCACCACCTGTTAAAACCAGGTGGGGCAGGGTTCTTTGTCTCTTCCATGACACATCCCTGATAACTCCCTCTGGGGGATATCTTCTGCTAACGGGCCATCCAGCCTCACTGCGTGACTCATAAAATGACATCATCCCACTGTGAGATGCTCCGCCCAGGGGGAGGAACCAAGCATTCCCACCTGGATATAACCTGAGGTTTGGAACACCACACTCAGCCCTTGCCTACTGGATTCCCAGAGGACAAGAGCTACATAACCAGCACTGGACCTTCAGAGGAAGAGCAGACCCTTCTACAGAATCACCGCGTCAACAGAACCGTATCTATCACTTCAAAGAGGACTGCAGCCACCACTTAATCAGACTGCTACCGCCACCCTGACCGACAGGGTGTCCGGTCATATCCTGACTCTGCCAGGTTAAGCCAGTGTTTCTGTATTATTGCCTTGTTATATATACTAGTAAAGAACTGTTATTCCTATTTCTCATATCTTTGCCTGAAAGCCCCTTAATTTCAAAATTATAAAAATTCGGAGGGAAGGGGGTTACATTTTCCATTCCAAGGGAGGCTTCTGCTTTCCTTAGCAGACACCTGTCTTTCAAACCAAGACAGTCTCTCCCACCCCTTCTTGGAAAGAAGCACTGAATCAGGAGGTCTGAGCATTCATCTTTGCCCCATGGTCTAAAACCTCTCCTCTGCCCTGGGAGGCTCCCTCATGCAACCACCTCTGAGCATCCCCTCCCTGCTTGTGCCCCCGAGATGTGACAGAGACAGCAGCCACAGGCAGACCCTGGCATTAACAGGGGCCACTCTGGGGGATTGACATCCCCTGCTTTCGGGTGCCACCCTAACACCCAGGTGATCCAGCCTCAGGAGAGCCACTGCCTAGATGAGGTGTTGTTTTGGTGTGTCTTGGGTTACAAGGTAAGATGTAACCAAAAGTAGGTATTCTACTACCACCTGCATGAGCTGTTAAAATGGGTGGAGCAATGTTCTTATCTTCTCCATGACTCAGCCCTGATAACTCCCTCCAGGGAAGCAGCAGCCACCCTGGGGGGGGGGAGGCATCTCTGCTAATGGGCCATCAAGGTCTCACAGAATGACTCAGAGAATTACATCATTCCATTTTGAGGTGCCCTGCCCTGGGGGAGGAACTGAACATTCCTACCTGTATATAATCTGAGGTTTGGAACAACACGGGGGCACTACCACTGGGTTCCCAGAGGACAAGAGCTGATAACCACCACTGGTCCTCCAGGGAAGGACCAGATCTTTCTACAGGATCACTGCCTTGACAAGACCACATTCATCACTCCAACAGGACTGCAGCCACCATTTAATTGGACTGCTACCACCACCCTGACCAACAGGGTGTCAGGCCGTATCCTGACTCTGTCAGTTTAAAACAGTGTTTCTGTACTCCTGCCTTTATTTTAACTTTCCTATTAAATTGTAGTTCTGACTTGGAATCTCTCACAAGATATTTGTGTGGAGTTAATTCCTCCCGCTGGTTTGCCTTCAAACCACTAAATGGTGGCAAGTATGAACAGTAGGAACAAAGACAAGACGGTCATTCTGTCCTAGGAAGGGACAGCTGCTGGGTTAGGTGTTGCAGACATCAATGCTTCCCTAGAAGGGAAACCTGCTGCCTGGAGCTGTGTGTGCCAAAGGCAACGGGTCTGAGATTGACCATGAAAACATATTACAAGTGTAAAAAACCCCTGGTTTTCTACATCCTGAAACTTTCCACAAACACAATCTGAATATTTGCAGTATTTTTCTCTAGGAAAACACATTTCAGAATGACTAAGCAAAGAAGGAGAGTCATAAAGCTGATGGGAGATGGGGCTCATCTCACTGTCTTCCTAGTGACATTTGCCTGGGATCAGGGAACCCTGGAGCGTTCCCCAAGAGGAACATAGATACCCTCATGCTGTCGATGTCCAAGGGTCAGTGTTTAGTGGGACGTGGAGGTGAGGCAGTGACAAGAGCAATGTGGGGACTTGCAGGTGATGGGGGGCTGTCAGGCCAAGGTTGCACACTTCAAGATCTGAGCATCATTTAAATTAGTGAAGCAGCCAGATAAAACAGCAAGGCCTTGTTCTTTTTTTTTTTTTTTTTTCTTAAAAAATCTAATTTAAAAGCTTGTTACCTTCTATAAAAAAAGGGGTTTGAAGTCTTTGATTTCTCCCCCTGGGCAATCTGTAATCCCTCAGCTAAGTCCCAAGCCCTTTAATTAAGACCTCAGTCATTTGAATTGTTAATGAAGATCCATTGGAGGACCATCATTCTCATTTCTGATTTCATCTTGTGCTCGTTAGGGACTCCTGATTAAAATTCATCATCTCAGAAGATATTTATAACTCTCTAACTATCCCTAGACCTCATTAATTCAAAGCCACCTGTTTGGAAAGAGATGGGGGGACTTAAAAGGCACCAGGCAGGATCTGGAGCTGAGGGAACACTGTTGACTGACAGACGACTTGCTGCACAGTATGGGAAGGGACACCAGGGGTATAAGGGATACCAAGGGAGTAAGACAGGATCCAGACTGTATCTAGTGGGGTGAGAGAAAAGAAGGCCAAGCAGCCACCAGCCACATGTGCCAAAGAGGAGAGAGACCCCCTCCTACATCAGTGTCCTGGAGCGTACAAGAGTATGAAGACTTGGAAACGTTGAACCATAGGAAGAGACCACCCCATGACTCCTCTGTCCCAGTGGACAGACAGGTCCTGCCCGTCTCAACAACCCACCAGGGACACAGCCACTGGGTCATACAGTCTGGCTGCTCCCTCCATAGTTTGCCCAACACTGAATTCCTGTCCTGAACCCCAGTGAAGCTAAACCAGTCTCATGGACCTCACCCCTGGAGAGGCCATGGGGTCCTTTTCCCAGCAAAATCCCCAGTGGTAATAGAGAGGGAACCCCAAGGCATCCAGCTCTCCTTCCAACCCATGCCTCAGTTTGCCTTACTCTGGGCTTTGCCTTTTGCTCTCCCACCATGTCCTCCCTTGCACCACTGGAAGCTAAGCAGAAGCTCTGCCTCTTCCACTTCTCCTTCTTGTCCTCTGCCATCACCTACATGCTGCCCTCGTTTTTCCTCTCCCCCATCCATGCTCTCTCCCATGGCTCCCTCTTCTCACCAGCTGTCCACTCCTGAAGTTTGCCATGATTCTGCTGATCTTCTGCATCAGTTGCTTCTCCCCAAGTTCAGCCGAAATCTGGGTCAGGCTTCCTGGGGCTGGGGACCAAGCCCAGGGATCACAACCATCACAAGAGGTTTCTCTGAAGTAATTTGTCCCCTTGACCCAAAAGGAACCCTTTCCTTTGGGACACCCAATGTTTTTGCTTAGCCTCATGTTCTCCTGCTTTGGGTCAGGCTTTAAATAAAAACACCCTGTGAAAATAGGAAAAGAGTTTTGTTTCAAGGCTGTCTAATGAAATACTCCAGCACTTCAGAAATTAGATATTTTACCTTGGAAACATCTAGCAGGACTATGCTGACACTTTCACATACATCCAAATGACTGAAACCTGAACTTACAGCTCCTTTTGGTCCCGTTGAAATCCCATTTTTTGGTGAATTACTACATAAAAGTTCCAGCTGGCTGCTGCCACTCCTGCCCAGGTTTCACTACCCCACAGCCCAGGTGAGTTTTGGGACAGCTCATCCCAGGCCCCTTCCACCTTGCAGGTCACCACCAATGCTGTGACAGCAGTATGCAGCTCTTCAGCCGTATTCTGATGTGTGAGGCCGAGGAGAGCCCTCCTTCCTCACACAGTGGCTGAGCCCAGCCGTGTTTGTACTAGTCACCACAACACAAAGCAAGAAAAAAATCCCTGGGTTGCTGTGGACAACAAAGGGGGTGAATAAGAAGGATGATAAATGCACTTTGAATCTCTTTGCCTCTAGACAGACACATTTAAAAGTGACCTGCAAGGGACCTTCCCCTTTCGGTCCAAAATAATAGAAGCTTTGAATGAATTTTAACACTGGGTTTATTCCCCTTATGCTTCTTTTGTGCCTGTTAGAAATTCAGGTCCCTGTGCAAGCCCCTGAATGAGTGAGTGCAATGATGAGGATGCAACAGGAGGGAAAAGTGAACACAAGTGAATGAAAAATGGTTTTTAAACACTTTCCAAAATGCCCAGCTTTTATCCTGCTGGAGTGGGAGAGGACGCTGTTTAATGCAGTTTGCTTTGTGCTTGAGAGATTTATTTAACTCCAACAATCGTGTGGCAGTTCAGAGAAAGGAATCCTTTGTTGGAGTTACAGCTCTCCATGGCAAGCAGTCTCCATGCCCTTGCTGGAGTGAGGCCACTTTGCGTGGAAGAATGAACTGCTTATTTGGGATGGGTGACCCCAGAGCCCACTGCCTGCTGGGAGGCACAATCTGGGATGGTCCCTCTGACAGCAGCTTCAAGCTTCGACTCTGTCCGTGGTAGCCAGGAAAGCATCACAGCTGTGTGAGTCCAGCCCGAAGAGCAGAGGATCTTCTGAACAATAGAAAGATTCAGGGTCTGGGACAAAAATCCCTGACTGCTATGAACTTCTCTTGAACTTCCCAAAAGGACTTGCTTACATTTGAAGTTTTCCAGGTAGCATTTGAGTAAATGATGTGTGATGAACCTGCTATTTTGATATCGGAACAAAGGATGATCCACCTGGGTTGAACAGAGATAACCACACTACCTCAATAGGCCCTCAGTGTGGGAGAGGTCTTGGCAAGTTTCATGGGGGCAAAGCTGTCACTGGAGCCTGTCTGCCTGGAGCTGGGTCCGAGGAGTATTTGGAAACAGAGCTATTGGCTTGGACCCATGACTGTGGAGCAGAGTTTCTGCACCTACAGGACTCTTCTACCTTCCATAGGTCCATGGAAAGGCATCAGTTGTAAGGATCAGCTTGGTACATGTTCCAAGGAGTCCCTCAGCCTTTCCCTTTGGGCCCCTTTGCTCCACAATAAGCAGATTGTTTGGAAAGATTTGGAGGTTTGGAGAGATAGTTACAGGTTGGAGTCAAGGTTGAAAGGGACCACAGTGGGATTATGGGGTCCCACCTCCCTGCCTCAGCAGTGCCGTTCTAGAGCACATGGCAGAGGATTGTGTCCA
Organism: Dicrurus megarhynchus; assembly: GCA_013399195.1. Taxonomy (NCBI): domain Eukaryota; kingdom Metazoa; phylum Chordata; class Aves; order Passeriformes; family Dicruridae; genus Dicrurus; species Dicrurus megarhynchus. The sequence continues at coordinate 224,562 of VXAD01001045.1, read as the reverse complement.
GATGGTTCAGGAATATCCCCAGGGAGAGAGACTCCACACCCTTTCTGGACAAAGGGAAAGGGAGAAGGGTTGTCAAGGACAGTACCTTCCAGCTCCCACCTTCTGCTGGCAACAGGACCACCTGTGTCACACGGAAGGAGCAGTCTTCTGCTAACAGGCACAGCACCATGGTAAGTCTCTCCCAGCCCTAGCAGAGGACAGAAATCTCGCTCAGGTCAAAAATATCTTTCACCAACATCTTTCCACTTTTTGACACAAATGAAAGCCATCAAGGCAAGACCATGCTGTCCCTTGGCTCTTCCTTGCAGGACAAGATGTGCCATAAATGTACCGCAGCCATCCCATCCCATCCCATCCCATCCCATCCCATCCCATCCCATCCCAGTGCCTGGGTTCCAGTGATGTAGGTGTGTGGTGCAGGGCGCACATGGCCCCCACGCAGCCCACAGGCCCCCACATAGCCCAGGATTTGTGTCTGGGCCCCCACACCCCCCCCGTGACCCCCATGCTACTGGGAGCTGCCACCACAAGCCACTGCCTCCCTCTTGTGGGTGAATTTGGGGAAGTATGAAGGGGAGTACCCAGGAAGCCCTGGCAAGGCTGGCACCTACAAAAACATCCCTCTCACCTCACCAAATGGGGAACACCCAGAAAGCATGTCACACTCTCCAGCTCCTGGGACAAACCTGTAGAGCCCCCAAAGGCTCATCCTGCCATAGACCCTCATGGTGGGCTCGTACAGCCAAACAGAGCCCTCCCAATGAACTCACACAGCCAGATCCTGCTCTCTGGGTGACTGCAGAGACTGGTTCTGAGGTAAATGAGGGGAGAAAAGGACATGCAATGGTGCCAGAACCACAGTCTTGGGTCACCTGTAACAGGCTGCCTGACTCCTGGGTTGGGGAAGGTTTGGACCCTCCACAGGCAGAGCAAGATCAGAGAATCAGAATATCCTGAGCTGGGAGGCACCCACAAGGACCATCAAGTCCAACTCCTGGCCCTGCACAGACACCCCAACAATCCCAACCTGTGCCTCAGAGCACTGTCCAAACATTCCTAGAGCTCTGGCAGCCTCGGGGCCGTGCCCATTCCCTGGGGAGCCTGGGCAGTGTCCAGCACCTTCTGGGGGAAGAACCTTTTCCTGAAATCCAGCTTAAATCTCCCCTGACATAAATTCATACAATTTCCTGTCACTGGGCACCAGAGAGCAGAGATTGGTGCTGGCCCCTTCACTGCCTTGGGAGGAAGCTGTGAACCCCTTCAATAGACCCTTCAGATGGCCAGTGTTGGCCAGAGCACAGGAGAAAAAACCTATCCACTGCAATAACCAACCCACAGAGCATTTGGCAGCAGACAGCAGCGAAGAACAGAGCAGCATCTCCACAGGATCCACTGGCTACTCAGGACTGTGGTTCCCATCTGAAAAACTCAGGTTTCTCCAAGCCCTGGGAGCTTCCAAGCCTTTGGGAGGCCGTCTGAGTCCCCTCACGGAACTGGAAGGAAAAAGGGAACGGAAGGCCAAGGGAGCTATTAAAATCCCCTTCATGGGCACAATGGGTGGCAGGATAATCCCAGCTGCTCCCAGAGACACTGAGATAGCCCCAAGGGATGTTTTAAGAGGGCTGAAGATAAAAAGAAAAAGGCTGAAAAGAAATAGTCGGGGGAACTGAACAAGAATATGCAAACTCAGCTAAGACCTGCAAGGAACTGATAAAGGCCAGGGAAAAACAGAGAAAAATAACACTGCCAAGAGGGCTACTGGGAATAAGAAGGAATTTTGCAAATTGCAGCAAAGGGAAAGCAAATACAGTGTGAGTCAGCCCATTAATAAATGAGAAGGGAATGCAAATTAATGAGAATTCAGAAGCAGCTGAGGTACTGACCTGCTTTCAGCTTTTCTATTTCATTCCCAACACAACTGAGTTCTGGGAGGCGTTAACCCTTTCCTCTGTACCCTTCAGGACTGGGCATGACACTGTCGGTTCAGAAAGTCTGCAAGCCTGTGGCACTACATGGGCCTCCTTCTAACTCCTTCATGCACTTGTGCAAAACCTCATCACAGCCGAATCACAACAGTCTGTGATGGATACCTCAGCCATCAGTCACCTTTCTCCTGCAAGTCCTCATTCCCATGTGGCTGGGCTTATGCAAGAGCCTGCAGAAGGTCTCTCCCACATCCCACCCCTCTCCTTCATTCTCCTGTTCTGTTTATTTTATTGATCATAGTTGATTTGAAACAGTTTTTAGAAGTTTTTTCCAGCCAGCTAGAGCTGAGACCAGCTTCTCTTTTCACTCCTGCTGGGAACTGTGGATCTTAACCAGTGCAAACCAATGCAGCTCCATTATGGCCATCCGAGGGTTCTCTGATACACCAGCACCCTTTGGCGAAAAGCAAGAGGGCCAAGGCACTGGTCATTCATCGCATACACCGGTCAGATGTCTGCTCCATTCTTCACTGTCTCTTTGGGAGGTCCCAGCATAACCTCTCTGCCGAGTGGTAGCAGTTTGTTTTATGGATCAGCTCCTGTTTGATGATGTATTCATTGATCTTTGCCACCACCAACCTCTGAATTCCTCATTCCCAAACTGAACTGCATCACTCCAGGATCCACCAGTGCCTCAATCTGAACCTTCCTCTCCTGCTCCCAGCAGCATTATTTGCAGGGCAAGGTCCTGCAGCCTCTGAGTCACGTTGATTTTTGCCCTTCACAGCAGCCCAAAGACACTTCACAGCAATCATCCTGCCAGGAGACACTTAAGGACTTTCATGTCCTGATTCTGCAAGAAGAAGCAAAATCCAGAGGCAACAGAGTTAGCGAAGCCTGTAGTTAAAGCTGTCCTGGCCTCTGACAGACATTCACTGTCTTAGCTGCACTTTCCCAGGCTGGATACACTGAGTAGCTGAAGAGCATTTTCAGTTAAACCAGCACTGCTGTCAGCCAGGGAACGAAAATCTGGCTTTGGAAACCATTGGAGGGCTCTACAATTGATGCAAGAGTCAGAGATGCCACGGAGATGTGCATGGACTTCCATGGGGCTTTTTTCTCCTTTTCCTTGTCTGAGTCCTTAAATAAATGTGCATTTGTCTCCTGAAGGATCTGGAACTTGCACTTGCAAATGGCTTTTATAGCTCCCTACTCCAATCCTCTCCAAACTGGAATATGGGCAGGCAGACAGTTGCACACAAAGTCCCACTTTCTCTGAGAGTCCCTCTTGTCATGTGCATTTTTACAAGCTCTTGACCTGCTGTTTGAATTAGTTGCCACTGGCTTAAGCCCTTCTTCAGAGTCTGAGCTCTGAGTAAATACTAAATGTCAAGGATCATGAACTAAAAAGGGGGCAGAGAGGTATAAGATGGGGACATTGAACTCAGTCCTCATCCACTCTTCACTCAGTCTTTCCAGTCCAAAGTAGGGTGTTATGCCAACTTCTCCCCAAGGTTAGTCTCTCCTAGATGTCCTACTTCAGCTCCTCATCACCTCAGCATCAAAGACCTTCCTGTGCTGTCCCCATGGCAGCTCCCAGAACTGCTGTTCTTCCTGCTGATGATGCCTTTTCTTGGTCTTAAAATCAAGAGTCAAACACGGTTAGAAGGGAAAAAGGGATTTTACCTCAGTATTGATTTAAAGGATCCTTAGGAGCACCACGTCCAGGTGGAAGGCACCCCAATGCACACCGCAGTGCACACAGACGATAGATTGGGTGTAACATTATAGGTGTTACTAGTTAGCATATCTATCAAAGATTCCCCAGTGAGAGGCTCGAGTGAGCCCCCCTTCCCAAGGAACCTTTCCCTGGATGGTTCTGTCTTAGTTTACAAAATGTGTTCTGGAGAGGACACTGGTGTCCCCAGACACCAATTTGATCCTTAATTATGAGGCTTCTAAGATGTTTAGTCTCTCAGCTTGACAAAATACATCTAAGAATGTAGGCTAAAAACCATTAAGAAAACAAAAGCTATAAAAAAGGTATATGAAAGGGGTATAAAAGAAAAGGCAAAAAATCATCATGGCAATCACCCTTCACCTCCCTCTGTTCCTCACTGAGTTTCCCCTGGGGCTTCATGTAAAAGTGTCTGTGGGGGTACTGGTGCTGCAACGGATGCAAATACCTGGTCTGGGAGTGTTAAAGAGATCTCCTTGGGCCAAATTGAGCAGTCAGACTCACAGCATGGCACCACCAGCAGCAGTGGCCCTCAAGTGTACCCACCATGTATCTGGGCAAGGTCAAGTGTGTGTGTGCAGCCGAGTCCTCCCGAGTGTCAGATGGAGCCTGTCTGGGCTGTGTGCTTGGATCCTGTATTTTTAAACTGACCTCCTCTTGACCCTAATGTCTGCAAGTCCAACTGGAGCCTTAGAGCCAAAAGCCTCCCCAAAGCAGCACTGGGGTTCCAGTAAGCCACTCCAAAGTGTTTCCATACACCTATTGTAACCTGCACTGCCTTTCGGAGCCAGTGAACATCCCTGCCCTGGTGTCAGCCCAAGAAGACACAGAGCAGGAGGGGCAGGATGTGAATGCAGAACCTCAGAGAAGCCAGAGGACCTGCCTAGTATCATCAAATCCTTACGGCTAGAAAAGCTCTCAAAGACCATTGAGTCCAGCCATTAACCCAGAACCATCACCACATTCACCCTTAAACCATGTCCCTAAGCATCACAACCACCCATTTTTTGAACACTTCCAGGGATGGTGACTCCACCACTGCCTGTGGTGGTGCCTGACCACCTTTCAGTGAAGAATTTTTTTTTAATATCCGATCTAAACCTCCCCTGGTGCAACTTGAGGCCATTTCCTCTTGTCCTGTTTGCTCCCTGGGAGCAGAGCCTGACCCCCACCTCCTGGCTGCACTCTTCTGTGAAGAGTGAGAAGGTCCCCCCTGAGCCTCCTTTTCTCCAGGCTGAGACCCCGCAACTCCCTCAGATGCTCCTCACCAGACTTGTGCTCCAGACCTTTCCCCAGATCTTGGCAAATGCTTGGTCACTTTTGTTCCTTCAGAGTTTGCATTACACCAGGTGACCTCTATATCCACACCTTTCACCTTGCGCATTTCACTGTGTACCCAAATTAAAATTTCCCTGCCCTTTCCAAGAGCGCACTTGGCCCTCAATCCTGTAAAGAAAGGTGCCCCAAAGGTTTTTTTAATGAACAAGATGCAGAAGCAGAGTTAAGCTGCAGAGCAAATTTTCCTTCACTCACATCACCTTCACCCCAGCCATAGTCAAGTTAGACACAGAGCATGGTTAGACTTCAAAATACTTGCAATCTTGTTTAAATATTACATTTGTTAAGCTGGGTTATAGGCCTTCTGCTTTTGGGGTGCTTAAACAGCTTTCAAAACAGTCTGTTAACCCTTTTCCTCTGCAACTGGGAGGATTAGAAAAGGATTTTTATTTGAAACAAAAGCGCAGAGTTGTAGGTATTCACAAAACTCCAGCATCTCAGGTTATTGGGGAAACAACTCCTGGCTGAAATAATGTCCATTGGCAGCACCCCAGCACACCCAACACTCACATGTGCTCATGCTTGGGGGTTTGTGTGAGGTCCCAGCTGTATTCTGGCACCTACAGGATTGCCAAAGAGGGGTAACAATTCAACCATCTAAAACATCAGGCTCCAGAAATCATGGGACTGGCTTAATAATCATGATTCCTTAATAGGTGCATTTTATTTGGCTGCAGCAGTCAAAGCTTTAAGAAAAATACTAATTTTAGAGACACTTGCAATACTATCACCCAGGTTGGCAATGTTACACCATATAGAGCCAGAAAGGCAGTCACGGCTTCATTCTTGGGTTTTAACACTTTTCACAGCCTCCAGAAAGTTTCATCTTTGGATGAAAACTTTCCAGTTTTGTCATACCTGCTGTTGTTGGTGTTTCCTTAATGTTAATGCAAAATATCTCTGGGCAAAGCTAATTTTCTCCCATTCTTCTCAATTTCTCCTATTTTCTCCCATTCTGGTAATTTTTTCCCATTTTCCCACACTAAGCAATGGGATGCAGTTGTCCAACAGAATTCTGCACTCACCCAGGCACTCTTGGGGGATAGGGCCCCTCAGATGTCCCCAGAGGACATCTCAGTGTGGCCCAGGACACATCTTGCCTTTCCATTCTCCAAAATCACATTGTCACTACCAGCACATTTGGGAGATGACTGTAAAACTGCAGCTGAACACCCAGTCTGGCACAGAAATGCCCTGGGAGCAGGATGTAACTGAGACCTGGCTCTGCCTCCCCCATTCCTGCACTGCCACAGGTGGGTCTCACAGCAAGCGCTGGTGTTAAGGCAGTGTTTCCTCTTATAAAACACTGTTTTCAGTTACTTACATTTCACCAGACTTTAACCACTGGGCAATTTTCCACCTCAGCCAGCCTCTGCCTGCCTTTAGAGCCATTAAGAGGGAAAGGGGGGTTTCTAGGCAAAAAAATCACATCATCCTGAGGCAAGCAGTTCAGGTAGGACAGTTTGTTGGCATTAACTGACACCGTAGAAGGTGTCTACACAATTGTCTCTCCCATAGACACCTGGTGTCTGCAGATGAGCCAATGCATCCCACCCCCAGTTAGGGCTGGATTGTCTGAAGGGAAATCTAGGCCAGAAGGGTTGGCCCAAGGAGAAACGGTGCTTGGTCTTTGCTTAAAGGATTTGTCTGTGTGTATGTGAGTGCCCGTATCTCAATGTTACCATGACTTCTGCCAAGTTATGAGCATCATAAAAACTCATGTTCACACATAACTAGAGGACACCCAAGGATCCAGTCTTTCTAAGAATCTTTCCTCTCCATTCTTGTTGTACAGCTCATGGAGATGGGATTTTAGCTAGTGAAGGGCATCTTAGAGCATTTCAACCACTGGCAGTATGCCCCCAAGGGTAATAGACACAACACTCTAGAAGAACTCATCCCAGATTTATGCACTCTACTTGCTCCACATAGTCCAGCAATGGAACAGGAGGAGGGAGAAGAAGCTGAAAGAAATGGACCAGAATAAAAAAAAGCAATGTGAGGTGGGAGTCAAATTAATGTAGGTGACACAACATGGTGACACAGGGCCATGCTGTCAGCACTGGGATTTGGGAAGGGCCACAACTGCAGGTTAAGTAGCAAAAGGTGGGAGGCAAAGGGGACTTCAGAAAGGCAAGGTGTCCTGTGGATGTTCCTGATGGCAGCTGGAATCCAGATTTAGTTGAACACGGCTGTCAGGCATCTATAGCTGTATCAGGGCCTGACAGAGGACTGAAGTCCTAGTGAAATCCTAGTCCAGCCAGATCAGGTCTTAAATGTCCTTCCATGCCAGATGAGAGGGTAAGTGCACATTTCTCTCTCTATCCCATCCTCTGGAGAGGGAAGGAAAAATGGTAGAGGAGAAGAAAAGAGAAATGGATGGAGAACAGCACAGTCTAAGCCTTGTTAACTCCAGCTGTGAAATTTCCAAAAGACTGAACTTGCCCTTCATGAGCACCAAGGATCAAGACTCAGCACCAGCAAGACGCACAGTTTCCTCACAAGTGAAGTGCCACAGCATGAAAGGGGACCCTGACTGAAGCCAAGTGGAGGGCACAGCCTCTGACACCTGATGTAGATGTTAATGAGCATGTCTGTGCTGGAATAGAGGAGCTCAGATGTTGCTAGATGGAGTCTAAAGCCACCCCAAGCTCTTCAGCTGACCTAACATCTCTGATCTCTCTCCAGATTTGGATGTCAGGGCTGGCACAGAGATCTACCAGATGGAGAAGGGAAATAATGGCCAGGACCAGAAGAAATTACTTGTGAAAATGGCTAAAACTACAACAAGCACCTCTCTGTGCTTCTCGCATCCATCGAGTGCAGAAAAGGGAACAGTAGCAGAGGGGGACTGGAAACCCAGCACACCAGCACCAAACAGAAGGGAGACACCAGGAGACAAAGCCACCACCCTGGAGCAGACAGTGAAAAAATGGGACCAACTAGTTCAAGCCCTAGTTTTCACCAAAACGTCACTGTTTCAGCCAAGTTGGGTTGCTCAGGTACAAGCCTCACCATGAGCTAAAACCAAAGGTCTGAAATCAGCACTCCCCTGCCCTGGTGCTGGCGATGTTAGTCAGCCAGTAGCTGCTCCGGAGGTGATGGAAAAGGGGTGACTAGGCTTCTGGAGGTGGGGTTTGGGGTCGGGAAGCTACCCGATGAGCTCTGTACTTCGGACCAGCACGGCTAGATGGCACTGTGTACTCTTCCAGGAGTGGCACATCCCACCACAGCTCCCATGCCCAGGAATTTAATATGCCCAGTGTTTTCAGTTGCTGTTGAAACTCTCCTCTGAAAGACAGCTTATCTGAGGGATGGCGTGGGCTGTTGGGAGTTTTGTCACGGCCAGAGCACAGTCAAACTTCTCAGGGAGGAAACTGGCAGAATTTTCTGTTTTGGGGTTATTTTAACAAAGGCAAGTATGTGTTTGAAGAAGGAAAAAAATACCATTTCCATACAACTGTGAACAGCAGAGACAGATCTTGAGGAGTCAGGCCTAGAGTGGACTTACACCATCACACCTATGGAGATCCTCATGTTCATGTCCTGTTTATCCACACCCCAGGAGGAAGATCAACACAATGGAGCACTGGGACAGGGTGTCCCTGTGCTGTTATGTCAGTGCTGGTGTAGAAGACAGGGACCTGGATTTGGGGCTGTCAGATTCGGAGAGACCAGTCTCAGCTTCCTCTGCCAAGGAGAAAATCTGGACACACACCATCCCTGCCTGGTGGAGGTTCAGCAATGAACCCTCTGGGATCTTCTGCAGCCCTGGAAGACATTTGGTCACCCAGGCAATGGGCAAAGATCAGAAAAAGGTGGGGGAGGGGTGAAGGGCATTAGATATGAATGGAGGAGTGGATGAGCAGGGTCAGGCAGGACAGAGGAGGAACACGAAGCCTACCGCTGCCTTTTACTGTCTTGAGATTTATTTGTGGGTCAGTTTGAGATGAGAACCCAAAAGCAATCTTTACAAAAGGCAGAGCAGTCTGGCCCTCTCTCCCCTTTTTCCCCAGCTGGTGTTCTCAAGCTGGGAGGCTGGAAGACACCACCACACCGTGGTCCCGCAGCTGGGAGCCCGCCATCCTTCACTCATCCGTCCGCACGGGAGTTGGGAGAGTTTAACATCTCAGGAGCCGGGCTCCCATGTTCTCCTCTTGCTACCAGCTGGTCAGGCGGGCTGCCAAGGGTATGCTGGCAGGAAACTGGGCACTTTCCCATCAGGATTTCATCCACAGTGACGGATCTCCGGGGAATATTTCCGTCCTGATGAATCAGCAGTCTTAGGTGGGAGATGGGCTGCCCGATGGAGGGGTTAATGTCCAGCACTCAGGAAAGGTGCGAGTCCCCACATCAGGCAGGTGTCAGCTAATCCAATCCCCCCTCAAATCCATCCCCTACCGGAGGCCTCTCCTTAATCTGTTACAGTCGGCGTTTGCCCTGGGGCCGCGGATCTGATATCTCTTCTGAGCAGGGTGTCAGCATTAACTATTATAATTCTGGATATTCTTGTTAGCCATGCAAATGTCCAGCCCTAGGCTGGAATCTCGCTTCACTCTTCGGCTTCAGCAACATCCTGTGGCAAATTGCTCTGTGTGGAGACACTTCTGTTTATCATCCCCAGCCACCACCTGTTCTTCTCACCACGTTCCTGGGTTATCCCACAGGCACTGCAGCTCTCCTCTGCCCTGTTCCCTACTTGACACCATGAAATTTTGGCCTGGCCCTTTATTGCAAAAATCTTTATGGTGAGCTGGGAAAAGTGTAGTGGGATGTTGATTCCCTTCCCAAGTCACCCTGGTGAGACACTCCACTGTTTGCATCTGCTTGTGGCAGAATCCACTGGTGTCCCTGGAAAGCGCTTCCATGAAGAAAACCCATCCCATGTGAATCAGGACTGCAGCCCAAGCCCCTTGCAGTCAGCACAGCCCTGGGGTCAAAAGCCCCCCTCCAATAGGAAGGCAAAAGGTAAATGTGCTGGGACACAGTAAGAGGTGGTTTTCTGCTACTACTCTGCATGAGGTTCCAATTTATCACATGGGAAGCAGGTGTAGAGCTCAAATGGAGACCAAATGGCAATGGGACAGAAAAATGTTAACAAGTCAAAAATCAGCAAGTGCTGCACTGAGTTCTGTAGTGTGATTAATAAAACAAACATGTGAAAAAAAATCTCAGTTTCAACACATGGCCAGAAATGCAGCGTGTTGTGCTATCAGGGCTATTCTGCCCTCTGAATACCCGCCTCTCTGTTTGGGTTCACACTAAAATACTCTAACATGCTTTCAATTTTTTTTTTTTAATTTTAATTTTATTTTTACAAATGCTCAAACTTTCCTGCCACAAATTATTCTTGGCTGGGTTACAAGTAAAATGGCCATGTATAGCCATTTCTTTAAAAAAAAAACAAAACATGAAAACCGGTTTATGAGATATTTTGGTTGAATGTTTTCTTTTCTACGCGAACATGCGGTGAAAGTTCAGGAGTTTTCACTTTTTTCCACCCAAAAGTTCCTCTTAAGCTGAAGCTCAACCTCCAGCATCTTTAACATGATCTCACCTTTACAGACCATCCGCTTGGAAAGAATATCGCTACTAACAAAGCCTGGGACCATCTCCCTTTGTGGCCTCTTTCACTGCAAAAAGCTGTCTGGGACTGCTGTAAGGACAGGCTGTCACTGACAGCCTCAGCCACGATAAGTCACAACTCATCCCACTGCAAAATTATGACTGTGGCATGAAAATCATGATTAAACCAGTAATAGACAAGTAAATCTTACTTGCCTGTGGTCCCAGGTGCTCTCAGGCTGTAGGTTTGAACCACAAAGGAGAGAAATTTTTAGGGGCAGGCTGTGAAAGAAAAATTTCTTGCAAGCACACAATGCCACTAAGCTGATAATTTAAAGAAAATAATGAACATTATCAAGAGTCATAAAGAGCCTCGCTTCAAGAACTGGCACCTTCAGCAGCTCCACAAAAATATCTCCACATCATGAGAGTTCATGGGCAGTTTTGGGATAATTAACCCCCAAGCACATTAAGTCCAAGAAAAACTAATTACTTTCACAGAACAAAACAGATTGTTTTACAGGCAATGTTGTTCTTTGGCCTGTCTCTTCTGGAAAATGGCACCAGTTAAACAAAATCAATTTTATTAACTGACAGTGCTGTGAAAAGATTTATGGAAAAGGACTGTTTGATGGGCTTTTAATAACAGACTTGATGCCCATTACCAGGGCTGACAAGGTGCACATGTTGGACAAGAGAGATCATCTGAGCTGGAGACCTTTCACAGTCTGGCCAGAAAAGGGTTTTTTTGTGCTTCTTCCTCTAGTGAGTCCTAAATCAAATATTTAGCATTAGTCATAGGACTCAGTTAATGGCACAAGCCTGTTACCCACAGAGGTGGTTTTCATCCTGTTTGATGCCATTGTGCTGGGCTCCATTCAATCAGAGCTCACGCCAGGCCTCTATCCATGCTCTTTGTTTACGGTGCAGCCTTCCCTCGGCGTTGCCCTGGCACCTGCCATCCCTCGCCACACTGGAAGGGAACAAGCAATGGACAGCCCGTAGCAGCCTGTGGTCTTGGGCTGAGTTGCCCCAGAAGCCGTGCTGAGTCCTGCAGGGGCAGACTGCCTCTCCGGCCCAGAGATGGGGAGGTGTCGCCTTGCTGGAGATTGTTTGGGTAAGTTGTGATGGATCGTGTCCCGATGTCGAGAGTTGAGGTGCAGCGGGAGGCTGAGAAACTTAACATTGAAAATGTTTTAAAGCAAAGGAAACATCAAAAGATCTCCAGGAAATGGCAAACACTCAGAGTTCAGCAATCTCTGAAACAGATCCCCTCCTCCCATCTCCATGTCTGGATAAGAGAGACTCCCAAGAAAAAGGGCGATCAAGATCAGAGAAGATGGTAAGCTATAAATCAACCACCTCTCTCTTTTCACCTCCCTCCCTGTGCCCTCAGTCTTAGGAAACCTTTGGAGCAGCAAGACCCAAATTCAAACAGCAAGATGACTCCTCCTGTCTCTTCCTCAAGGGACTTGCCCTAGTGCAGCCCCCAAGCCTTCCTCCAAATGCCGCCCAGCTCACAGAGGTGCTGGGTGGGGAGCACGAACACTCTCCCTGGCAATGCAGATTTCATCTGACCTGCCAGATTTAGACCCTTACAGAAAAGTCAAATCAGCCTTAGAATCCTCAGATTCACTGTCTACCACTGGAACAACATTTTTTTATAAATCTGAGAGGCTGAACACAAGGTTAGGAGGCTTTGGGCCCAGCAGAGCTCAGCCCTGAGCACACAGACCTGGTCATTAGGAATACATCTTACTCCACATGTATGTACCCCACAGCACTTCAGGAGCTGCTCTCTGGCATGGGGCAGCCTCCTCTTCTCCTGATGGCCAGGCAGGTGGGGGTGAGCCAGCCCTGGGTTTTAACACCGAGATGCATTTTTCAGGTGGGTGGATTTGGGGCATTCCCAATAGTGAATGTGCCTCTCAGTAGTAACAAAGCCAAGCTGAGCCCCTTCCCCTCCAAGTTCAGAGCCTTCTTCACCTCTGAGCATCCCACTGCAATATGGGGTGCAGTATACAGATGGGTGAGGAGAAGACATGTCTGGAAGAAGACAGAAAGACAGGGCAGGTTTTGCCCTTCAGCATGGCCCATGGTGAAGCAGCAACACAGAGAGTGCAGCATGTCTCCGATGTAAGGGGATACGGCCCCTGGTGGGTGCTGGCTCTGGTTCAGGAGGATGTTTTATGTGCACACATGCATTAGTGCAGTTGCCAGGTTACTGGGCAGACAAACTATGTTCAGCCTTTCTGAGTGAGGTCTCCTGCCCACGAGGATGGGTCAGGAGCAGAAGTGGCAGCAGGCCCAGTCTGTGTGTCAGCAATGCGAGGGGCCGTGACGTGGCCTCAAGCCACAGAGCAGGAGCCCAAAGACAAAGAGAGGAAGAAAAGAAGGGATGCTGGGGGTACACTAACACCCCCTGTTAATTCCACATCTCAGGTACCCCTGGCCTGAGCAGATTGACCCTCCCCAGCTTCATCATACCTCCAGCATCTCCTATGGCAAAGACAAGCTGCCACAGGGAGGGAAGGGACACATCTCATTTTTGGCATTGACTTGCTGCACAAATCCATTCTCACATTCCCCTGCTCCTCTTGCTTGTCCTCATCTAGGGGAAAGCAAAAGCTTTACTGTGCTCCATCTCCCCACTTCTAGGCAGCACAGGTGGCTCCTGACTTGGACCTTCTTGGTTTTACGACCTGGAGAGCCCCTGCTGCTTGGGACAATCTGCACTTTGTGACCATCCTTACTTTAAATATTCTGGACTAGGCTCCCAAGTCCCATTGGTGAGATCTAACTCCTAAATCCCATTAACTTTCTCCTCTTTTCATCTAACCTGCATCTAACCAGTTAGTTGCAGGAGAAGCAATAGCCAGACTGTTGGGGTGTGCGAGTGTAAACACTTTTAGGGAATTGGTGCAGGTGATACCTAGCAAACAGTCCCTGGAGCTTGCCTGGAATATACACATATGGGGGAATTTCTGAAGTGACATGAACCCCCACGCTCTCAGAAGGTCACATTTGGTGGTGGATAAACCAGGGAGCACAGAGGGAGATGGAAGAGAGGGAGTCATTGGGAGAAAGGTGTGGGATGAGTTGATTTTTACATGGCCGTGGTGGGAGCAATGTCTGCTGAGCTAGAGTAGGAGCAAACAGGATCAGGATTTGGGGCAGGGAGGGCAGCAGGAGGGATTAAGCCCTGCAAGGAGGCTGGACTGGGGGGCAAAACTCATGCTGGGTGTGGCTAGCAGAAAGAGGTTTGGGGCAGGCAGGGAAGAGCTGGGGACAGAGTTCATTACATGTGACAGAGATGAGGGGGAGATACACAGGGCATAAAGGTGTCCAGAGTCAAAGTCATACATAAGGTCCCTGAAGCACAGGGGGAAACAGAGGGATTTTGGAAGCAGGTATTCCTCGTGGGAAAGGGGATCCTGGGGGCTGTGCAACAGAGTGGGTGCACAGGGGCAGCCGAGCAGGGGACACAAGCTCCCAGCCAGGCAGGTGTGGGGCTGGTGGACCCCCTCCATGCCCTGGTGCTCCTGGGTGGAGAGGGGGCTGACTCCGAGGTGTTTCCCGGGCACCAAGCCACCAGGGGCTCCCATGGGGGCTGTAACTCCAGCTCAGCCTCCATCCTGCTGTCAGGCCCTGTGCCCAGAGCTTGTTATTGCAGGTGCAGGGCAGCATTCCCCCCTGCCCCCCGGCCTGTCCCTGTCCCCTCCACTGTACCCTCTCCCCTCCACACACCAGCCACCCTGCAAGAAGCAGTTTGGGGTATCCCAGGGCTGCCCCATCCTGCCAGGGCCCCTGCTTCTTTTCCCCTGCATCCTTCTTCCCTCCCCAGCTGGTTTCTGTCTCCTCATCCAGGATTTGTGTTCATCACACCAAGTCCATCCTGCAAAACTGCCAGCACAGACAGGTCACCCCACAGAGTCCATGGTCAAAAGCTTGGGTGGCTTTGGCCACCAAAGATCACCACCAGCATTCTGATGTCCTCCCACTGGGATCCACGGGGCAGGAGGAATTACCCTTACCCCTCCCGTGGTTCTCTCCCATCTGCCTTCCCCTCTGCTCTCCACCATCTCCCCAGGGTCTGCAGACTAGCGTTCTCCAGAGGCCACCCAGTAACCCCCCATCTCCCTCAGCCTCCCCAGGGCCCCTCTGCTGCATTTGAGCAGCACCCAGCGCTCCCCAGGTTCCAGACCCTCTGAGCTGCAGCCAAAGCTGCTCCAAACCGGGCTCCAGCCACCTTCCACCTTGCAGCATGGCCTCGGGTCTATGGGGACCCTGGGGGACTGCAAAAATTCAGGGACTGTTCTGTCCCCCCAAAACACCTCTGCCAGCACCAGGCATACCCCCAGTCCCCGGTGCTGGACACTGCAGCTGCACATGGAGCACACAGGGAGTTTGTGATTTTATTCCCTTTGGAGCAGAGCCAGGCATTGAGCCAAACAACCCCTCCTGTTAAAAACAGCTCTTTGACATCTTTAATGACCTCAGCCCAGGGAGGCAGCAGCTTCTGAGAGTAGAGTGCCACCAGTAGGAGCTCAGCATCTCAGCCAAACAATGCCTGGTCCTCTCCAGGCTCTGTAAACCCCTCTTCCAGCTCTTCTCTGCTGGGTTTGCCCGTGAGGATAACCAGGGACTGCTTCCATGCACGGTGCCACATTTTATCATGTGCCAAGTGTTTGCAAAGCCCTCTACACTTTGTCCTGCTTTTCCCAGGGCTGGATCTCAGTTCCTCCCCTTCACCTTGGCCATCTGCACAGCTCCCATCTCTCTGCTTTGCGGGGGCAGGGGAGTGCAGGCATGGAGGCAATTAAAGGCAAAGCCTGGTAAAGACCAGCATTCCCATGCCCTGGCCTTGGCCTTGCTTAAACACCTTGAAGCATTCCAGCACTGAACTTAAAAGAACAAGTAATGTTGTTCATGGTGAGTTAAGGGCTTGCAAACTTGAACCTCTTCTGCGCTGCGCTGGCTGCTCCTGAGAGTCCCTGCAGGTATTTTAAGTACAGGTCTACAAATGTTTTAAAATACAGGAACAGCTGTGAGCAGTTTCAAAATAAAAAGTGAAAATTAGAAAGAGCCCTTCCTTAAAAAAACCACAAGCAGTAGTGTCTGCATCTGCTGGTGGGGAGCAGGACTCCTGCCCAGGCATGGGTGCTTCCAGCACAGCTCTGAAATAAGGTGACACTCTGGCCATGTCAGGCAGGCACAGAATGACTCAGAGAGGTTTATGAAGTAGGAAGTTCATAAAGGCTCTCTAAGGGCTTGGTGTCCAGATCTCCTTCAGCTGGGTGGTGAGTAATAAGGTGAAAGCTGATGAATGCACATGTGGTGCAGGAGTGGTGGAAGGTGCTGAATGGGCTGCAGAAATCTGGGAAGGGCAGAAATGTTTGGGTTTGAATTAATGCCCTGATGTACAAATACTGGACGCTGGGGATGCAGGAAGCCACGAAAATAGAGTCATGGTGACCATGGCTGTCTTCTTTAGCCAGCCCCCCTGTACATATGCACAGTGCCCTCCATGCTGGGGGTGCTCAGAGCTCCCCTCCACTGCCCTCCAGCACCCCTACAAGCTCACAGACACATTGGGATGACGTTGGCTGCTGGGGTCACTTTCCTGCTCCTTGCAGGGTCCTGTACCAGCTCTGAGGTACCTGAGATGTCCTTCCATACCCGAGAGAGCCCCACCTTCCCCCAGCCTGCTGGAGGCTGTGGCACCCACTCCAGCTGGTGCAGGCAGCATGACCTACCGCACTTAGATCTCTTTGGATCACTGTGTCCACACCAAAGGCAGCAGGTCTTGAAAGCTCCCTCCTCCTGCCCCAGCTTTAATCATCTCCAGAGCACCAACCTGTAGGTGCTCATCTGTGATGGAGCGGATCTGTTGTGCTTCTTTGCCCTCATGTTACTTGAAAAAGGGAAAGACAAGAGCAGATTTGTCCTTCCCTGGGAGAACACAGGACACTGATGTTAAAGGACAGAGTTGAAGGGTGGAGAAAAACATGATTGGGACAAAAATATCTCCAGGAAAGGAGACTATGGCTGAGGAAAGGCTGTCAATATGCTGAGAGAAGCAGGCAATAGACTGATGGCCTGGCCTCAGAGGTGACAGCAGAGCAAGATTTCTTAGGGGCACAGAGAGGGATTATCACAAGGTGACTGAGTGCTAAAGGAAGGGCAGAGAGGGCAAGGAGAGACAAGCCTACAGTCCTAATTTTTTGGATTTTATCATCTTTAATATTGTAATAATATTTATCATCTTAATATTCTGCATTTTCTTTCTCTAACTCTTCTAATTTATGTCCTAAAAACACCTTATGATTCAACCTGGAGAAGGCCTGGCTTGATAGGAGAGGTCTGGTCAGCACACAGTCCCATCTTTGCACAGTACTGCTGGCCTTGTGCTTTCTGAAGCTACTGAAATAACAGCCCCGGAACCCCATCAGGCTTATTTCTCCAACCTTTTACATTTGATTCATGTCTGAGCAAAGATGTAGGAGAAAGAGCATCTGAGTGTCATCTGAACCTTTTGGTCAAGACCCAAAATGGAGCACTGACCTTTGGTACGTGAGCTCTGTGAAAAAGCCCCATGAGCTTTTCACAGTGCTCCTGAGGTGTTTTCCACCTCCTGGTCCAACAGAACTGATGCATAGCACAGTCCAGCCCAGCAGCCTGTGGCCCGAGGCAGAAAGTACCTCAATTTGTTGTTCAGAATCAGTGCAATAGCTGCTTGGCATTGTCACAGTGCAGTGTCCCAGCACCCATGCTCAGTGAATCCTGTCCCTGCAGTCAACTGAGTCTGGGGACAAAGCCACTGAACTTCACAGCTGTTTTTTCATCTCCAAGTGCCCATCTGCAGATGGCTCAGGACATGGCTTCAGTTACTCTTGACGGTTCAGGAATTTCTTTTTTTCTCTCCACAAACACGCCACCCTGAGCTCCTTGAATTTTCTACAGTTGTGGTCTCATCTTCCCATCTCTCCCATATGAACTCAGACCCCCTTCCCCATGGGGATTTGGCCTCTTCTGCCTGCTTCAAACCTGATGCTCCTGCTTACTGACCCCACAGGACCTTGCTCCCAGCCTGCTTGGCATGACTTGTTTGACACAACTGGAGATGTCCCATATGTCTGAGGCTCTGATCCATTTTTCCACCACTTGAGCTGTTTGGAGGATCACAGAATGATGAAATATGCTGGGTTGGAAGGGACCCACAAGGTTAATTGAGTCCAGCTCCTGGCCCTGCACAAGACACCCCAACAATCCCACCCTGTGCCTGAGAGTGTTGTCCACACACTCCTTGGGCTCTGTCCGATTTGGGGCTGTGGCCACTTTGAGCCTCTCATTGAGCTGGATTTGGGAAATGCCTGTCAGGGAAAAGAAGGAAGGAGTTATCCTGCAGAAATAACTATGACCCTTTTCAGACCTCTCCCAACATCATATCAGTTCCCATGCCAGTCAGCTCCCTGTGTTCTTTGGCTGTAGTCTTTCTGCTGTGACCTTCTTGCTGCAACCCTGGCACAACCTGGTTGTTCTTGCTGGGTCTTCAACATGGGCCATGCTATCACTGCCTTTATTTGCAAGTAGGCATCAATCTTCCTCGGGGTTTGTGGTGGAGGTTATTCAGCAGCAGGATTATTTTTTGACACGTAATGGATGGCTGCATCTGGAGGCCATCCAGACCAACACTTTGTCATGCAAGGAGCTGTATGAACACCTCCATGGGAGAGATTGACATTTGTGCAGATGAGTCACCAATGGAAGCAATAGACTGTGGTTACCAAACAGTTGGAGGTCTCTAGAGAAGGGGTGCAGCTTGTGGACACTCCCTCCACAGACTGGCTGATTTTAAAGCACTGTTTTGTGGGGCAAAAAGAGGCTCATATGTTGGGGGTTGTTTCATTTTCTGCCCCTTTTTTGCTACCAAACTTTGGAGAAGAAACAGTCCAGAGGGTCACCACCCTTGTCCTCTCACACTCTGCTCCCCAACCCCTACAAAGCAGGAAGATTTCAGCTATGTCTTTCTGCCTTTGTGTTTCAGTGTTGGAGAAAGAAAAAGAAGACCATGGAAAGAAGGACAGAGAACAGAATTTTAAAGGAACGACAAATGCAGGGCTCAACTTGCCCTGCCAGGAGATTTCATGTACAGGATGCAATGAAATCTTTTCTTTATGGTGTTTGTAGGAAGGCTTTGCCTCTGTCACCAGCAGACCTCAGTCTCCCCTCTGCCCACCTTGCCAGAATGGGATTTTCTCTGTTTTTTTCCCTCTCACCCTCCTGCACAGTTTCCCAGTCATCACATTTTTTCCAGTCCCTTGTCTGTATGACCTGTTCCATAACAAGATCCAGTCTCACACCAATAATCTTCAGCTCAAGGTTTTTAGGGCCACAGAGACCAGTCCCAGCAAACCTCCCCTTCACCTTCCATACCTCATTCTCCCCTACGAGGCCTTGGCTGTCCAAGCATCCCTTGCCCTGGTTTGCATTGGGGTTTACAGCCCAGCTGTTCCCTCCAGCTGAGAGCAGCTGTGCAGTGAGAGGGGACGTGTCACTGGCCCCTTATGTGCTGTGTTTGGCATGAACAGAAAAGTTTTGCCCCCAGTCTGCAAACATGGTGAAATAATTACAAATAAGACATAAATGACTCAGCCAGTGGGAACAGTGTGAGTGCAGATGGTGGCAGATTTAGAAAGACAAATATCTCCTATCTGGTCCTAGAAGCATGTCTTCAGCCAAGTCTTCCAGGAACCTCAGTGTCCAACAAGCAGAGCCCCCAGCCTTGGCGTATCTTAGCAAACTCAGATCTTAGGTTTGCAAAACAAGCCCAGGAGCTTTTGGAGGTCTCAGACATGCTCTGTCAGAAAGAAGTCTCACAGGTTTGCAATGAAATATCCAAGGAGAGGAGCTTATCCACAGCGCTTCCAACGTGAAGTGGACTCCAGCAGGGTGTAATCTGGGGGCTCTGTGGAAGCACAGAATCGCATGGATCAAGTAAGGCAATGACTTTGGAGAGCAAGACAGGCTGCAAGGCCTGGTAGAGAAGAGAATTTCCAGGAACAGGGCTGAATCCAGTGATACTGCATGAACATTGTCCAGCTCAGGAGAAATGGGTACTTCACCTTCTACCCTCTGGGAGCCATCTCAGCTGCCTACTAACAGCTGTGTGGGAGCGAGGAGAGCTCTGCAGAGGCAGCAGATCCCCTCCCTGGGGCACTGGGATGTGCCGGTGTTGGTTTCACCATGATTTGGACCTAGACCTAGAAATCTCCAAGTTCCCCATGATGGAGCCAGGCTCTGGCACGCAGCCTTCAGCAAGGTGGGCGGCTGGAAGAGTTCAGGCACATCTCCTTTGGCCCTCTGGCTGCTTCCCATCTGAAATACAGAAAACTGAACTCCCTCCTCAAAAACTTTTCAATTCTGATGACTCAGTGAAGGTGTTGGCAGGTTTTGTGACTTGCCTGCAAGTGAATGCTTGTTGATTCTCACCCTCCTCCAGGAGGTCCAAGCTGACCTCAGGCTCTGCTTTCCCCATAAACATGTTACATCACGCAGGTACCAGTGTCATGCCTGGATGAGGGCTGGAGCTTTACAGCAGAACGTCTAGGGTTAAAATAGATTTCATGCTAATATTGTCTATAAACTCATGTGAGAGATGAAAGCAAGTGCTCCAGTGTCAGGAAGCTGCCTTTATCACCCCATGCTGATAGTGTGTCAGGAGGCAGCCACTGTTCCTTTACCAGCCTGGGAAAAGAGGGAATTTCATAGCCTGCTGCCTGTGGGACATTGTGCTCGGGGGCTGTGCCCTGTGCTGCTGGTCTGAGAGTGCAGTGACAGTGCACAGAGCGTGTCAGATACAGGCTGGAGCCACCCAGGGCTGCATGGCTTTGACAGCATCCTCTGTGCAGGCAGTAGGGCCACCAAACTCTTGCTACAGCCACATCTGGAGAGCAGAGGAGGCTACTTGTGTCAGTGACATCCAAGAAGAGCTGTGGTCTTCCGCTTCTCCTGGTTTGTCCATCCCCACATGGAAAGCACCGTATGCTTTCCCAGGGAGGAGACCAGCCCCAGCCTGGGTCAAAGGTCAGCTGGCCAGAACAGAGGCCAGGCATGAAGTTCAAGCCCTGTGCTGGTGGAATCCTGTGTCCATCCTGCTGACACTGTGCCCTGGACATCAGCATTCCTTGTTGGAGGAGCACCCCTGGTGGTGCTGCTGTCACGCATGGAAGAGCTCTCCATGGGGCAGAACAGGGGAAGGGGCAGAGCAGCCCATGTCCCCATGTGCATATGCTCCCCTCGTGGCCCCAGCACCCCAGCACAAAGTCCTCAAGCTGGTGGGTGAGCAGCCAGGCCAGTGCCTTGCTTGACCAGTCACCCACAAAATATTTGGGACCCTCCTGGGCCATCTTGGAGTGCTGGGGTACAGGCCTAGTGTCCCTCCCGAAACTCAGCTGGTTCCAAAGGAATTTCCTTCTGCTTGGAATCTGATACCCAGACTCATGCCCAGCAAAGCCAGAATCTGCTCTCCTCCACACCTCTCCCCACATGCATTCCCACATCTCATCCATTCCCAGGCTATCTCCCTGCTTCCAGCACCAGCACCTGCCACCACAGCCATCCCACCCAGCTCCCCAGCACATCCTGGATGATTAAACCCAGCTGGTGTTGCTGTCTTCCTCCCACACCCATCCCAGGCACACGCCTTCTGGGGCCAGTGCGGGCAGCCCAGCTCCCAGGGCTCTTGGAAAGGGTCTGTCATGGAAGATAAGCGGCTGTGTGCCACTGTGGTGGCAGGGAGGAGTCCTGCCAGACTGCGCTTTATCCCAAACCAAACAGCCTGGCCAGCTTCAGGAGTTATAAACAGATGCTGAGGCAAGGCTCTGGCTCTGGGAGGGTCTGGGAAGAGAAGAGGATTTGGTATCTGGCTTCCTGGAGAGCCACAGCCCCGGGGAATTTGCTAAGCCTCCCACGGCAACACCCCAAATAGTCCTGGGAGGAAGCAGCTGCCCTGGGGCGGCTGCAGGGATGGGCACGGGGAGGACAAGGAGCCAGCTGGATGGTGGGCTCAGTGCACTGTGATATGGGGCCACTTACACTGATACAGGGTTCTGATGGCCAGGGCAGCATGTGTTTTGGGCCATGGTGGCCATGCTGAAGCTCTCCAGGGGGGTGAAGACAAGAAGTGAGACCCCAACCACCCACCCCTGCCTTCAGGGTGCTGCTGCAACCCATTTTCCAGCCATTTCCAATGGGTTTGAAAACCTAGGGTGGGACAGCAGAGCAAGCAGCATTGCAAAGCTCCACAGCAGAGACCACAGGCACAGTGAGAGACATTCCTGACTGCTCACTATGCACCAGCTATGCAGAAAAGCTGTCCTTTCACCTTTATTTTTTCCTCTTCCTTTATTTCCTGACAACACAAGAACTTTGAAAACTCAGGATATTAAACTGAGGTCTACACTACAAAAAAAAAAAAGTGTTCCCCTTGAGCCCCGCCTGAGAATCTTCTCTGCTGCTCCAGACACCAGCTTCTGCCACCAGGTTGCTGAAGCAGGGGATAATTTAACAACATTTAATTAAAAGTGGGACAGGTAGGGGACTCACAAGGGATTTACGCCATACGCTTACACTTCCCCCTCCTTTCTGATACTTGGAAAAAGAGTGGCAGGAACTTGCAGTTCATGAAGAGAGCATTTTGATCAATTTTCCCACTAGAAATGTCAGGACCTTAGAAATGGGGCCACCTGGATAAGTCAAGCTGCCTCGGGGATTTAAAGAGGAACGAGAGGATGCTGCATGTTGAGTCTTCACAGCTCTGTGACAAGGAGGGAGAATCTGTCTTTCAAGGCTCCCTTTAGTCAAAATATTAATTATGCCACTGCAGTTCACAGAAACCTCCACAGATAAAGGAGTCTGGAAGAGTCCGGTTCCTTATGAGTACCTTAGATTTCATCCCCTTCTGCTCAGCAGTGTCAGTGTTTTACTTCCCTTGTCATCCTTCAGTCTCCCAGCCTAAACAAGGACTGAGATGTGAATGCAAACATCCAGTTGTTGGGAGAAAACAGTCCAAGAAAATGGAGTGGAGCAGCAGCTCTCAGACCAACTGCTCCTGCAATAACAGACCAGAGTGGGATGGCAGCCAAGGCTGTTTTGTTCCCTTTGCAGGTTGTCTCCAGACGGCTGGTCACCCAGCCCTCCAGGCTGGGTCCTCCTCGGTCCTTCCTTTCCAGTCTCACCCTGGCAATGAGGTAATCAGAAGCCACCAACCACACTGGTGCCTCCTGAGATTTTTCAGCACAGTGGGCCATGAGTTTTCCAACTGCACCCATGCACATACCATTGTCTCCTATCCTGTTGCCAGACCACACTGCAGGTTTATTCTCTGTCTTCAATTTTTTGTGTTCCAGCTCCTTCTGCTTCCAGGTTTCTTTCTCCACATCCCACCAGTGGTCCCATACCACCCTACCAGAACCCCGTTGCATTGTCAGTCTGTATGAGCTTCTCTGTGCTTCTAAAATAGGAACTTGCATGCCTTATCTAGAGAACAAAACCACTCCTTTGGAGAGCTGGTGTTTAGGAATTGACCAGACAAACTTGGGCAGGAAATACACAGCCAAGACACGCACCCTTGCGGGCAGCCACTGTGGGCTTTACTGGTGATAAAGGCAGGTTATAATGGCACAGAGGGAGATCCACCTTAGAGAGAGCCCCCAATATCACTGGAAAAACAGAATCACAGAATAAACTGAGTTGGAAAGGATCCAAAAGTATCATTGAGCCTAAGCTCTCCATGGTTTTAGAAAGCTTTGGTTTTCTGTTCACCGGTGGTTTCCCAAAGTCTTCTGGACTAAAGGTAGATTTGGGATCCCAGTTCAGTCACCACATGAGATGGGGGTACTCATTTATGTATCCCTCTGACAATCTCTCTCAGGGGAGGCCCAGACACCAGGGGTGGCACCATCCCAGGGGCTCTGTGGTGGGACATAGCTGCTGCTCTGTCCCTCCGTGCCTCTCCTGCAAGCAGGCTGCACACTCAGCTGCACCAGCTGATGAGAAGTCGAGCCTTTAAGTTTAACAAGAGCACTGGGCTCCATAAGGAGAGCTTTACACTCTCTGCTGGTCAGCCAGTGCTCATAGTTTACCCTGGCTGCACATGTGCTGGATAATCGGGTCCTGCTCTCTGCCACTAACAAAAGCAATAAATTACCAGCCAGACTGCAGCCACCCAGCCCAGCCCCACGCTGCAGCCTCCAGGCACTAACCCCGCCTGACTCCTGGATCACCCCAAGGAGCTGCTGGAGGGAACAGGGCAATATCTGCCCTGCTCCAAACAAGCAGCTTTTATCATCATGTGTGAGGACTGAGAGCTCCCTGCAGCAGGATTTATAGGGGGGCTTTCCAGCTTCAAGGCAGTGACCCCAGCACAAGAACCACAGACCTGTCCTGGACACAGGGAGTTACAAGAGGCTCCCAGGGACCCTGCTCTCAGCCCAGCCTGTCCTAACCCTAGCACCAGCATTGCTCCCCACTATCATCAGTTAATCCTGCACATGCTAGCAAATGCCCTGTAGAACCCCAGCACTCCCAAGCCCCCCAACACCTTCTCTCCTCTTACAAAAGTATCCATACCTGGCTTTCATTTTGGAAGGATCCCCAGAACCCTGGGGGGACTGTGGGGCAGCCCTTAGTGTGGGTGGAAGTGTTGGCAGAGGTCCCTTTTACTCCCACAGTGCCCCAGGGATCCAGAGGAGCCCAAGCCTGATCAGCAGGTGTCAGTTTGTGTCCTTGGGGCTCCGGCAGGGAAGGGATCTGCTGCAGTAATTGAGGCAGCAGGAATGAGAGGTATGTTTTGAAACAGTGGCGACTGGGGGCTGCACTTGAATCAGTCGGATCCAGGGCCCACAGTGATTTCCCAAACGCACCCTCCTTCCAAGCCCACCCCAAGCCTCACAGACCCTAGGAAGAGCCTCCCAAGAACAACCAGCCCTTTGAGAAACCTAAACCACTTTCTCCAACACCTCTGAACTCTGTCAGGAACATCCTTCATCAGAAAGCTACAAGTGCCAAGCTGTTTTCCCTCGAGGGCAAATCTCCCTTGTGCTGTCAGGAGCAAAGCTGCCTGGGTTCACGTTGCTGCTTAAGGTGAATGCATGGTGTGTTTTACCAGCTAATTGTGAAATTGCAGACTGCTTCAGAGGCAAAGGAGAAGCATTTTATTGTGAGCAGGAGAATTAATCATACCTGGGGCAGTACAGATGTCAGCAAAAAACAATGCAGCAAGGATTTCTCAGGAAGACTTCTTGACATGAATAGGAAAGTCTTTTTCAGGTCCTTTTAGATATGAATGAAAGATTCCCAGTGGTTGTTGTGACCCCTGTTTTTACTCTTGCTGTCTAGATCCAAGAGAGGGATGTGTGTGCTAAAGCTACAAAATTATAAGGGGAAGGAGTTTTATTCAAGAAATGAAAACTTCCCAAGCCAAGGCTTCTGCTACAGCACTAACTCATGACGTGTCCCACATAGTTTATGGCAGAGATTAAACAATACAAAGGATAAAACATTTCAAAAATGGCATTTAAGTGGGAAAACAAGAACAGACTAGACTCCAACCCATCCATTGTGCAATGCTGAGTTGTTGAGTTCTCAGCCCCAGCTTTCAGGTCCTGCTCAAGGAAATACCACTGGTTGCTGTTTACATGTGTGCAACCCAGCGTTTCATCACACTTTTCTGTTTGTTGTGGAGTGAACCCCCTTGGTAACATGGCCACCCCCTTTTCCTCCCTTTGTGCATTTTTCTCTGCCTGGGACTTGTTACCCTGGTCCCAAGGGATATGCTTTACCATGTCTGTTTCCCATTTGGGGGCTGCATATGTACATGCTGGTGGAAGAAGAGAGCAACTCGGTCTTCTGCTTCACTGCAGCCTTTCCCTATATTTTTAAAAGACGTTGGTTATGATCAGCCAAGCTCTGCTGAGTACAGATTTATATCCTGACTCTGAGCTTGCCTCTACCAGCTCAGCCCATTCTGTAAGGCAGAGGAGGCAGTGGTAGGTCTGGGATGTAGTGCTAGGGATGCAGTGTCCTCCTGGCAGCGCTGGAACTGTTGCTGCAGCCAGGTAGGGAAAGAAGAAATATTGATATGTGCAAGGATAGGGGTTAAAAAAACGAAGAAGAAAGTCTGAAATGTCTTATGTGAAACCAAGCAACATACAGTGAAGGTGAGGAGAAAAAGAGAGATTATACAGGCAACACTGAGTGGGGCTGTATAAAAAACTGGGATAGCAGCACTTTCTAATCGTATTTGGTGATAGATTCCCAAAGTTTGTCCTGAAACCTCTCCCCACAGCTCTGTTTAGGCTCAGGTGGCCACAAACCTGTTGCTGAGAAAAACAGGAGTCCTCCACCTTCCTCTTGACTTCCTCACCCATGCCGCCAAATATGCCCAGCATCAGGGTTACCCTGCCCATAGACTTGACCTGAAATCAGTAAAACTTGTCCAAGTAAAAAGCAGTAACAAAATGAAAAGGATGGGAAACAGAGCCAAGAGCAGTAGCAGGACGTGTTAGGGATACAAAACACCCCCAGAGATATGCCCTGACCAGCAGGTGAAGATGCATGTTTGACAACATAGCATTTTCTCCTCCAAGTTTTCTTACCAAGCATCACTTTTGCTTTTTTGGAGGCTCTGCCCATGCTCTGTGGGATGGGATAGGGATGACAAAGTCAGTCCAAACTCCAGAGGAGACATGACCATGAGAAACCTGACCTTTCCCTCTTTATTATCCTTTTTTGCCACATCTAGATGACGCTGGACATGACACAAGTTCACAGTGATGTCGTTTACCTGCACGTGCTTACATACCAACACCGATGACATCAGTCTTGGGATTTGCTCAGGGGACCCACCACCAGGAAATGACTTCTCTTAAAACCCAAGGAAAGCTCGGTGCAGCCTTTGTAGCTTCTAGTCCAGCAAGCCTGTAATATTCACAGGAATGAGACTCAAATTTCTAATTATTGGCTGAGTTATTTGTAGCTTCATATGTTTTAAGGCCAGAAGGGACCATCATCTAGTCTGGCCTCCTTAAATGGAAAGCTCCATAAGCAACAACCAATTCCCCGAGCTTCATTACAGTAATGAGCTCAGGAGTCCTGCCGTCTCGTCTCTGGCTCTAACCGCTAGACCCTGCCATGCCAAACACAGCTGCTCAGATCTGCCTCCAGCTCCAAAGGGAAGTCTAAGAGTTCCTCCTGAAGAGGCAATAAATCAAATACCAGTGTCCACAGCGATGGGGAAGGGTGACTGCCTGCTTACGCTGGCTCAGCCTGCTCAACAGGGAGCTCAGGTCCTGGGTGCCTTGTCCAGGGGCAAGCACCAGCAAGGACGTGCATCCAGCCAGCAGGCTGGGATGGAGTGACTGACTTTGCCATGATGTCGTTTCCCCTCTGGGGGCGTTATTTTGGGGAAGGGAGAGGGAACCGTTCACGCTTACCTGGTTTCACACCCTGGCCAATGCATTCCACCCCACTGGGATTGTTTCAAGGCAGGCAGTGCTGGTAACCAGAGACCCAGTGGGGCTGTGTAGCAGCTCTGGCAGGCTTTGTCCCTGCCTGGGCGCTTTGGATCAAATGGCATTGGAAACAATGTGGCAACTTCTCTGTGCCCTGTGTCAGAAGCACATGCTGAAAAACCACCCAGGACCTTCCAGTACAGGCTTCATTAACCACCTCTCTCCATGGGACAAGGGAAGGTAGCCTCCAAGTGCTGCCACGGAACCCTGGGAGGGACAGCCCAGCTCTCTGTGGATTCGTAGGAAACCACCTGTCTCTGACACAGGAAGAGGTCTCCGAACTAGGACAGGAAATGGGTTGGGAATTTTCAGGGGTGAGCCATTCTTCTTGTTCTGCTGCATTTGCCCAGCTCCAGGCTGGGACTCCTCTGACCAGCAGGTGCTCACCTTGAGGCACCAGGCTGAACGTTTGAACGAGAGAAGCCCTGGGATGGAGAAGTGTTGGTGCAGCAACTCAGGGGCCTGGGGGGTAGGATTTGGAGCTCATCCACCTGAATGACACACAGTGGGAAGGCAGCCCCACACCCTCAGGGTGCTCCAGGAGCCACCAGCCAAAGGCAGAGGCTCATGCTTGCACTGGGGAGGGAAAGCTTGGCAGACAGGACACTACCAGTCATGCTAGGCTGGTGTTTGCACCTTCTTCCAGGTGTCCTTTCCTACCACTATAGCAATTTACCTTTTCAGAGGCAAGAGTGGCTTAAGAGAGTACCTCAGGGTCTTCTCTGCTTCCTATTCAGGCCTCCCCATTATAGGATTTACTAAATGTCACTGTCACAGCTAATAGTCACCAGTAGCAACCACAGCTATGGGCAGATGGATGGCATGGCATGGCGTGGCATGGCATGGGGCACACACAGCTTCATGAAAACAGAAGGCCACTCACCTCATAACCAGTTCATGGAGGAAGAAGCAGGAAGGAGGTGCTCCAAGTTCTTGGTCAGGACACTAACCACAGACTGTGTCTGCAATATGACAGTGGGGAAGAGGCAGGGAAACAACAAGCCAGAAAAACCAGAGCTTTGGACACGTTCCCTGGAGGCAGCCATAAATATAATCAGCAGAAGAGCACTCATCCTGTCAATCAGCAATGCTTCTCCAAGCACCATGGGCAATTCCCACACACCAACTTGGACCACACTGGCTGTGACACCCCTGTGAGTCACTGCCCCGGGGTCTACCTGGTGGGATGAGTTGGCTGCTGGTCACACTGCACAGCACAAGTTGCTTACTGGCATTGTCAGGGTTACCACCCATCCTCTCCTGCTGCCATGGTGTTTGTGGTGATAACAGAGGCAGCTCAAGGCTTCTCCTTCCTGCAGGCAAGAGGTAATTTAGTGGCTGCAGAGGAGCAGGCTTTGGGGAAGAGGAGGGCTGGGCTAGAGGTATGACACAGAAAGCATGGAATTTTGGAGCACTCTGCTTATCCATGCCCTGAGTTGGACCAAACAACATCCTGTGTGTCCTTGGATGTGCCCATCACCTCTTTGGGGGTGAGGCACAGAGATGGGCCATGCCAGATGACACGTGCCAGATGACTGACATGAAGTACAGAGAGACATCTGCTGCTCATCCCATTCCTGCTGAGATGACTCAGCTCCTGCCTCAGGAGCCTGAACAGGAAGACTCGTGGTGTGCAGAGCCCTGCAAAACCCATCCTAGTCCCTTCAGGGCCCATAAGAAGCATCCCCATGGACAAGGTTTCTGTGTGGAGAGGGGAGATACCAGGCTTTCCCCCAGCCTGGTTCCCCTCAGAGGCTGGCAGAGCATATTACAAGGGCTGGAGGGTCTGTAGCAGCCTGGGCAACCTTTACCCCCTCATCCAAGCTGCAACAGGCAGAAGTCTGCAGCTGCGCAAGGTGTAAAGTTCTGCTGTTCTCAGCAGCACTATGTAAAAGTCTGGGCAGGGGGATGGGGAGGGGTGGAGAGCAGAACAGCAAGTCTAAGCCTCCCTCCCCACGCTCTCTACTACCTGAGCAAACCATCCTACCTTCATCATGCATACCTTGGACAAGGTATCCAAAGGGCATACACAGTACAGGACAAGGCCTGCAATTGGGATGCACAGAGGTATGCAAAAAGCCTGGCTCCTGAAGCCCTGCTGAATGGACAGGGCAGCCTTTGCCAGTGCAGTTACCATAAACTGGTCCTGTCAGGACCTGTTTCATCAGTCTTTATGCTCAGCTGGTGCTTTTCTATAGCAGGGAACATCAACAAAATGTGGAAACTGAGTCTCAGTGACACACAAGGCTGGACTTAGAGGGCATCTCATCACAGCCTCATTTTGCACCAGCATCCTCATTGAGCCTAGCTGTCCTCACATGAGTCATGGCTTCATCATGAGGCTCGGTCAGATGATCTCTCTCTGTATGAGGGGAAGACAGATATTTGTCCAAGACCCTTGTCTTGAGTACAAGAGCATGAAACAAGTTGGGTAAAATGGTGGAGAGAGGAGCAGAGGGAGCTTTGCACCCTGCCTGATATGGAGCCTGACTGGACCTTCTCCTGCAAGGTATGATGAACCATACATCCCCAAAGTGTCTGCTTCTACCCCAAGACTGTACAAAGGCCTCACTGCCAACCAGGGTTTGCCGCCCAGCAGGGCTGTTTCAAGCAGTGCAACTGCCCAGCAGGACAATCAGGGCAGTGAGGACAGCTGGTCTCGCCTGGCCTGAGAGCCCAGGATGGCAGGGAAGTAGCAGCCCCCTCCACCCTCAGCCCACACAAAAGGGTAGATGGCCACCTAATCACCTACCCATGGGAAAGAGGAGACTTGCTCTCTGGAAACAGAGGGGCTAGGCAGTCTCAGGCAGCCGATTGACTTATTGCAGACTCCTGGGGTGATAAATCGTGGCTAATTGTGGGCAGGTGACAAAGGAGACTAAGGGAAAAGGAGCCGAGGACATTCACTGCCCAGCAGCTGCTGCCCAGCCCTGCCCCTTTCTTTTACTGCTCCTTTCAGGCCACTTGAATTGTGCAAACGCAGTGCTTTCCAAAACCTGCCGAATCTCCCTTGCAAGGCTCCTGCCCCCTCCCTTCCCGCTCCCTTCCAGGGCTCCTGTCCTCTCCCTTCCCACTTCCTCCCTTGCTGCCTGCTCTCATTCCTGTCTCTGGGATGGGAGGTCCGCGGTCGGGGGGGNCCTGTCTGTGGGAGGGGGGGGCCGGGGGGGGGGGGGGGGGGGAGGAGCCGCCTTGCCACCCACATGCTCATGCCATCAAGCAGCCCTTCTGATGCCACAGCACAGGACTCTGAGGATGTTTTTCCATCCCCATGAGACCCATGTGTCTTCTCCAGGTCCTGTTCTCAAAGCCCTGATGCAGGTGGCTCACCTGGACAGAAGACACAGTACCATGTTCTGGATATGGATATCTTCAACATCCCACTTAAGGAGACACCATGTTAAGTAGCCCTGGTGTGGCTCTGATCTGGACCCCAATGAAGGGAAAAATCCACTTGGATCTCAGGTCACAGTAGGGCTAACTTGAAAGCACAACCTGTGAGGGGAGGATCCAAGGGATCAGCTTGAGGAAATGGGCTTTGCCCAGCACATGCTGAAAGGCCAGGAGGCAGCAGGTGCTCACCAGTCCCTGCTGGACCCTACATGGATGACTCAGCCTGTCTGGCCTTATCCCACACTTCTGTTAGCTCTTTCCTCCTTGCTCCACCATGTGCCCTGCTGAGATAGAAAAACAGACACTAATGGGGACACACCAGCAGCAGAGTTTTCACCAAGCCCTGGCTTTCCAGAAACTCTTCTGAGAAGAGTCAAATCAGGGCTTATTACAAACTGGATGAAAGCATCCCACAGGTGGGACAGGGAAGGTGATGACCCTTACAAGAGGCTGGATAACACACAGGACAGCATCAAGCAAGGTCCCTAGCTCAGCTGAACCTATTCTAAGAGCCCAGTCCTGGACCCAGTTAGGACTGGATCTTTGAACAGGTTGGGTAGGTCAATCAGGGCAGACACTTCCTACCCAACCCACTCCAGGCTGCTTTCGTGAGGGGTGTTTTCAATTCCTCTGTGC
The DNA here is from genome assembly GCA_013399195.1 of Dicrurus megarhynchus. Taxonomy (NCBI): domain Eukaryota; kingdom Metazoa; phylum Chordata; class Aves; order Passeriformes; family Dicruridae; genus Dicrurus; species Dicrurus megarhynchus. The sequence continues at coordinate 193,396 of VXAD01001045.1, read as the reverse complement.
TGTGTTTGAAGACAATATTTGGCAATTCTCCACTTCTCACTTCCCCTTGCTCACACTTGCCTGCTTCTTCACAGCTTGTCAGAAAATGATACCCACTCTGGAAAAGCAGTTTAAAATCAAGTCTTACAGGCAGCTGAAAATTAGTGAGGGATATGTTATGCAAAAGGACTAAAATTAACTCTTCCCTTCACTCTAGAGGGTCTGCTCCACTCTATGCACCCACCATCCACCCTAAGCCACTGACCATTTGGACTCACACCAATAGTCTGACAGCAATTAGCTGGAGAGAAGCAGCTGGCAACCATCAGCTCCTTGTAACCATGCATTAACTGGATTTATCACAGGCTTGGAAATTATGAGTATTTGCCCATAAATACACCATTTCCATTTCACTCAGCCACATATACCCAAAAGTTAAAAGTCCATATCTAAGTACATCCCTCAGCTCCCTTTATAGACAGTGGTGACCTCTTTTAAGTATCTGGCTTGGGATGAGCTGTATTATCCTGTGGAGGGCTATATTCCTTACTGCTGACTTACGGAACTGTGGTGAACGCCTGAATTGTCACCAAATTGTCTCATGGAAAGCAAGCACTCTTTGCATGATGGAGCTTTTCCTCAAGTCCTTCCCAACAAGATTGCAACTTCTGAAAGACAGGTGTCTGCCAAGGAAGGTGGGAACCTCCCTTAGAATGGAAAATATTACCCCCTTCCCTCCAAATTATTGTAACTTTGAAATTAAGAATCTTTCAAGCAAAGATATGGGAAAAGGATAAGAGTTCGTTACTAGTACATATATGTATAACATGGCAAACAAACAACAGCAGCAGCAGTAGTAACAAACAGAAGCAGAGCCCAGCGCCAGCCTCTCTCGGCCGCAGGCACTTTCCCCTTGGGTGCAGTTCCGCTCACGGCCGGCAGGGGCGCTGGTGGCTCCCGGCCGGGCAGGGCGGGTGCGGGGATTCCCCCCACGCCGGCAGGGGGCGCTGTGCCGCGAGCTCAGCCGCCTCTGTCTGCACATGGACAATGGCGGCTCGGCCAGCGAGACAAAGAGAAAAGGGGCTTTCCTTTGCAAACTCGCGGGAAGTAGCCGGTTTCAGTGCCCCTCGGGACACTGAATGGATTGCAGCAGGAAACCTCGGAAGCAGCAGGCTGGAACAGCAGAGGCGGGACCCAGGATGACAAAAAAAGTGTAGCAGAAAACTCTGGGCCCTGCCAGAAGCCATGAGGTGGCAGAATGTTGGGTTAAAATGTAGCAAGGAGCCCTGAAGCAGCAGTGGCAGAGAACAGCGGGGTTGGGCGGGAAATTGCTCCCCTGGGTAGCTCACCAGGGACAGCTGATAGCGGGGTCGGGCTGCGCAGTGGGAGCAGTCCCCGGCGGCGAATGGGGGGCTCCTGGGTCCCAGCATGGCACGCACTGGCTCTGGCTTCCCAAGCAGCACAGAAGCTGAGAAGCAAGCTAGTAAGCTCCAGTCACAGTGCTGAAGGAAAAGAACAAAAAAACAGGCAAAACCCACACGGCAACAAGTCTCTCTCCTCAGAGAGACCGCGCTGCATGGCCGTGGAGAGGACTCGCCTCACCAGAAGGAAGTAACCGCCCCTCGGCCCCCCCCACCTCTCACAGAAAATCCCAGGCTGGCTCTCACCCATCGCAATACTCCCAGAGCTGGGCTTGGGGGGGTTGCTTTGACAATGTTTCTGTATTTGTTCCAGTTATCCAACCTTACTTCTACCCTCTGTATGCTTTTTCTTGTTGAAGTTTGGCTAGGATCTCTTTATTCATCTGTGCAGACTTCTTGGGATTTTTGCCTGACTTAGTATTTGTTGGAATGGAAGTCTCTTGAGCTTGCATAGGAACTCAAAGAATCTTGTCCATCAGAAATATTTCTTAGTTAGTCCTGCTGTCTCAGGACAATTTTCTTCCAAAGCTGGATGTGACTGGATTAAGCAAAGACAAGATTTAAACCTGCCCAAAGTAACGTGGTTGCAGGTAAGAATACATCCCCATGATACAACACGTGGCAACAGGAGCTGAGCCATCTTCTTCTGCAGCCCAGTCTCTTCCAGCAGAAAGCCTCGCACATAAAGGTGTCTCTGTGAACCCCTCAAATGTTTCACGGGAAGTGAAGATGGGAAGACATTTGTGTGATAAAAAGTGATTGTTGCCAGGCTCTGTCACAACCAGTCTCTTTCAAGGGTAAAAGTACTAAATTCAAGATTAAATGGATGAGCTTGTAGGTGGGGTCTGCCCAAGTTTGTGCAATTGACTTGGGGTATTTTCAATAATCTTGGCACAATTAAGCTCATGGCAGATGTATGACCTTGTCAGCATACCTGCAAGGTTCTCAAGAGACAACAGGACATCATGTCTCAAAATAATTTGCAGAGTCCATCAGGGAGCCTCTGATTTGGGCATCTGTAGATCATGCATCATTGTCACCTGTGCACATGCTTGTCTACCCGGTGTCCAAGGGCTTACCAGGAACCATATGAGAGTTATTCCAACGCAGAACCCAAATGTATGCTCGGACAGTTTGAAGCTGCTGAAGCCTCGTCAAGAGTTAATAGCACTTCAGCTTTTAGCAGATATCAATCTTCTTGGAAGCAACTGATCTCCCTCTTTAGTGAGATCTCCCCCTAATTTAGTGAGAGACTTGTTCACCACCTTCCATATCCAAGACAAGGTTGTTCCAGAATTTGATTGTGATGAAACAGGAGAGCAATCCCTGTCTGCTGAGCATACCGTGCATATCATGATGGACACTGATGGAGCAGCATCGCCTCAGAAGCAGAGTTCCAACCAACACAGAAACCTAATTAAATGTGACCAGGAGATGGCTTTACCCACATCACTTCCAGCCCTCTCTGCCTAGAGAAATGGGTTCAATAAGGCAAAGGCCCACCTGAAGCTGTTTGACAGCCCAGGCATTAACACATGGCCTTACATCACTTGTGTTTAGCTTCAGCCCAAGCAGGTGCCTCCCCACTCCCATTCCAGTAAGGCCTCAGCAGCTTTGCCATGCATCCCGCACAGCTGCAGTCCCCACTTGGGCCAGGAAAGTCCTAATGTGATAGGCCACAGTGTCCCTTAGACAGTGCCCTGGCCCCAGGGTGGCATGGGAGGCTCTCCAATTCCAGCAGCTACTTGCTGGCCCAAGGCACTGCTGCTTAAACTCACACTGGGCACATCGGATGTTTATCACCTGCCCTCACCCTGAGAAAACAAACCAGGCAGTCTGAGCACTGGGGTTGTTGAGGCTGGTGCCATCAGCCTTGTCCCATGCTGGCTTGCAATGTCCAAGGGAGGGGAGGGGAAGGGAGACATCTGAACATTCCTGTCCTCTGTACCAAGCCCTGAGCACCCTGTAGCCACTGCCCGGGCCAGGGGAGACTTGCACTGAAACATGCCATGGACTTAACTAAACCTCTGCAATTTCTGGGCAGCAGGACAGCTCTTCCCCAAGGGCCTGTCTGCATCTCCTGCTCCACAGATCTGCTCACCAAGGCCGACCGATGGCTGCCACACTTAACCACCATCCTGTTATGAAAATTCAATGGGTTTCCCATGGTCTGGTCCCTGCAGAAAATATGGACAGACAGAGCCCTGCTCCTTGCCTCCCCTCTCATCCCACTTGGTCCTTCCTGCATTCAAGGAGCCAGCTGCAAACTCCCCCAAGACTCTTTGCAAGGATCTTTCTGCCTGGACTGCAGATGCAGGGTGAAGCCTCTTTGGCAGAAATGCACTACCCCAGCACAGCTCTACCTGCAAGGCGCTGGATAACCACCCTGGCACAGAGCATCCTTTCACCTCCAGGGATGGAAAGTGCCATGCACTGGGAAAAGAGACATAGCAGATCCTGCTTCCAAATCTTTGCTTGCTCTCTCTGGTATCCTGTGACTGCCTGCACAACTGTAGATGGCCAGACATTATCCCTCCTATTGCCACAGTGCTCCAATCCCTAGTCCTGGGAGAGGGCTGTGATCTGACCCCTCTCCTTCAATAGCTTATTTCCTTTTTTAACCACTATCATTGCTGCCCAAGACTGTGGGGATAGAGCCTTCCAGGGAGCTCAAGCACCTTAGGAATCACCCCCTTGGCTGGCTGTGCTCCCCACAGCCTCACACTGGGGTCACAGCAGCTGCTGCAACCAGCCCAGCCAGCCCCAGGCTTGCAAGAGCATCCGGTTCCTGCCAGCACCCAGCATCACTGGGTGGGTGTTTGTCTGCCTTTCTCTTTTGAAAGGAGTTTCCATAGGAACAGGCAGGCCAGCAGCCCTCTGCAGTGTGGTTCTGGTGTATTACCCAGCGTGAAAGTGCACAGCTGCCCAGCATTGTCCAGCAGCTGTTACCACATCCCCCAGCACTTGCTCAGCAGCAACATTGGAGCATTATGAGGCCACTCAGCCATGGAGATTGTGGGGCTCTGTCAAGTAAACACTGGGACTCAGAGCTGGAGGTGTGCTTCCTCGCCAGGTCTGTTCCCACTCTTTCACCTGAAGCACCTGAGTGCTTCCCAGCAGTGCAACAGGGGACACGGCAGAAACCCGTCCCGTGTGCTGTTCCCACACTGCTGCCCTGTTCAGGTCCTGGGGAGGACAGCCACAAGCCCCTCAGCCAGCTGGCTCCCCACCATGACCTCAAAAGCATTCCAGACCCCCCCGGTGAGGATGCAAGAACAGTGTCCATGCTCAGCATCCCCTCCCACTTGGAGGGAAAGGGAGATGGGTCACTGGGACCCATCTGCGTGTGTGGCATCAGCCCACTGCTGCAGCCGCTTGGTGTGGGGTTGGCAGCACAGTAGCAAAAGTAGCTGCGCGGGGGGCCTGGATCAGGCTGGATCTGGCTGGAGGAGGAGGCACACTGCATTTCCCAGACCAGTGCTGCCAGCAGAACTGCTGTTGAGGTCCGGCCAAAACCTAAAGCTTCCTTCCCCAGCTGGGAGCTGCGCAGCTCCCCTTCCTCCCTCCACCCCGTCCCCTGACACCCGGCTGCAGCTGCCTCTCCCGACACTGAAGGGCGCTCTCCGAAAGCCCGGCTGGTGCAGTGCTGCTGGAGGATGATGACCCAAGGGCTCAGAACCCTCCGCCGGCTCTCCCAGTGCCGTGCGTGTACCCGCACGTAGCTCATCTGACACGGGGCTGGGAATGCCTTGGTGGAGGGAGTTTCCACAGGCCATCTTTAGGATGGGGTGTTGTTCTTCCAGGAGGTTTTTCAACTGGAAGGAAATGCCTTTAGTGGGCAATTCCTGCCAAATCTCTCATTATTCCTGGTAGCCAGATCTTCCCCTGCAGCTTCTGAAGAGACAGGAGCTGCAGGTCTCTATCATTTTTTCTTCCCCACCAGTTCAACCTATTTCTCTCTTTCTTCCCTCATGTCACATCCCTGTGGTGATGATGGGGGGTGGGGAGCAAGGAGACTGTGAGGGTGGGGGAAAAGGTTTCATGAGAGAAGGTAGAGTGTGGTGGGCCACACTGGGAAGAGGCAAGGGATGGAGGGCACGGGGCATGGACAGAGAGCAGGAGAGGAGGAGTAAGGGGCAGGGGAAGGATACATTTTATAATTCACTGTTCCACTAACCCCCTAACTAGAGTCACCCTGGCCTGGACAGGACAGACAGCTGGAGGTTAGCAAACACTTCCTCCTCCCCCAGACAGGGAACAGCAGTAGGGAGGCAGCTGGGGCATCCTGGCTGTCTGAAGCCCCAGCTGCCCCACACTGCTCCCACCCCATCAATCCTGGGAGCATCCCATGTGCGGCTGTGCCCCTGTCACATTTGTTCTGGGGCAAGGTCTGCAAGCCTCCAGCCCTCTCAACTCAGTTTTTCACTAGTGTGGGTCAGGAACACAGAGCACAGAGCAGGATCAGGCCCAAGCCCTGCTTTCTCTCAGCTCTGCTGGATCAAGGTCCTATTGTTTTGGATAGGCTGGGTTGCAGCATCACCCAAGCCATGGGGTGAGGGGGTGGGAAGTGAGGGTGCATAAACCAGCAGCAGATCATGGGGACTGTTTTGTGCATGGCCCAGGAGATCCCAAGTCTGTGGTTCTTGCAGGCTGAAAGCTTCTCGCCATCCAATCCCACCCTTCTGGACTTAACGTACCCACAGCGCTCTGGTGTCTCATCCAGGACAAGGTCCTTTCCTGGTTCAGAGAGAATGACATTCTGGATACCCCCAGGAGTCATCCCCAGCAGCTGTACACTGCAATGGTCTAGGAAGAGAGGAGAGAACAGTTTAAAGATCTCTCCATTCAGAGCTGGAGGGTCAGAACAGGATGTGCTCTTCCCCATGACACCCAGAGGTGAATGTAAAAGGGCGCTGGGTTACATTGGGACCACTGCTGTGACTTGAACTGAATTTTGAGCTTCATTTCAGCCCCAGAGATGTTGGAGCAAAATCCTTCTGGACATCTCTGAAGGGGAAAGGTGACTTTTTTATTTGTTTGTTTGTTTGCTTTTATTTTGCAAACATGGCAGCCCTGGCTCATCCTCTGCATGACCACAGCACAGTTTGGGGCCAGAGCAGAGCCTCCCACCAGTTCTGGTCACAACAACCCTTCAGGCTGCAGCCTTTGGTAAACACATCTCCATGAAACCTTTCTCTTTGTTCTTCTTGTTTTCAAACCCAAAGTATTTGCTCCAGGGAGCAGCTGGGAACGGCAGAGTGGGCAGGTTTATGTTGGGACCTTGTGTGGCATCCCCTTGGCGTGTGTACCATGCTTCTCTCCTGCTCTCACACCCACTGGGACAGAATCTGGCAGAGGAGCTAATGCTGGTGTCCCAAAGCAGAAAAGTAGCTGAAGGACTGAACAAGAGGGAAGTTTTGTACCTTGTTCCTTGAATAATTTATATAGAAAAACTGGTCAGAAATCATGCAGCAAAGGAAGGTTTTCAAGACGCAATCAGATTTTCACCTGAATGAGTTCTTTTCATTAAAACATTTGCTTTCAGAGAAAATTTTCAGTGTTTCATCTGAAAGAAAGAAAAAGCAATGAATTCGAAAACACCACTGCAACATCTCCCAGCAAAGGGAAAGCTGGGTTGACCCTGCCATGCAGATGAAGAGTGAAACCCAGAACACCCGAAGGGCCAGGGTCTGTGTGTAGCTGAAAGAAGTCTGCTCTCCCCAACAGTCAGATCGTCAATTTTTGCCAAGTAGCTCAAACATCCCAGAGAAACAAATGTCCCGATTGTACTCATGTGCCACTGGCTGTTGAATTGTTGTGGACCAGGCAGCAGTGACAGAGATTTGCAACCAGGGGAGTTCTGTTAGTTGTCCCTATACATGAGACCACTCTGCAAGAACCTTTTAAGACATAGAAGCATGAAAATAAGCAAAGCCGGGGGCATCCAGGGAGAACAGTTCACTCAGCATCCCAGCCTAACCATGGCACAAGGCATCTTGCCTTGCCCCTTCCATCCCAATGCTGGGCTCCTACATCCTCTGCCCCTGAGCTCAGCCAAAGCTCAGTAACTGGCAGGTAAGTCATTAGTGTGGCACAGCCCCAAAGCCTGGCAGGGAGACAGGGCATAAAAGCAAAACTCTGTGACATGGACCAGAAGGACAGTCCTGGCAGACTGCACCTGGCAGGGACCCAGAGATGCTGCTCCAGCCGACATCCCCAGCCGCCACCCCAGCAAGGCCAGGTTGGGCGCCAGGAGATGTGGTTTGCATGGAGTTATTGTTCCATGGGAAACTGGCTGTCTTCCTGCTCTTCATCTGTCAGCAGGATTTTCAGAGAATATGTTCCCAAATATGAAGTGAATGTGGCAGGCTGGGCTGGAGCCCTTTGCTAGAAAACCTGGACGTCAGAGTGTGTCCGGTTTAATCCCAGAGTCTGTGAGAATCAGTGTAAAGTAGCATATCAAGTGAACTTTTCACTCTGTGGCAGGAGGGATTACCACATCCCCTTTGTTTGTTGTGCACTTCGTAACTGAAAACACTTTAACCCTTTCTTGCAGCCCTGCGGCACTAAGTACCCATGAAAATTCCTAGGAAAACTGCAGCTGTTCCAATCTCCGCTGCTTGGGGGGTGATGGGTACACTCATTTTCCATGAACCAGTGCTCCTAGGCTCCCTGTTGGCTAGGGAAATGGGTCCTGTTTTAAAATGCCTCGCCACAGAGCTCCTTGGGAAGGTTTTGCATCAGGCAGTGCAGGCAGCACCAGGTGCTCCCAACTTTCTCATAGCCCTGGCCTGGCAAAACCTTTTAGGAGGCTCCACTGGTTCCATGTCCAAGTGAGTTTTGCAGCTACAGAGCAGCAGTTTCAGCCCTTTCAGCACCCACACAACTCACCAGTCCATCATCTTTTACTGCCCTGCATTAGTGCAGTTCCAAGGAGAAAAAAATGCACAGGAAAATCCTGCCAAAATATTAAAGTGAGATCATTTCTATTATAAAATGTTCCCTGTGAAGAAGCAAATTTTGATGTGAAGCAAATCAGAAAAGTTATTTTGGTTCAAGATTAATGAAAATGCAAATGCTGACCCCTGAGAAGTTTATTTCTAATAAATCACCGGTTTCATTCCTCCCTCCTCTTTCTTGGTTCTTTTCCAGTTGAAATGTCTCAAAATTTCATCAGTGATGGACAAGTCACCGGGTGACATGGTATCACGGTTTTAATGCTCCTATTCCTACTTGATAACTTTCCTGCAGTTGGAGAAAACAAAGGGGAAATAAAATGGGGAAAAAGCAGAAAAGCCAGACTCCAGGACATGAGTCATCTCACTGCCCTCAGCAGCAAACTGAGATGAAAGAGAGAAAACTTCCTGTTTCCAGTTTCAAAAGAAGGGCTTTGAAATGCAACCCGAAAAGCTGAGTTTGAAACTGGACTTTCCACCTTATCCTGTAAATTCCACAGACTACTGGAGACAAGAAAAATTACTTTTTTTTTTTTCCTGAATAGGAAAGCATTAAAATAAAACTTTCTAGCTGGGGAACTTTCTCCTTTAGGAGGTTGGTGGTGTGACCTCTGCAGCAGCTTCTCATCAGTCTCAAGCTCACTGGGTAGGCCCCACATGCATCCATTTGCTTCTCAGGATGCAGTTTTTACTCTCTCCATTCTGCAGTGTGTCCATCACCTCCCAGTCACTCCCCACCATGGGCTCAACAATGACATACCTGCTTGGTCACAACAAGCCTTCCCTCCAACTCCCTCCTCTGGAAATGCCCAGAGGAAAGCAGCTGAGCAACCCTCCACTCATCCACTGAAAAAAAATTCTTTAAGGTCAGTTCAGGAGCTTCCTGGGGGCAATTTTAGTTATTTCATGGGTTTGCAGCACAAGAACCACAACATAATGTTCATGACCAGCACTAAAGTGGGCAGTGCAATGCTTTCAGTCCAGGCATCGACTCCAGCCCAGCACCCAAGATCTCTAGATAGACACTGTGTGTTCACAAGGAGGATGAGGACCAGGTGTGGATCCTGGACCCTCTTCATTATACTCTTTCTTGCTCTTCATTTGGGTGTTAAGAGCTAATGGGCTGAATTAATGACTCCTCCGACCCTGGCAACAAAAGAAAGTTCCAGGTTTCCCAATCCTCTTTGCCAGGTGCTAGAAATCACCCTGTTTTCCTTCCTTCCTGGTCTCTTCATGGCCCTGGGCTCAGTGCCATGAAGCTCTGCACCTTCCTGCTACCAAGGAGCTGCAAAGCATCCACATCTAAGCAAAATCCTCAGCACAGCTGGGACAGATGCCGGTCTGGTATCCCAAAGTGCCTTTGGGTGAAAATGAATGAACTCTCCTTGTGAATGCTGGGCAGGTACTGCCCAGACAATTGACCACAAATATTCAATTACACTTTGAAATGCATTTGTGCCAACCTGCTCTCTTAAGAATGCACTTTCCTAGGCAAACACATGGAAAACCACACTGTAAGGAACTTGATCGTTCTTAGGAGAGTTCCAATTATCTCTCACTGGTTTCTTCCCTTCTCTCCTGGAGAAGAGGATATTGTGTTTGCACATGACAGATGCTGTTGGTTAATAGCAACAGGCACAATAGTGAGATCTTCTATGGATCTATTCTGAGCTAGCAGCAGGTCATTCCTCCCTGCCCATTCAGGGGACACCTCTCACACCTCTGTGATTCATGTTTTAACAATATCCCATCACTTCTGTCTACTCCATACTTTTCTGCTTCCCTTATCCTAAGGGTGACTGTTCTCAGGACCCTCTGGGTCTCCACATCTTCCTGTCTGGATGACAAAGCACTGGATACAAAGCATGAATGGTGCTCAGGGGACACTCAATCCATCCATCCTCAACTCTCTGTTATCTGGGACCTCAGCAGCCATGGCGAGGCACTGGAGCCAGTAAGTCAGTTGAGTGACACAAAGTGTTCCCAGAGATGCCCAAGCCTGCTGGTTCACAGGGACGCTCTCTGCTCCCAGCTACCCCAAGGGTTCTAAAAGTTGTGACAAACTGCAACAGCACTCGTAGATCTGTTGGCGGGAGCAGATGGTTGCAGCTCACCCGTTTCCATCAAAGGCTCCTTCACACTGAGATGATACCAAGCCCAAATGGGTCCTTGCATTTGGTACCTGCTCAAGCTGTGACAAAACTCCTTTTAATAAAGGGTTTAAACATCATATGTTGACTCTGGAGCACCACTCTCATGGTGTAGTTGTCCCCGGGGACCAGCATGCCCAACACTCTCCACAAGGAGTCATGGAAGAATGGCCTAAGAGAAATGGCATGAGCCCACAGACTACAGCATGAGCAGGCTGGTCATGCAGAGCTGAGATAGAATTTGGTGCAGAGCATGTGAGGAGGGTGATGAGACTGTGATGGGCAAACTGTGAGCCCATGTGAGTTTATATGAGTGAGATGTGCATGCATGGGGAATGGATGCAGACATGCTCAAGCCCAGAGGGGCATTCGTGTGCATGTGAGAGTGCATCAATGAGTTGTACATAAAGTGTGTTGGGCTATAGGGACAGATATGCAAGAAGTGCATGGCCCCGTAGTAATTTGGGTGGGCTCTGTGTGGGGCATTGCGTATGCCATAGGATACAGGGGGATGGGATGTGCGCAGAGGGGCATGTGTCAAGGAGGAACAAGGATGGTGCAAGTTCATCAGGCAGGACATGAACACACGCTAGTGAGCTGAGCATGGAAGCATACATGAGAGGGCAAGGGGGAGAGGAAGAGGATGCCGCACACAGATAATGCTCAGAGACAGTGTGGATTACTGCTGTTAATACCTCTGGTAAGAACAGAAGTCTGCTGGCTGGGAGCGGGAGCTGAAAGCTGAGCCCCTTGTTATATTTCCCTGTTCCCGCCTGCACTAATCCCTTTGAGCCCCAGGAAAAAACTGCAGAGAAATCAAACAGGTTGTTCATGCTGCCCCAGTGTCCCTGGGATTAATTAATTTGGGATTTGTGGGAGTCACAAGGTCACACTCCCCCCCACTGGCAGAGCTGGCTCCACAGCAAAGGCAGAGGCAGAGCTGGGCTCTGACTCTTTCCATCCAGGGAAATGCCCCATCAACCATGACCTGTAGTAGGTCCCTCAGGCAGCCACCCTGGGAAGGTTTTGAGCACTGGGTGACCCAGGCTGACCCAGGGTGCCAGGGCATGGAAAGGCACCAGGCTGGGTGGACTGACAAGCAAGAAGTATGTCCATATCTCATAGATCAGCCTCCAGCTAGAGGCAGCCACTTGGATGGATCCTGCCTACATCTGGCCCTGTGCTCCTTGTGTCATCATCAGTACACATGGCCGCCTGTTCAGGCCAGCACAGAGGCAGAAACACATCAAAAATGACAGAGACTCCAAAGAAATGGTTTGTGTGTGACCCTTGCCATCCTATGGGACAAGAGGATGACGAGCAAGGGTTGAAGACCAGGTAAGATGAGCTGTTTGACCCACTTATCCATTCCAAGAAGGGAACTCTGCCTTTAGAAAATTTTATCTTGGGTGCCAGATCCCCAGTTCCCACCACTAGTGGTTACTTAAATGATTCAGAAATTCATTTTCAGGGAGCAGTTGAGCTTATAATGTGGTTTTCCTGAGTGTTTGCCTAGGAAAGTGCATTCTTAAGAGAGCAGGTTGGCACAAATGCATTTCAAAGTGTAATTGAATATTTGTGGTCAATTGTCTGGGCAGTACCTGCCCAGCATTCACAAGGAGAGTTCATTCATTTTCACCCAAAGGCACTTTGGGATACCAGACCGGCATCTGTCCCAGCTGTGCTGAGGATTTTGCTTAGATGTGGATGCTTTGCAGCTCCTTGGTAGCAGGAAGGTGCAGAGCTTCATGGCACTGAGCCCAGGGCCATGAAGAGACCAGGAAGGAAGGAAAACAGGGTGATTTCTAGCACCTGGCAAAGAGGATTGGGAAACCTGGAACTTTCTTTTGTTGCCAGGGTCGGAGGAGTCATTAATTCAGCCCATTAGCTCTTAACACCCAAATGAAGAGCAAGAAAGAGTATAATGAAGAGGGTCCAGGATCCACACCTGGTCCTCATCCTCTGGTGAATTGCTCCTTGCCGCAGTAAAACTTAATCCCTTAAGTACTGGCACTTTGAAACTGTCCAAATCAAAGTGCAAGATCCCAGGTGCCCACTTGCCAGCCTGCTCCAGGAGATTCCTCCTGAAGCCTTCAAGATCTTAAAGGAAATAGGCTGCCCCAGTCACTGGCTGGTGCTGCTAGAATGAAGAACTCTGAAGAAAGCTGGACCTTATCACTCCAAACCAAGATGTTCAGCCTTGCAATCACCCATTCCCCTGGCTCCTAGGTCTGTGCTTCTTTCTGTTCCATCTCTGCTCCAAGCCTCCATCAAGCAGCTGAAACTCATTATCAGCCCAGTATGGACAGCCTGAGACTGGCTGTGTGGAGAGGATGGCAGCTCCCTGCCTAGTTCCAAGGAATTTATAGTCAGAGATGGCTCTGGTAGCAGGGGAAAGCCCTCATGAAACAATGACAGAGTACGCAATTGATGAGACCCTGGTCCCTGACCTTCAGTCCCTTGGCAGCATCCCAGGTTATCCCAAAGTGAAATGGTGCTGCACAGTGGGACTGGAAAAGTTAGCCAAGGCTTGGTGCAGACTGCCACTGTCCATAGAATTCATCCAGAGTGATAACCTAGGGGAACAGAGACAGATCAGCTTCCCCCTAGCTGACTCTGCCTGCTTTGATGCAATCTGTCCTCTTAAAACCAAAGATCCTGCTTTCCAGCAGTCACAGAGATTTGTCTTTCCTGTAGTCTGGCTGAGGTGGTGTCCAAACTGAGAACAATGAGGCCACCAAACAAGTGTTCCTCACACTTGGGTGGAGTGGGTGATATATAAAAATCTTTGCCTTCTCCTTGGCATGGGCAGCTCTCCTGGGAACAGCCTGCCTGGAGGCAGAGGCTTCCCCAAATGCAGATGGACAAGCAGCAGCTCCCAACCTGCCAAAACCCAGAGATCATTGAGCTGCTAATTCAGTCCTTAGCTCAGTATCAGCATGTGTACATGACACTCTCCACATCTGTGACCAGGTAACATTACCAATTAATCATTGGTGCAAATTGCTCACGTGAAATGGACAGGGCCTCAGACCCAGAGTGCTTGTAACTCCATCCTAGTGACTGCTTTGGGGTGATGAAGAAACATAGAGGTCTGAAGGAACAAAATACTCAGTTCTCCAAGGTAGCAGGCTCCCGATGCTGACCAGCTCTTGGACCAGCATAGCCTCATGCTGGTAGTCCACATTTCTGATCATACTCAGTACCTTTCTCCCAGCCCAGTTCTCCTCCATCCTTTCTGACACTGAACAATCCACATCACACACAATAGTGGATTTTCTGCAGGGCTGGAATACATCCCCTTTATTGCACTGTTTGTTGCATATTGTTATCAGCCTGGTCATTCAAACCCAAATTCATCCCTCCTGAGCTTGCCAGGCCAGATGGTAAGGGTATCTTATATTAAGGGTCCTGTGCAGTATCAAAAGGTGAGGGAGTTACAAACCGTGTCACCAGCAGGTATGTTCCTCACTGCTCTGGGCTCGATGGAAGGCTGGGCTTACAAGAGCTGTGCATTGAACATGGCCAAATAACTCAAGGAAGCATGACTGGGGGTCATGTGTACAAGACTGGGTCTTTTCTCTTGGAAAGCAGCAGCACTGAAAGGGCCTTAGGCAATTGTGGAAACAGCTTGAGCTGAGCATAAGCTTCCAGGACAAAAGAGAGCTTAGCTGGCAAACAGTCTTAAGGGCTTTAGCAGAGGGACAGTGAATAGACGGGAAGCAGCCTATCCCTGAGCATGGCAGGAGCAAGTCCATCGCTGCCATACGGGCACGGGTCCATTGCTGGCACTTCAAAGAATTTATTGACAACATGGAGGAAATGAAGGAGAGGGCACAAGCACAAGGCAAGGTCTAGAAAAGCTGCCTCCAAGCAAGAGGCAGCAGCAGCTTTAGGTTATCAGAGAGATGCTCAAGGTGTGGCCCAGCTGCACACCTGCAAGGAGGTGTTTGAGAGCAAGTGGGTTTCGGTTCTGCAGAGGACAGATGCAGCAGATACACATGCTTTGCAGCAGGGAAAGCAATAAAATATGGGAACAAGTGAGTTGAGGACCTGGTGGAGCACTGCTTCTCTGGGCTCAAGGCTGACTATCCTGCTTTCAAAGCCCGGTCCTGGGTTTGGCCATAGATCTGAGCTTGGGGCAGGGGATGCACCACCACAATCCTACAGCAAGTTCCTGGCAGCAGGACAGACCAATGCATCAGAGCTGTCCCTCTGTGCCACAGTCTCCACCTTGCACAGAGCAGGGAACAAGTAGCTCAGGAGGGTGTACAAGGCACACACTTTTATTTTTTTTTCCAGACAGAGCCTTAGATAAAGAACAGGGTCAGGATTAATGCAGCTGCTGCCCCCAGGCCAACTGCACTACAGGCTTGTCTGCTGGAGCAAAGCACTCAAGCCTGCCCACCTTTGTCTGGCAACTGATCTAAAGGCTTGTCCCCCCCCAAATACGTGCCCCCCTGGCCTGGTCTGAATGCGTGTCTTCACAAGGGCCTGCCGTTCAGCTGAGCGTGTCTCTGACGGCTGGTTTTGAGTGTCTGGAAGCCCTCCTGGTATGGCAGGGTCTGGGGCTGGTATTCTGACCTTACAGCCATCTCCCCAATACTGTTACCAACCTGGTGTGGCCTCAGGTTTCGCAGAGGCCAGTGCTGTCCATCAGGGTTTGCTAGGGAAGAAACTGTCGGGGCAGCAGCACTGCCAGTGCTGAAGGGGCATCCATCTTCCTGGGAATCCTTCCTCACCCCCATGGGATCCCTAGTTCTTCAGGGCCTGAGCCACTGGACTGTCATTCCTGAGCTCTTCCAGAGGCTCCCTGAGTATCACGCCAGCCAGTTCCCTTCACTCCCTCATGTGCATGCCCTGCCCTGCCCCACAGTCTGCCCCAGCCCCAGCAGTGTTCAGGAGCACTCCAGCAGCACAGGAATGCCTCTGCATCCAGCCTTAAGATCAGCCAGAAGCAAAATGGGTCTTTGAGAAACAAATGCCAAGAAAAGCCCAAGTAACCTCAGGTGGAGTTATGGGGCACAAAGAAAAATTGAGGTCACTCATCCCATGTCCTCCTCACAACCAGCAGGACATGACATGCATCAGCACAAATCACAGAAATGCATGTCCCAGCTGTGTTTTGGATACCTCCCAGCTGATAGACTGTGGATGTAGGATGAATTTGTCCCCCATGGCTTTATCTGCTTGCTTGTCAGAGCCCTTAACGCACCTGGCTTTCACCAACCCTGCATGGCAGCGAGTGCTACTGTTTAGTTACACACAGTAGAAAGACCCTTCCTTTAGCTGGATTTACACCTGCTGACATTTCCCCTTGGCAAATCAGCTTCTTCACATCTTCTAACTTACAAAATTACATTCTTGCTCAGGCTGTGACAAAATAAGACCTTTTAGTGATGGAGCTTGTCAGGGGCTTTTGGAAAACCAAGGACACTTTTCTAAGTGACTCTCCCTGATTGACATACGTTTCTTCCTTCATCTTGCTGCCCTGGAGATGCACCACCTCTGCAGCAAGTAGTCATCACAACCTTCTTCCAGGTGAACATGCACACGTCTATTAATACAGATTTCTGTTATAATATTGATAATTTGCTCAGTGACCTTTAGTTTCCTAGGTCTTTATTTCAAAAACCTGGTATCGTATTTACCTGCCTTCTGGGACAGAAATTTAGACAGCAGGGCCCACTGAACACCTAATTTGGCTCCAGCCATTGTGAGTTCCGTATGCTCTGGTGACTTTCTGTACAGTTTATCAGCTTGTTTTGAAACTTTCCCACTCGACTCCTTGACACCAGGCAATTTCTCATCTGTTTTCCTGGGAGGCAGCGCTGCAAACTCCAGAGACAGGCAGGGGTTTCCCACACATCTGTGATCACTTCTTCCAGTGGTGGGCATCTCCCCGCCCAGGCAGCATCACTGCTGGGATGCCTAAAACCCTTCCCTTGAGAAACAACCCCCATCATCTCCTTGGATTGGCTGTGGGACCAGGTGCCATCCTCCAGGGCAGGAACAGGTCTTTACTTAGTCTGGGGGAGCAGGATACACCTCAGCAAAGAAAAGGACAATTTCCAGGTGCAGATTTCAGCATTTCCCCTGCTCCAGAGGCCAGTCTGTTCATATACCTTTTACCCCATCCCACCACGCAACCCCCGGCTTTTCACATCTCTGCTGCCTGCGGTATTTCAGGATGGTAAGGCAAGAGCACACCTATGCACATGGCTGACCCTGCAGACAAGTCTGGGTGTGCAAGGTGTGCATGTGACCCATCACCTATGGATTTCATAGCTCTCAGTGATCCAGGCAGGGAATTATCCAGGTGCAGCTCCTGCTCACACCTCTCCATGGCTATTACCAGAGCAAAGTGAGTTTCTTCCATGCCAGGACCAACATTAGCCTGCAGAAAATCCTTCCTCTCCTTCCCTATGGACAGGGGTTTAGCACTGGCCCACCAGCTCCCTAGAAGTAGGGCAGGTGAAGCCAAATACTTTTACTAATCCCAGCTCCGAAGAGCTGCTCTCAGGTTACAGACGATGTGAATAGGATCTATGTTCCAGGGTGATCAGACTTCCTGGAATTTCTGCAGGACCAGTTATCTGTTCCTGTAACCATCTGCAGCTGAATGTGCTGGTATGGCCCACGTCCAAAATGCCCCCATCTCCTCAGAGCCCGATCTGAGGTCTTTGAGTGAAGCACGACTGGAAGCAGAAAAACTACCCCACAGCTTCACACGTGGGTCTCCCAACTGAACAGCCCAGAGCACCTCAGAAACCTGATATCCACAGCCTTCCATGGCCCAGATGAGAAGAGACAACGAGCTCTCGGCCGCCAGATGTGCTGAGTGTGACTGCCTAACTTATATCCAGCCACGGCCTGACACTGACTGCATGGATTCATTTAGGGTTGACTCAGCTCCGCAGCATCACTGAGAGATTGCAGCACACCTGAAATGTCCCTGAGTTGTCCTGTCCCTGGAGGAGTGTCTCAGATCAAGAGGAATCCTCACATTTTTTCCTAGTAGGTCTGATGATGCCTTGGGATGTCATGAGGCCCTCCAGGCCGGGCTGATGGTGGAAGCTTGTCCTTTGATGAAGGCAGAGGGAACTGCAGTGAGGAAACAGCTCAAGCCAAGTGAATCCAGACAATGAATATCTCTCCACACCCCTTGCAGAAGATACTGCAGTCTCCACTGCAGTGCAGACTACAGTGTTTTCTCCCCATCACTACTAATGCTGGCTTCCTGAAAAAAGTCTTAGGGCTTGCAGGCATCACTGCAGGACTTAGGGAGCATTCAGGCTGGCATATACACCCTGTCCACAGGCTCCCCTGCTGCCCAAAAGGCAGCTTCCAAGCCTCTGAGTACCTCCCTCTTCCACGGCCACCCATGTTAAGCAGCAGAGATGAGCAGAGATGCTGTCTGTCACCCAGCTGTGCCTGTTAGGGACCAGCATATGCAGTTCTGCCAGGTGAATGACACCGTTGCATATGCATGAAAAATGCTTCAACGCAGCACCTGTGTCCAGTCTTGGGCCTGACCAGAACAGCAGCTCACAGGCAGGAGGATGGAGCTGAGTAGCCTCGGTTTATGGGGTAACTTCATCCCTGCTCCCCATTGCAGTCACTAACACTAGTAGCACTGCAATTCTGATCCCAACCTGGGAATATGCTATGTGTCCTTTCTGCCATCAGTCACCTCCATGAGGACCACAGTGCTGCTCCATTCCCTGGCCAGCTCATACCTGGCCATTCATAGTCTTGTAGTTGCTTCCCTACTAAAGACTGCTTGCCCATGAATTTGCCTCTCTGCTTTCCAGCCTGAGACATTGTAGGCAGGAAGAACTGCCATGGAACCATGGAGAAAACATCCTCTTTATCCCATTTTCCACCATCCTGCAGCCCTGACGCTACATTTCTCCAGCCTTTCCAGCCATCATATACATGGTGACATACATCCCTAGTTTTTCCTCTGGGTATCCTTGGATCAGCCTAAGTTGTTGCCTGACAGCACAGGCAGCCTGTCCTCTCACGGCAAATTCTGCTCAGGGCTTCACACATTAATAGACAGCAATTAACCACATGAAAAATGACAGAAAAGTCCGTGGACAGACAGTCACTTTGGTCTGTGCTTCCTGCTCCTCAGCAAAGCATGTTCTTTGCCAGGCTTTGCAGGGGAGAAAACGCTTTTGTGTGCAAGAAGCTGTGTCTGGCAATAGCAGCCTCAGCAGCATGAGACATAAATCTGATGGCAGAGCATCCTTAGTCAGATGAAACCATCCTGCAAGGGCTCTGTCTGCTGCTCCTGGGACAAAATCCACAGATGGAGCTGGAAACGCTTCATCAGAGCTTTCCACGAAGAAAACAGGAGGTCCAGCTCCACTACCAGTGAGCCCTGGTGCTTGCTGTAGACCCTGGTCTCCTCAGCGTCTGAGTGGGGTTTCTAGGAGAGCACCATACTCACCACTGCAATCTGGCTCCCAGGGAGTGGTCTGTGTCCTGAGGAATGTGGCTCTTGAACTGAACTCCAAAGGCTTTTGCAAGCCTTTCAATCCCAAACACAGGGACTGAGAAGGGGGTGAGTGCCCCCTGAGGAGGGGAGAGCAGTGGGGTGGGATTAGAGCTGGCACTAACGCCCTGCTCTCCGCAGCGGCATCTGAGCAGCACAGGGAGAGGTCAGGATTAGGGGAAATCCTTTGAGACCAAAGGGGAGTTAAGCAGCTCTCTCCTTGCACACACAGAGGGGGCACCCCCAAACTTCCACCCTGGAAAAGGCTGTGCTGGGGGCAGAAGGCAAGGGGCAGCCTTTGTCCCTTTGATTCAAAGCAGAGAGCAATTAGGTGATGGAGTTAGAGCCCAGGGAGCACCACTCCCTGCCTCCACAGGGATCTCTGTTTCTCTGCTTTCTTTCATTCTCCACCCCAGCTCCTAAATGCAGCTGCACTAGGTCTTTAATTGAATTAGCCCAGCACCTTTCACTGGGAAAAATTTAAGATGGTTTCAATACAGTGATTGCTTTTTACAGCCCCGGGACAGGTTTGACAGCAACCACAGAGAAATTTATCCTGGGTGCCTGTTACACCTAAAGTACAGTAGGTGTTCTTAAAAGCCCAGCCTCTGGAGCCCTATAGCAACCTGGAATCACAGGTTTCATAAAAAACACACCCGTATTTTGTGAGAAGACAGAGATTGAAGACAGGAATCCCAAATGGACAACTCAGAGCCTCCAGTCTCTGCAACTCTGAGGACCTGATGCCTTGTGTTTGCAACACTGAACATCACTTACAGGTTGCTTGGAGACAACTTTGGACACCCTGGCACCCCCTCAAGCTCCAGAGACATGGGTCAGCCAGGCAAGCACAGTTGGTAATGTAGCCCCTTGGGGGCTGGGAAGGTGCTGCTGTCTCCATATCCTCCTCCATTCTTCTCCACTCCCGTGGTAGCTCCTCCTCCACCCCTGTAGAGATGCAGGCACCAACTGCTGCCAGGTCTTTGGGAAGATGGTATCAAACCAGCCTTACACTGCCTCCTCCTCCTCCCTGTTTCCCATGTTTCTTGCCTGGCAGCATTTAATAATGAATGCACCACTACCTGTAGTGGACACAGGGTGCTCACCCCGTGCAAGTGAGCAGCCTCGCTCTGCTCAGATCCCAATCTCTGCTCGAATTTGGTCGAGGATGGGAGTTCTCTCACTTTCTAGGAGTGGCCACAGAGCCACTCCATGTCCATCTCCATTCTCAGGTCAGCTCCGAGAGGCCAGAAGCCCTGCAAGTAGCTCACAAGAAGCAATCTCATCTTCGCCTAGGGATTTCCCCCCAGTGCTGTTTGCACTCATCCCATGAGCTGGTTACATGGAAGCACCAAGGAAATTTTTAACAAGAGGAGAGCAAGGAACAGGTAGACAGAACTGTGCAAATAATCATCCCTTTAACAGGCTGAAAACATCACTTTCTTTATCCCAGCCTAGAGCTGTTTGTTGTAAACCTCTTCCATCTCTGCTCAGGCTCCACTGTGTGGTCCCGCACCCTGGACCCTTGTCCCCATGTCCCAGAGGGGACAGTGCCGAAAGGTGAGTGGCTCTAATAGGATTTGGAAGCATTTGCAAGTGCAATCATACAGATGTTATGACAGGGAGTGACACATGGGTCATTTGCACCTAAGGCTGGAGAAGACCCTCCCAACCCAGTCCTTCCTTTTGTCTAGGTATGTGAGAGCCAAGAGCAGGCAGACATTGAAGGAAATGGAGAAGACATGGCAGATTTCAAGGGATTTCACTCTCATCCTTCCAAAACATTGTCTCCGCATTTCCTCTAAGGCTGAGATAAACAGTCCAACATCCATCCTGCCACCTAGGTGACAGCAGTGGCATCTCACCCTACTCCTCCCAGCACCTTGGCCAGGTTTGGTGGTGGGTTTGGCTGGAGACTGAAGGCAAAAAATATTAATTATGGAGGGCAGGATCGTCAGCCAGACAGACTTTCCCATATGACAAAGCAACATTTGCAGGGGCGGAAGTATGGCTGATGCACGTGAAAAGCCAAATATGACTTGAGCAGTCTGTCATGGTATAAACTCAAAGGCAGTTAACAGGCCAGAGTCATCATTGCTGTGTTTGTCACAGGAAGGTTATGGAATTTGTAAGATCTCCATTTTATATAAAGACACGGCATAGGTCCGCTCCCCATCCCCCTGTGCATGTTCACAGCTGCTGGGAAATCTCACCCATGTGAGCAGAGTACTGCATAGGCACAACCTTCTTTCAGTATTGGACAGACTAGGAAAATTTTTGCCTCCTGATGCTCCCACAGTACTTTTTCCAATCCCTACTGTGCAAAAAGAAAAAAAAAAAAAACAGATCTCTTTTTGTGAAGTAGTGGAAACGCACTTAGAGTAACTGTAAAGTAAAAACTATTATTACCTAGAAACTTCTCCAAAATCCCCCAGGGCACAAACTCAGGAGCTGAATTAAGCTATAGGACACACTCCTATCTAATACCTTAGCTCCAGCCCACTTTCCCTCTCCTCCTGTCTCTCAGTTAATGCACACCTGAGTAATTACAGATGTTCTAGGCAAACTGCAAGTCATGCCTCTAGATGCAGTTTGTGATTTGCAAAGCAGCATGTGTACAAGTAAAGATACCCAGGAAGAAGCAATTTGCAAATTATTTTACATGATTAATTATAGAAGTGAATATAAAAATGTAGGTTAGATGGGCCCTCTGGAGGTCTCTCATCCAAGCCTCTTCTCAACACATGGCTAAACTTGAATTTAGACCTGATTGCTCAGAACTAGGCTTTGTCTGGAATGCTGAAACTCTCCAAGGATGGAGAGGGTTTTTGGTCACAGCCTCTCAGGGTCTCTTTCCAGTGCTTGACACTTCCAGGATGAAGAAATTTTCCCTTATGTCCCATCTCAATGCAACATGTTCCTGTGTTTCTCTGTGCACCTGAGCTGGCTTTTTTTCTTCTGTACAGGTGTCTTTCATAGTGGCACAGGCAGTTAAATCCCCACCGAGCTCCTCTTCTCCACATGCAGCAAACCTGCGTCCTTCCACTTCCACTCAAGACATCACATCCTCCAGCCACCAACCACCTCTGTGGCCCTCAGTTGGACCCACCTCAATTTACAGACCCCTTTCTTCTGTAGAAGAGCCAAAAGGGGGGACAGGATCCTCTTTGTTCTTCCCAGCTTCCTGTCGCATGAGGATACTCCATCCCAGGATCTGCATTTGCCCCAAACCTCATGAATCTTCTGCCAGCCTCCTGAGCATGTCAGTGTTCCTCTGAACAGCAGCTCTGACCTCCAGTGTATTTACCACTTCCCTCAATTTGGTGTCACTCTCAAACTTTCTATGGTTGCATTCTCTCCGCTCATGTAAATCACAGCAACACAGGGTATCTTCATTTTATCCTCCTAAAAAAGAAAAACTAGACTTTTCCAAATAAAAAAGGCCTGTGATTTTGAGCAAGCACAGTGCTGGTTAGTGCATTGCCCAGCCATGCCTTTGGTGAACAGGGATGGGATGGATGCTTTCAGTGAGCAGTGGGACCAGCCTGCCCTCCATAAGCACAAATCATAGGATGAAACTTCTCACCAACTGGGAAGTCCACAAGTCCTTAAAAGGCTGCAAAGCAAGTAAATACCCACGAGGGGCACAACATGGGGCATAGGTTGGAGGGTGGGATGCTGAGGGGAAGCATTTATCAGGAGAGCAGAAGCAGAGGGAAGCTTGCTGGCTGATCTTTCAGACCATGGTGACTTCAGCAAGAGACCTGGTTCATGCACTTCTTGCCCCATAGGGTGGTCAGGCACTGAACAGGCTCCCCAGGGAATGGTCACGGCCCCAATGCTGCCAGAGCTCCAGGAGCATTTGGACAATTCTCTCAGGCACAAGGTGGGATTGTTGGGATGTGCTGTGCAGGGCCAGGAGTTGGACTGATTGATCCTTGTGGGTGCCTTCCAGCACACGATATTCCATGATTTTTATTCATGACAGGTTACAGCTTGGCTTCACCTCTAAGGAACTGAGGTTGTGCAGAGTCCAATAAACTGCTGGGCTGCAGCTCCTTTGGTGTCTATAGGAAAAAAACAGTTCAAGATGTGCAGCACAGCCTTTTCTGTCCTCTACTCATGGAGGAAAAATAAACGGGGTCTTCAAGGGCAGCAGGACCTGGGAACCAGAGACAGTCACAGCCAGGAGGAGAACACAGCTACAAGGTGCAAAGAAGTTGCAAAGACTAAACACCCGACTTCTCTTTAGGTTCCCTTAGCTCTTTCCTTGGTGCAGAGGTCTTCAGGCTGCCAGCACATTGCATTATCCCAACAGCAACACCTCAGTGAGACCTGCCACAGTTCTGCCTTCTCCAGTACCTGGCAATGTTACCAAAACGTGTCATTGCCTTTGAAATGCTCCCACCACTCCCTGCCCAGATGCCAATACCCCCGGGCAGGAGCAGCAGCCCCCAGCCCCAGCACGTGAGCGCAGGCCGCGGGGTGCAGGCAGCAGCGAGCCGGTGGCAGGGGCCCACGGGCGGGCAGCCCACAGCTGAGAGCCGTCAGGCAGCTGCCTGCCGGGGTGGGCTGGCCAGCCCCTCTGGCAGGGACGTCAAGGGTGGAGGGTGGGAGGAGGACAATAGTCTTTTTTGCACTGAGCAGGAAGGATCTTTTGGAAGGGAGTGGCTGAGCAGAGAAGGACAGAGCCCGCGGGAGGAAGAGGGGGGTTTGCAAAGAGGAAGAACCGGCGTCGTGCAGCCGATGATGTATTACAATGCGGGAGGAATCTGGGCTCTTCCCCACCAGCCTGGCAACCACAGAACACTTCCCACACATGTTCAGGACAGGACAACATGAGGCACTGAAACTCTTTCATGCCATACCAGACTGTTGTTGCGGGGGGGGGCGGAGGGGGAACCCCAAAGAGCCTGGGGCTGGCCAGGGCTAAGGCTCCACAAATAACCTCAGAAACCAAGGAGGCAGCCAAAACGTGTAGTGTAATCACAGATAAACACATAATCTACTCAGGTTACACTGGGGGGAAACCACAGACCACAAGCAGACAGGAGAAGAGAGGAACAACAAGCAAAAGGGAGAAAGGAAAATCCACCAGGAGAGACAAAAGCAAATCAGTAAATCACAAGGGCTGCTGCTCTTCTCCTGACCCTCTCCTTGTCTTCCCTGCCTGAGAAACTTCAACCTTGCAAATTTTGCAAGGAGGAGCTCAGAAACTGGTAGCATGAAGCTCAGGCACCGAGCTCCACCGAAAATCTGCCTCTGACAGACATTTCTGCTGAGGTGGATGGAGAAGTGCATGGAGATTTACTGCTGGGCACCCAGGGCAACAGAGATGGTGGCCAAGCTCTGCACTCCAGCAATAGGCTCTGCAGCTCACTCCAATTCCAAAAAAACAAGGGTCTTGGAAATACTGTGGAAATAGCCATAGTGGTGGAGAGGATCATTTTCCCCTGCAAATCACAGTTCACACAGTAAGGAGCCAAAAGGATGCCATGAGCCAGACCAAGTGGAGACCACCATTCTCACCCAGGGAAAACTTTTCAGAGCGCATTGGACTGAAGATGCACAGATGGTCTGGAGTAAAAAAACTGCAGGCATTTCCTCCTTTCCTGCCAGCACCTCCTGCCCAGCCCTGCGCTGGTCTGCAGGAGCCGATTCACAGATGAGTGCAGGCACAGGAATGCAGTGGGAGTAGAAACTTCTTTGAAGATTCCAGCCACGGCATGGCCAGTGGGAATGCATAGCTGGAGAGGCTGAGCTGGGAGATAGCCACTGCTATGAGATCTGCCATGAAATCAGTTCCTGGGAACGTTCTGCCAACCAGCCGCGGCTTTCCCGGCAGGGGTAAACATCCACCAAAACAAAAGAAGATTTTGCTTTTCTTTTGGAGACACGGAAGTAAATGCAATACAAGCGATATCTTCACACATTGTGTTTCTGCCCCAGCCCTCCATGGCCTGGGTGAGCTTCAGCAGGTCCTTGTGGATGTTGGGGGTTGCTTCCTGGAGAAGTCCTTCCCAAAAGAAAGGAGTCTCTGGCATTAAACACCTCACTTCTCTTTGGGTTCCCTTAGCTCTTTCCATGGTGCAGAGGTCTTCAGACTGCCAGCACGTTGCATTATCCCAACAGCAACACTTCAGTGAGACCTACCACAGTTCTGCCTTCTCCAATACCTGGCAATGTTACCAAAACACAGACACACTGGAGAGTTAGGCTTAGCTTTTTAGGGACCCACCTGAGACAAAAAGGTGGTAAGTAAAAACATGTGAAGTTGCTGACTCTTTCGGCACTTGAGGGCCAAGTATCTGTCCAGGTGTAACCCATTCGGCTGTAGCCCAGACACCAGAGCAGGGGGGCTCAATACTGACAATAAAACATCCTCTCACGCTGGAAAGCCAGGCAGGGTCTGGTCCTACCATTGGGTGCATAGTCCTATCCCTCTACATGCCACTATGGGATCCTTGAATCATAGAATGATAGAATATCCTGACTTGGAAGGGGCGCATAAGAATAATTTAGTCCAACTCCTGGCCCTGCACAGGACAACCCCGAGAATTGCCTGACAGCAATGTCCACATGTTCCTTGAGCTCTAGCAGGCTGGACTCTGGACTGCCCTTCCATCCAACTGCTGTCCCAGGTGCTCCAGAGAAAGCCAGAACATTCTCCATCTCAGGAAAATGGGTGGCTTGCATGGGAGTAAGTCATGCTCTTCTGGGACCCAGCTCTAGGTGTGCAGCAAGGCTGCTCAGACCCAATTCCTCTGCTGTGCTAACAGGTATACAAAAAAACCACCAGAATATACAAAATATTCCTGAGCTACCAGCCAAACATCCCTCCTGTTAAACGCATGACCTCTGCATTACCAGCTTTCTGTAGAGACCACACATAATGCCCATGGATAAATCTCCCCTCTCCGGTTTCCGTTTCCATGAGGCCAAACTGCTGGCTCACACCTTCCTCTGCTCTTCACAGGGCATCATGCCCTGAGCGAAAAAAAAACCACCTGCTGCTTTGTTTCCTTCGCAAGACAACCACAGGGACCACAGCCCCAACCCCCTCATGTGCCTCTGCAGCCTGGGCAGTGCTTAGGAAGCTCCAGCATCCACGCTGAAGGATACTGTGAGCAGCAGGATGAGGAGGACACTTGTGAAAGCAGAAGCAGTTACTTTTTGCCTGTCTGTGGAAAGACAGGACTTTGGGCTTTCCCAAAGCTCACTTATGGACACGTTGGGCTTTCCCCAACGTGTCCATAAGTGCAGACTTCTTGCCCTTTTCCTGAAGGCTTCCTTGACCTCCAGCCCATGTATAGCCATCTGTGGGACAGGAGACCAGAGCATGCAGCCAGAATCACCCCAGGTGGGTCTGAACCCTGTGGAAAATTCATAAGGAAAGAGAATGTGGAAGGATGTCAGATACTGGGGTGGGTGGGTGCACCTGATCAGAAAACTGGGGATAGGGGGAGAGTTGTGTGGGTGGACTGGGACCTGAGAGCTGAAAGGAGACAGAGGGAGCATGGGAGGCCCTGGCTGGAGCTTGCTGGTGGCCTGTGCAAACACAATGGGAGCTGTTGGCAGAGAGAGGCAGGAGGGGGTCCTACCAGGGTCTGTGGCTGGAAGGAGGGCTGCCATGTCCCCAGTTCACAGGAGGGCAGGCGGCTTCCAATCACACAGACAGCAGTACAGGATTTCATGGAAATACCTCCTGAACAAGGGTCGCGAGGCCAGGGAGAGCCCAGCTTCTTTTATGCATCACCTGCCTTAGCCAAGCAGACCAGAAATAGATTAAATACACCTTCAAATAACCAGGTTGAGTGTCTTCACAGCCTAAATCCTGAGCAGAGGGGCTGTAGAGACCATGAGTCAGCTCTGTATTAATAGCAAGTCAGAAATCAGGCAGGTGTCAGGGTCTAACAAGGGCACGACAGACACCACGCTCCCCTGGCCTGAGAAGTTATTATTGCTCCAAGGAGTGAATATTTCCCATGCTCCAGCATTCCCTACCTCTTTCCTTCCTGAGGGGGTCTTGCTCTCCCCAGCAACTCCTATCTGCTGCACCAGATGGATGCGACTTCTCACAGGGAGGGACCCAAGGCCACTGGCAGCATCCCAGGAAGTGGAACAGTTTGGGGAAGGCTGAGGAGCTTGCTCACAAAACCCACTGTGAGGCGGGGGAGCTTCCTAAATGCACACCCCCCATCCATCTAGTGGATCCCACAGAGGCTCTCAGCACACTGTCCTGGAGGGCTGGGAAAGCCTTGGCTCACACATGCTGCCCGGAGTAGACTCCCAGCTCACTTCCACCTGTTTCTGATAAGCTCGCTAATCCGTCCGCATAATGATTCTTTATTAATGGATGCTGCTGTCTTCATTACATGCCTTAATTAGTGTTTTGTGAGCAAATTCAAGGGGATAAGAAGCGTGTCACATTTTCCAGTGGGGGCTTTGTGCACAGCTACCAAAATAACTTTGTCTGTGAAGCTGGAGTTCCTGTTTCACCCTGCCCATGAGCCGTCGTCGCGAGAGCTGTTTCTGCCTAATCCGGCAAGCAGGCTGGGGAAGCTGAGAGGCTGCTCGCTGCCCAGCCTCCCCGCCCTTCCTCCCTGGCTGGGCTCACTGAGCTCCCACAAGCCAAGATGAATGTCAGTCATGCACAAACTTGAAGAGAGATTTGTCATTGGGAATCAAAAAATCGTGGAAAAGCCTGGACCACTACTACCATGTTCAGTGGACTGCTCTCCCTCCACCATACTGTCTGCCTGGGGATGGGCCTGAGGGCAGTTGGGGTTGCTGTGGTCCCTGCATATCGATGCTGATCCAGCTGGTCACTGAGGCTCAAAGTTTGAGGAAGTTTCCTGAGATATCGCCAGCATCCTTGGAGAAATGGCAAAATCCCTCTGGAGTCCCTGCTTTCTCCTGGACCAGAGGTGGGAATGACCTGGGATGGCTCCAGCACAAGAGGATCCATGGAGCCCCATTACCAGCAGAGCAACACTGGCCATCACCAGTGTTTCTGGGCAGAGAGGGACTGGCAGGAGCCAGTTCCATGCAGGCAGTACCACCAGGATGGGATCTGAAGCAGCCAGCCCTCAGCTCCACCCAAGAGGGAAAAAAGCCAGAGCAGTTGGCTAATGTGACCAGCACCACTCCAGGTGTCCTCCCCTGGCACAGGCTGTTCCATACCCAGCATCCTACTGAAGCCAGCACAGTCCCTGTCCCCCTTGGGCACTTCAGGACCAGCCCCTGCTCCTCACATGTCTGAGACCACAAGCAGGAACACAGCAGAGGTGCCTCCATCATCCTGACCTGTGTCCTGGGGCTGGCCACCATCCCACCAGCATAGCACAGGAAGTCTGGAGACCCACACCTTCACATAGCCCTGACCAAGATCTGCAAACCCTCTTTATCTGGATCCAATGGGTGCATGGATGCCAGGCCATAGTGTCAGAAATTTCCTGAATCTAATTTCATCTTAAAAAAACCCTGTAATTTTTGCTTGCCATTTGTGCCTGAGCTGTTTGCAGTAACAGCTTGAGGCTCCCCCTGGCTTGTGCCTGATCCGAGGTTCCTTATGCCAGAAAAAGGCAGAGGATCCTCCTCCTGGGGAAGCTCCCTCCCACGAAGCAAGCAGGTATGCCAAGTCTAGTGCATACTAGCCCTGGCTGCATTACAGGTGGGATCATCTCCCCAGGTACTGCGGTGGTTCCCCCTGCATTAACCCCTTGACATTCCTGCCAGCACATTTCAGTTCCCATTAGGGCTTTTCCCACTTTCCCCAAGAGTGAAATGAACCAAAACTTGCCCCTTCGTCATGACTCTGAGGAGAATTTAATTCCAAGGTTCAAAGCTTCTCCATCCCTTCCCAGATAAAAGGGTGATCAGCGAGAGGGGATGAGCTGGTTAATAAAAGCCAAAGAAGAAAGCAGGACTGAAGGGCCGCGCCTATAGAGCAAAACCCAGCAGGAGAGAAGCAGCTTTTCTCCGGGCAAGCCTTTCCCCAGTTAATAATTACAAGCCAGGCCCGCCAGTTCCAACCCACTGCTCCACAAGAAAAGGCAATTAATTTAAGACTAATAGGATTTTAAATTCAAAACAATCCCAAGCGGGTTTGTGTGGCAGGCTGTGAATGCGCTGGAGAGCCAGCCAGCAGCAGGCGGGATGGGGGCTGGATTTGGCAGAGCAGATGGAGGAATTAAGGGCCAGGGGATGAAATCTCATGTCCTGCAGCCACTGGGATGGCAGGTCCCCATTCAGAGGGCAGCCCAGTGGGGGCTCTCCTCAATGGGAGGATGGCGAGGAGTTGTCTCATTGAGTTCATGCTAGTGGCAACAACCGGACACAAAGAGAAGCCGCCAGCCCATGCTGAGCCTAGACCACCTCTGGCACTGGAAACCCATCCCCAGCAGAGACAGCTGTGCATTGGCCCAGGGACCATGACCATCTCCTGTCTCCTGATAGCAGGTCCTCCATGAGGTGTAAGCATGCCCCAGCCATCCTTACTCTGACCTGGCATGGACTGAGTGTCCTAGGAAAGTCAAAGTAGGCCTTGGGCTCTTCCTGCCACTCAGCCTACAATGGCAGACATGCTGTCAGCCCCTGCAGGCACCTCATAGCTGGGTTTCCACCTCCCACCCCAGATGGGCAGTTACAAAATCGCCTCCTAGTCCCTTGGGGACTCTCCAGCAGCACCCAGCCAGACTGAGCTCAGAAAAGGGGAGCTGTGCCAGCCTATGTCTGAGGAGAGCGCTGGGAGGGCAGGAACATGGGACTCATCTGTTATGGGAGTTGTGTGGTGATGGTGGGGGAGGGACGAGCACAGGGGCCCCGCCCTGATCCCCTCCTTGGCAGCCAGAGCCCTGCTGAGTCCCAGCATGTGTTGGGAGATGCTGGAGCTGAAATCCATGTGGAGCCACACAGCACCAGAACTGTGTGTAGAAACAAGACAGCAAAGTGCAATACTATGGGCTGTGCTGACAGGGATCTGCAGCCGCACTGGCCAGAGCCATCAATGGGGCTTGACCCAACAGTTACTCCCTCTTCATACTGTAGCCCCAAAAGGTCTGGGATTTACCATTTTTGCAAGGAAAGACTCCTCCAAGTCTAACTGAAACAGCCTCTCCTGAAGTATTTTAGCATGAACACATCACTTCACTCCAGAGCAGCTGGAGGTGTGGGCTCAGCCTCATAAGGGGCTTAGCTGTTGCAGCACGTCCAAATACCCTCGTGAGTCTCGGTTTTGGCATCTGGTGTCACTACAGCAATTCCCTGCTGTGTCTGTAGGGACTCTGGGGACATAAGGATCATCCCGTGAATCTTTGGTGCCATCAGCCCTCATGGAAGTATCTGCCATTCAGAGTGCACTTTCAAGGCAGGAAAAGGGAGGCTACATTCCGGAATACACGCTTGTTCCACAGGTGTTTGAAGAACATTTTAAGAAAGTCCCCATGCAAAAGGATTGGTATTAAGTCCTTGCAAGATTCCAGGGTACTCAGCCTGGTAAATAAGGAATGTTGGTGCCTGTGCAGTGTCCTCAATCAACCTCCATGCCCCTGGGCAATGAGGAACCACAGCACTGAACCGCAGTGGCTCTGTCCCCTGGCAGGTCCCTGAGGGAGCACTGTCCAGACTGGGGGCTGAGGTCACGTCTCGCACACTATATCCATCTCCAAGACAAGACAGATACCAGGCATGGAAAATGTTCAAGAGGAGGGTGCAGAAGAGCTTCCCAACACCAGAATGTTCCTTCTTCAAATTTTCCACAGTCACAGGCACCAAGCCTGTTCCTAACCTGGGTCACACAGTACATTTCTCCTAGCCTTATTTTGAGAGATTATTTTTACCCAATATCCCACTTTCTCTAGGAAAACAAACCCCAAACACCAGCCTGGGGATAACTCCAGCCTCAGCTATGAGAGTTGGCAAGGTTGCAAAGCATTCAATGGCGAGTCTTTCATTGTGGGAAACACTGAGTGACCTTTGTGTGCTGGGTGGGGTTTCTCCAGGCAAACAGGAGGGATTTATGGACCTGGCCACAGGCCGGGGGAAAGCTCCCATGAAATGTCTTTGTCACTAGCCACAGGAAGGACATGACCTATGGCACTAACCTCACAGGCCAAAGGTCTGCATGAAGAAGGGGGCTGGTCCTGCAGGATGATCCCACATGAATGAGATGAAAAAACAGGGATGTTCACCCAGTTGCTACCATTAAATGAGTTCTACCTAGACACGTTTAGCAGGGAAATAGAGGAATGGAGAAGACTGAGACCCCAAAAACATGACTGGTATGATGGAGGAAGATGAAGGTAGGCTGGTTTGACCCCACTACAAAAAGTTGCTTGTCCCTGCAAAGCTGATGAAGAAAGCTGTCCAGATAGTAGGTGTTAGTAGGTCAGCAGACAAGAAGGAAGATTCTGAGGGTCTGAGGAATTGTCAAGGCTCCCCAAATCTTGCTGCATCCTCTCATGTAAAAACACCAGTGGGAGGAGGAAAATGCAGTGGCTTGTAAGATGGCCAGAAAGTCACACAGAAAAGGCCACAGGGTTCTAGTAGAGGATGGAAAATAAAGTCTTTGTTGCAGGTATGATTAGGAGGGAGTGGAGCATCATTCTACTAATCCAGCGCCAATAACCAGACAAGGGACCTCTGGTCTGGTTGGATGTTGATGGGACAACAATCAGCTGTTCCTCCTCCTCTGGAGGAGTGAAGTTTTGTCCTGTCTGGACATCATGATAGGAGAGATAGCACTCAAAGCCAAACAGGCACAGTGGACAGAGGGTGGAGATCCTGTACAAGTCTGGGACTGGGCATGAAGAAAGTTTGGGGAAAACACAGATGCAATGTTTATTGGAGCAGGAGAAGGACCTCACAGCCCAGGTGCAGAGACAGGCCAGAGTGTTATTAGAAAGCATCACCCAGCAGAGAACAGCAGGAGCTCTTTCAAGCTGTGGCTTATGCCACTGTGGGGAAAACTAAAAGCTAGCAAGAAAGGCAGAAAGAAAACACGTGGTGGTTCCAAGAGCCAAAGAAGCAAGAGTCTCGTGGCTGGAGAAGAAGAAGCCTGTCGGGACGTGACGCAGAGTTCTGCTGCTGTCTTGGGGTCAGCCAAGCAGAGAAGCCCATTCTCCTGGGTCAGTAACCGCGATTGGGTTTGGGATGCTCAGAGGACCAGTGACAAATGCTGGCTACCAGCCATTCAAATAAACAGTAGGCAGCCAGTTGGCCAGTGGCCACTCAAATAACCAGCCCCAAGCTAAAAAAATACAGTAAGCTAGTAAATTTAGTAACCTAAAGAGAAACATTCCACTACCAACCAGCATGCAAATAAGCCAGAAGGGGATATAGAGCTGACACAGTCCCCTGTTCAGCTTTTGATATTCAATGGCCCTTATCCAACTGGCTGCCAGTTGGTTATTTGCATTGGAACAGGAAACAAATTTTTCTCCTATTTTTACTGCTTACCTCAGGAATAAACTAATTACTGTTATAAAATCCCATTCCCACAGTGTCCAGCACACATCTGTAACCTCTGGAAGGGACAAATGCGTGCAACTTGCCAGCTGGACTGTTCCATCAAAATGGCCAAATCCCAACTTGCTTTTTCGTTGGCTCTCCTGACTGGATGATGAAGCAAAGCCTTCCCTGCAAATACCCCTGCTGCATCAGCTGTTTACCTTGCTCATAAGCAGATCACTGCTACAAAATGCTCTTCCAAAGCTGTTCAGCACACAGCAAGACAGCCTCAGGGCAGGGAAGAGGAGCACGGAGCAATCTGCTGGTGTTTCAGTTCCTGTGGCCAGCTGGCTGTTCCAAGTGTCCAGGCTGTGGAGCAGCCGGAATGGAGGTGGTCCAGCCATGCTGAGATCCACACATGCCACTAGATGGAGTTTGACAGCGAGACAGACCCACATCCCTGTCCAGCTGCTGGGATGGTCTCCACTGGAGATGTTCTCTGATTGAGATGGCAGAAGGGCATTTCTGAGGTCCGGCACTGGCAAAGGACTTCAAGTCCCACCACAGTGGAAGCCATCCCATCCTTATGTATGCATGCAATTGTCACACAATGTGCTCTTGGCAGACAGACCCTGCAGTGCCCAACACATTTCCTAGCATGGAAATCCTACCCAGTACCTTCCCACCAGCTCACACACAAAAGGAAGCACCTACATCAACTACTTCCCTGTGTGCATGAAGGGACACGGCCATACCCAGAACCCCCAGCTGGGATGGACCAAGCAATGCCCAACAGTGCAGGAAGAAACCAGGCATTCAAGGACACTGCAGTCTGGCCAACTCTCAGTGCTCATTTTGGAAGACTTGCTATTTCCTTCAAGACCCAGCTCCTGGAATCAGGGGATTACCAAAGGAAGACTGAATTATTCCCCTGCATCAAATCCACAGAGACTTTTTTACAGAATGCCCCTGGCAGATGGCATCTACAGAGCATGTAGAGTGGTTCTTTGCTTTCATCAATTTTTACAGCCGGACTTGCCAGGTCCTGACCCACAAACACATTGCAATCGCATGCTAGAGCCACTTTACTCACTGCAAACTCCCTGCTGCCTTTGGCTCCCTCCCTGTATAGGCCTTGGCAGAGAGAAGATGTGCTGTGGTTCTCCCTTGCCAGAGCACCACTCACCTAAGCGAGCAGACACCCAGATCTCTGTGTGCTGTCATGCCATGGCATTCCCTCTGCAGAGCTTTGCAGAGCTCCACATGGATTTGGAGGCTGGGAAGAAATGATGGGTGATACTCTGTCCCCTGGCTAAGTTGCCTGCAGGTTCTGGCCTGAAGAGCTGCTCTACAGGGCTAGGAACAGGTGTAATGAAGTGCAAGTGGCAGGGAGGCAAGTCCAATTCTGTCTTACTTGGGATGTACCTCATCTGACATTCTCCATGCAAGCTTGTGAAGGCAGGCTACAGGAACAGACTAGCAGAGGTTAGACGAGAAGATGAGGAGGAAGGAGAATGGGGGGACAAGGAACACAGTGCTAGCTAGATACTGCATCCACTGCTGGGATGTGAATGGAACAGCAAGGATAGTCCTCCTCTGGGCTCACCTGGTTACTGAGAGCTGGTGATTTCCTCCACTTTGGTATTTAAGTACTTTGGCACTCTTTGCATGCTAGGTGTGGCCAGGCAGAAGTGCACATACATTTTTAAATAGGGCAACACAGATGGGGACAAGTATGATTTTTTCCAAAGTGTACATGGCTGCAAAGGCCACAATGGGATATTTTTTTCTTTTTGTGAGGGTGGAATAGTCCCTTCACACGTTTAGAAATCAGGTTTCTATTTATATATCTGGAGATGCCAGGAGGACCCACATCAGGAGAGATCACGCTGCCGTGCAGAGCAGCCTTTTGATATCAGAGATAACACTTTCTGAAAACATTCAACTTCTCTTTCTACTCCCAGGTGTGGGCTGTTTTCCATCCCCGCTCTCCTCTGGCATGTTTGTCTGTCTGCCTGCCTGCCTACATCAATCCTCCTGCTCCTATGGCCCACGGCATCAGCAGAAGGAGAATCAGAAAGACTTAATCTAGTTTGGATGAAATAAAAGTTATGACCCACACCAGTGAGCCTGGTCTGGATAAAACCCCCCCCCAGCACTCTGTGACTCTGTCATAACTATCCACAGTCAGCCCAGCAAGGTGCCCTGGCAGTGGTTCTCATGGTGGATAGCAGATCCAGGAGGAGGCTTGGGCAACATGTTCCTGAACAAACTCCTGTGGAGGCTTCACCTCAGGGGTTTCAGGACCCACAAAGGGTCTCGGAGAGCAGCTCCAAGTGTTAAGGGCCTGGGTGAGAAGATGCTACGTGGCTACAGTTCATCACCCAGTCCCTGCTGGAGATTCCATGAAGGTTGCTGACTGACACAGTTGGGCCATGATGCATGTTCATCTGCCAGGCATCCAGACAGATGAAATGAGCTACAAAGAGACCTAGACAGATAAATCCAGCCCAAATGGCTTGCTGAGCTGACCAGCAGGCCCTGGCAGAAAGCAAGGCTGACAGCAGCTGAAGGGTCTGTCCTCGTCTTCCTTGGAGCTTTTGGAATTCCAGAAGCTGGGATAGGAGAGCAGAGCTCATGGCTGCAGAGCCAGATTGCCCCTTGCAGTTGGGCAGAGGGCAGGGAAGGGCAATGGCAGCCTGAGTGGTGGAGTAAGAGCAAGAGCAACCTGTGCTGGACAAGGGAGGCAGGAGAACATGGACATGTAGAATGGGGCTGGAGGATCTCTGTCAGGCATGCAGCAGGACAGGAAGTTCCCTGAGTTGGCAGCAGCTTGGAAGCTCTGTGCTGCGAGATTTGAGCTATTTCTGAGACAGCAAGCCCAACCCAACAGAAGCCAAACCCCTCTCACCACCTGCAAATCCCAAATCCAGACAACTTTCCTGGGGTCTGAGCAGAGACAGCATCTCCCCAGGATGGAAAATAAAGTCTTTGTTGCAAGTATGATTAGGAGGGAGTGGAGCATCATTCTACTAATCCAGCGCCAATAACCAGACAAGTCCACCCCAGATGGAGAAAGAACTTCTGAGGCTGGGTGAAAGTTAGTGGTGCCCCCCAGGGATTTTTCACTGGGCTTCCCACATCCAGAACCACAGCCAGCTTTTTCATGCAACATCTCTTCACAATGATGCTCCACTGAGAGAGCCCTGAGCATCCCCCAGAATTATTCGTGAGAGTCATATGGACTCAGACTCAGAGCTCAAGGCCCTCTCAGATAATCCTAAACAAAAAGATAGAAAGCTGGAAAAGTGAGAGGGGAGTTTGCTTTTAGAAGATATGCCTTGTCAGTAGGCTCATGGACAAGCTACACAACGTCCTTTCCTCTCTCCTGCACATGAAGAGGTGCACAAGAGCCTCTTCCCTCAGCACACTGAAGAGAAAGCAATGACTACAGATCTGCCAAAAAACATTTTTGGAAGGGTCCTTGTGCAGTATTTTGGCAGAGGAAGAAGACCCAAATGGCTCTCAACAAGAGGAAAATGAAAAGAGGAACTGGTGTGACCAGGAAGAAGGTGTTCAGAGGGACAGCTCAGTCTTGGGGACATCTGATGGCTCTGGAGCCAGCCCTGAACAAAGTGGAATGGAAACAGGCCTCCTCTGCACTGGCCATGGAAACATACCTGATGAACAGGGCTGGGGAATCCACATGAGACCATCCCTACTCTTGTGTTCCACAGCCATTACCGTGGCCATGGAGATGGTGGGGTGTGTGACTGGTCCCTTTCCACTCATGATCTCAGCCTTGTGTCATACCTCCCCATCCACACACTGGTGCAAGGATGCTGCCTCACAAGCATGTGTGTGACCTTCTTCTCTTCAGGCTCACCCTACCACAGCAGCAACACCAGCACCAGTCCTTCGTCACCAACTCTACTTTGTTGGCCAAGCGTCCAACGTCTCCTCACACATATCTGGAGGCAAGTCACCACCATGTGGAACAGGCAGGGCCCAGGACTGAAAGGCACTCAGAGTGGATTAGATTTGAAATTGGGTTAATTGCGCCTTTCCATCATTTATTTAGCTTGGGATAGGTCCAAAACATATGAATGAAATCCCCCCATGCACGCTACGCTGCTGACAAGCGGATATTGCATCTGGTTTGAATATGGCAAGTGGCTGCAGAGGCAGAGACAGTGTGGAGCTGCTTGAAATACAACACACGCCTCCTCACGCTCCCAGCACCCCTGAACCATGTGCCCCGCAGTTACATCATGCTGAAAGACCCCACCCAAACTTTCTCCACCATCTTCACATGCCATCATCTCAGGCCACTGCCAACATGACCCATGTCCCTGACACTGCTGAGGGGTTCATAACCCTGGCCAAAAGCCAGGAGAGGGAGATGGAGGAGGAGGAGGACAACCCCTCAGAGCTGTATGGGGTAACATCCATGGGTTGGGCTGTTATGGCCAGGATGGCTGTGGATAACACAGATGAAATGGTGACCTTCCCTGGAATTGGGAAAGGGTGGGAGGGGAGATACAAAGGGAAAAGAAAGCAGAGTGGATGCCAAAGTTTTATTTCTCTAACCCTCCCCAGAGCCCCCTGTCAGCCCATGAGCAGTGGCGTGTGATCACTGCGGGGGCTGCACGAAAGCACTGGGGCCAATCTGTTCCCAGGGTGCTGAGGCTGGCTTAGGGGGAGGTGGAGCCAATGCCAGGAGAATTTCAGCAGAGGAAAGTCACCTTTGGTCTGATGTCAGTGGGTGCAAGGTGCTGAGGGAAGTCTCTGGGGTGGCACCAAAGAACAGAAGATGCCCTTATTCCCCCTGTATTCTCATGCTGATCTGCAGTCAGCACAGGTTACGGACTTGTAGGGGCTCTAGTGAAGCAAGAGACCCATCAGGGTTCTGCAAGGCTGCAGGAAGACATGGGAGTTTGCAAGAGTTGCCTACACAGAGCCCTTTGGCTCATGGTGCCAGGCAGCTGCTGGAGGTGCAAGAAAGGATGCTTGGTGAATGGGAGGAGGGATGTTTGATGAAAGGGCACCCTGGCAGTGGGAATGCAATGCTTCTCTTTCTTGGTTTTTCAGGAGAAAGATGGGAAAACACTGGTCTATGTTTAGGTGTCCTACACACATTCTCATTGTAGTCCATCTCTCAGGAAAACATGTCCCCAAGGTGCAGTGGTCACTTTGCTGGTCCTTGTAGCAGCACTATGCCCACAGGACCAGGGTGGAAGCAGGGTCCAGCCACAGAGATGATGGACGTGCGCTTGGGTTTCTCTCCCAAGCACTGCTTCTGGGATGTGCGCCCTGGTCCAGCCCTGCCCCAAAGCTTGGCTGCCTCATGAGCACCTACAGAAGAGGGATATAGGGAAGCCAGAAGCTTCCAGCCCAACGGTGTGTTCTCCCCAGCCACTGCTTGGGGGACAAAGGGATTCCAGCAGTTGCCACTAGCATCCAGTGGTAGGTTTTCTCCAGCTCCCACAATGGCACAGAGAAATGCCAACATCCAGGCTGGGAGAGCTACATAGGACCCTTCCTCCTCGTTGCAGAACAGCAGAGCCCTGATTTGCACAGGTGTTGAGCACCGTCCATCCCCAGCAGCCTTCAGGGCTGTCACAATCACTCAGCGCCTCCCAGGATCTGGCCTTTTTTCCCTTTTTCTTTTATGAAGACGTTATTTTACAGCTTGTTAATTTGTACTTTTTCGAGTTTTTAACAAGGATCAGGGGCCAAGTCCCCAGGCAGTCCACTGGCCGTGAGAAATCCCATTTGGTATCATATAAATTATTGCAGATATTACTAATATTGCGTCTATTGTGTAAATACTGACTAAATGTTTGAAAAACACAAATAAATATGAGCTGAGCTGATGGCTGGAGCAGCTGCCTATGAGCTATTCTGGGCCCCCAGGGGGAAAGAATACACATTTTAAACTAATGTGTAAATATGTAACCTGCCTCCATCCCCCTCCACATCGTCGTGAGCAGTTCTTGGAAGCAGCCCAGTCCCTCAGCTGCACGACTGTGATTTAACAACAGCTATAAATACATCTCATCCACTGGGCAACTGCACAAACAAGGGCTCACCTGGCAGTAAGAGGTCACCAAAAAGTCTCCCACATGAGACCACTGTGCATGAACGGGTGCGTGGTGAGGGGAGATGCTCAGTGCTTGTCCTTAAAGCCTCCCCTGGGTCCTGGACCTCATCAGCCCAGCCTCACAGACCTCAGTGTTGCACACCAGAGCCAGGTATGAGCTAATGGACCACCATCGACTGATGGGCCACCAGGACCAATGAAGATTCTGCCTCCAAGTCGTGAGCTTCCTTTCCAAAGGCAAATGCCTTCACTCATTTGCAAGCTCTTTACCCAATTCCTCATTGTTGCAAGAAAGTCACAGAGTCCTCTATTGTTGTCGTCCTTCATCACCATCCAAAATTCCAGAGTAACATGCCCCTTGCCAGAGGGCAGAAGGATAACCCAAGGACTGGGTCCCGACATCCCACTGCCTCTCAGCTTCAGATGCTGGGAGATTCCAGCCCTTCCTTGCAAGTCTCCAATTCCCCCTGACCCATTACCCAGGGCTGGCTCTGAGTGGAATGAGGAACTTTGTTAAACCCTTCCCCACCCAAACAAGTGGCATTGTGAATTGTACTCCTGGCACAGCAAATGGAGCAAATGGTGAGGTGAGGGAGAGGAGACAGCTCACATCCCTGGGCTTTGCCTTTGATGGACATGGGATGATGCTGGTTTTTACCTAGCATTGTTTATTTGTGACCTTCCCAATCTTTTAAATTGGATTTAACCCACATCCACTCTTCAGTGGGGTACAAACACCTCTGGGTTAGCCCAGAGCCACAGAGCTGCTGCAGAGGACAAGAGCTGCTGAATTGGCCACAAGTGACAGCATGGGGAAGATTTGCTCCTCAGAGGACGAACAGCAGCACAGCAAATGCGGTGCCAGGCTGTGCATTGGGTCCTGTCACCCAAGACTGCAGAGGGAGGTACTGGCAGCCACTGGGCCCCCACCACCCTGCCCACAGAGGGGAGGGAGAGGAGAAGCCAGGCCAGGAAGATGTGAGTCAGGGCAATAAGGTCATTGCAGTGGGAGCCAGTCAAGACTCTGGGTGGATGCCTGCGCCCTGAGGCAAAACATGGGATTTAATGCCATTTCTCTTGAGAAAGGTGAAGATCACAGTATGGCCAGCCATTTCCAAAGCTTCAGGTACTTTTCAGGCATGGGGTGCCAGCTCCAGTCTTGGTCACAGAGAACAAACCTAAACTCACGTGATCCCCACAGGACCAAACACTGCGGAGAGCCTTTTCCAAACTTCTCCTGCCTCCTACCCCCTCTCTGGCACATCCAGACAGATGATTCCACACTGATTTTCTTAACTTTTTTCCAGGTCCTGGGGTTCATCCTAGTGCAGTGTATACTTTTGAGCTTGAAATCTCCCAGGGCCCACCATGGCCAGACTCCTCCAAAACCCAGTTTGACTCCTCCAAGCCCCTGCAGTTGCTATAGGTGCCCAGACTCAGCCCAGCAGGAGCAAAGTCCACCCCACCAACCCTCTAAATAACACTTTTTGGCTCTTACATGTCACATTTCTAAGGCCTTAC
Organism: Dicrurus megarhynchus; assembly: GCA_013399195.1. Lineage (NCBI taxonomy): Eukaryota > Metazoa > Chordata > Aves > Passeriformes > Dicruridae > Dicrurus > Dicrurus megarhynchus. Next base: position 153,314 of record VXAD01001045.1, on the reverse strand, counting down.
ATAGGTCCAACGCATCAATGCATCAGAGACAAGCGGGTGAGGGAGTGGGGGAGGGTAGCACAGGATCGGGTTGTGCATCAGGGCTCAGCTCTTCCCCTGTAACTACAGATTAAAACAATAAACTCTGAAGGATCCAGCCTTTGGCAGGGACTATGAAGAACCAATGTTTGACTGGCCCACAGTTCACAGGCACACCCAAATAAATAGCATTGTTTATAAGGACTGAAAATTAAAAATTAAGGGCTGTGATTTTCAAAGCTCCCCAAGGAGCCCCGACATTGAACTCCCATAAAAATTAATGGCATGAAATCCCAGCCCTGCATTTCTCTGGAGCGATAAAAAGAGTATTCATTGTGCAATTGCTGAAATTCATAATAATTTCTACTAAAGAAATCCTAATTAATTTCACTGCTATGGACAGTTTCAGTTAGCAATAAATATACTAAATAAAATACTTACCATTTGAGTAGGAGAAATTACTGTAAGGTTCAGCAAATTAGCTAAAACAATGCAAAGTAATCTCATTCCTTATTTTCTGCTGGGAATTGAAGCCACCCATTTAAATTTGCTTACTCTAGTTTGAATTTTAAGTTGTTTTTCCTTTCAAATGCAAAACAAAATTTGTGTGGCTGATTGAAAAACTTCTAAAGAATATACAGGTGTTCCCATGTTTTTTGACAAAATCATGATCTGTCAGTCAAACACCACTTTGACTGTCAAAGACCACAGACCTCTACTTCTTGCAACAGCCTTGGGTTTGGCCAGAGGAAAAATATAACCAGGGGAGATATCGATGCCAAAGACTTTGGCCTTCCCTAGACATCTTTGCTGCATTTCTGCACGTTTGCATGCACCTGCAGATGCCAGGATCCCCCACCATTGCCCCTCACATACGAGAGAATCATTCAACTTTATATCAGTCACCCTTATCAGGCCTTTCGTGTGGTTTGCTGAGGGTGAGATAAATGGTGCACAGGACTAGAGATGCCACATGAAATTCCTCCACCAGAGACATGCCATGGAGTCACTGGATCCCATCCAAACATCCACACAAACACGTGCTCTTCAAGTCCCACACCCACCCACACTTGCCTTGTCCATGCTGTGTGTGTTCGACAGGAGGGCACCAAAGCCACAGATGCCCCACTGACACAAGCAGCCAAAAGGAACATTTCTCGCCCCATCCTCAGACCTTCATCTGTGCTGAACAAGCATCTGCAAGACACCCTGTGCATCAAATTCCATGGTTGCAGCCTACATTCCTCTCTGAACATCCTATTCTTCTCCCCACTGCATGTCTATAGCTGGGATCACATCTCTGCCTTCACTCAGCAGATGGACCTTGCAGACATGCAAAAAGTTCCCTCATTTCCAGACAAACAGAAGATCATCAGCATAATTCGTTATCATTTTCATTCCCTTTTTTGAGGAATTTGATCCTCAACGTTGTAGCTTTCAAAGTCGGCTGAAGAATTAAGCACTGATCCCATTATAATTTGGTAGGCCTACTGTTCCATCCTCCTTTAGATTCCTCTGAGATCCTGCCCCACCTTCAGGCCTCCACAGAGGAGTACATCCAGGATCAAACCAGCTGTACCATTAGAAGATACTGCAGCTAAGAGCCCTCTGGAAAAGGTCTGTAAGCAAAAGGAAGCAGGAGGCTGCAGGTCATGAAACTGGACATGCATACAGCCCAGTTATCCCAAATTAGGGACATCTTTTTAAAGAGATGACACAGTAAAGGGAAAGATAAAGACAAAACTCTAGAAACTCTTCCTCTCATTTGAGCAATTTTTGGGTCTTCCCCACAGCTCATATCCCACCACACCTTATACCCACTCCACACACTGAGCAGACCCAATGCAGAGTTTCCAGGATTTTCAGATCTGGAAAATGCCAACCAACCTCTGGAGTCAGACCAATGATGAGTGGGAAGAGCAACTAGCAAGGTCCACACATCCCACACCACAGCCATTGGCTTCACCATCAGAAGGGTCAGAGAGTTTGATGTGCATGTTTCCTTGCTGTGGTTGGGTGTGAGGTGGCTGGAAGCATCACTGGCAATGGAGGTCCACAAGATCTGAGCTGGTCATGGTGCATGCTGACCACTCAGTCACTGGGCCACCGAGTCTGCCCCACAGGTCCACGCTCGTGGCCGTGGCGAAGTCCCGTTACGTGTGGCTGTGTCCCCCTCTAGTGGCGTGTCCCAGCCAGCACGGCCCCGGCCAGCGTGGCAAGCCAGACGTGCTCCCTGTGGTACGGTCACCATGAATTTGTGCCACCATGATTCCCGTCCTGTGCTGGTGGCAGCATGCACAAAGAGGACCTCCAAGAGGACGTGCTGCTGCTGCTCTGGATCAAGTGCCATCCTCCATCAGCTATGGCAGGGCAAGGTGTTCCTGTAGGAAGACACTGGTCCATGAAAGCAAGCAGGATGTTCCCAGTCCCCCAAACCTCTCCAGAGCTGGACTAGGAAGGGCTGGAGGATGGCTTGACAAAGCAGGACAATGTTACAGATACCAGCCATAGGTACCTGAGTTTGTAGCACTCCCCTGCCTCTCTGAAGGCCTTTTTTTCTGGGAGGATTGGGACAATTAAATGGAATTCCCTTCTGGCAGGTGCTGCCTGCAGATGGAGGGATGAGTGCCTGTTCTCCAGGCTGCAAAGCTAACAAGATGTCTCCTCACCACAACGAGGATGTAGCACTCTTTATCGCTGTAATTTGGATAGATTTATTCAGCAGTTCTGGTTTCATGTTTCCCTATCCACAGTATCACAACAGGGGCAGGATCAAAACTTGTTTTCTTGCTGCATTTATGGCTGACAATTGTATTTAGTCCTGAAAAACACAGCAGGTCTGGCTCCCTGTTAGTTGTGTGTGCTGTGGGACATCACTGTTCCTGCTTTCCTTGCTGGCTGATTCTCTTAAGCAACTCTAATTCTTTCACAGCTTCATGTTTCCATATATCCTCGTAGAGTAAGAAATGAAAACTTCCCTGGTTCACCCAAGAGAGCTGAACTGTGTGGAATAAGTATGGTGTTTCCTTTGGTGGGAGGACAGACCCACTCTTGGTCTTGAAATGGTGCTAAAGCAAGTGACTGTAACAGCCCTAAGAGAAGATGGGACACCATGGGAATCTGCTGAGCATGTTAGAATATAGCCAGATCCTTAAAAATTCAACTCACAAAAATGTGTTTCAATTTCTTTCTAAATTGGGGGCCCCAAATTAAGCACCATCAAACACTTAGCATTGGAGGGTCCACTGAAAAGGATGCTGTGAGTGCTGCAGGCCCTGTTCACAATCACCATAAAGCTCTTGCCATCATCTCCTGCACCTCTGGAGAGGAACGGCTTGGATAACAGTGCTTCAAATATTTCTCAATTTTCTTAAAAAATATAAATTCCCCAAGTGGCAGAAATCAGTAATCTGAAAAATGAAGAACTTACAAAAAAATGCAGCTTGTGAAAGGAAAAAAAAATTAAAACCTTTGAGCATTTTTCTACTCATTTCAGCAGGCCTGGGTCCATGCACACTGGTCACTCTGTACTGCTCATCTCAGCTTGGTAGAAAGCCAGAGAGATGGTTAAACATCTTCCCTATGGTTTTCCCTTGATGCCAGATGCGCCCCAAGGAATTTCCTGAGTCATGCAACATTTGTGGGCTGTATGAAGCCTGTAACTTTGTTCTAGGATGGGAGATGACCCATATATCAATGTCAACATCTACAACTCCTTTGAGACTTCTGAGTCACCCACTACTTCATTTACAAATTCTGGCATCAGTGACAGCAGCTCTGTGGGCCTGGGTCTTGCTGCTCTAACTTCCCCTTCAGAGACAACTGGGAAAATGCCTCAGATCAGCAAGTGGTTCACAAATCTTGTTTTTGAGTCCTCCTCGTAAGGGCTGCCCAGGGGCGAGTTCATCTCACCCACTCTTAAAAAAAAAAAAAACCAAAAAAAGCCAAAACAAAAACAAACACACAAACAAAAAAAACCCAACCAGTCTTTGGAACTTACATAGGCTTCCCTACAGCTTTGCCAAGTCTTGCCACAGCCTCTGCAAGAGTAACACATGGGGGAGAGGAGATAAAGGGGCCAGCATTTCACCATGGGTTAAGAAGGGACCCTGGCTGATTATCTTACAGTTCACATCCATTTTTCAAGTAATTACACTTAAGGAAGATGTGTCAAACCATTTGTGGTGGGCTGCCCTGCATGAGCTTCCCACAGTGTGCTGGGGATCTGTCTTTTGCAGGATGATGCATCCTCAAATCACAACAAAGGACCCATCTGAGGATCTCTAAAGGTTCCAGCAGGCCAACAATGTCCTCCAGGCTATCAGGTGTTTCAGATACCACTGTGGCATGTTGCACATCTCAGCATGGCATTCCCACCTGAGAACTCAGTATCCCCAAGGCCTTCCTTCTGTGTGTTCTGCTATTTCTCCCTCTCCAGGAGAAGGAATAGGGACCCATTTGGGGTAGGAACCCACTGGGGTCCAAAGTTAAAGGACACTGAAGAAACCTTGGGAGAAGGAACATGGCCACCTCTCAGCTTCAGTCTCTAGGTTGTTTACTGCCTGGAGGGTCAGAACACAGCGCATTTCCCTTGATGTTGAGCATCTGCCTCAGAAAATATCTGTGTTAGGGAGATCCTTTGCCCATAACATCCCTCTGAGGCACTGCTTACCCAGACATCCAGGGGTGATGAGAAGCTCACATCCTCCATCTCCACTGCTGGATTTCTGTGCTGTGCCTTTGTGCTCCTGCCATCTCTTCCTCATCACCTGTGACTCCAGAGCACCTCTGCTAGTGTGTTCTGACTTGCCAATCCCATCCTGGCAGGGCTCCTGCATTTAAGCACTCAGTGGTCCACCCTGTGGCTTGGACATTTTGCCATCTTGGTAACCCACAATGCTCATCATGTGTCCAGGGCACAAATTCCAAGTGCTACCACCCCTTGCATGGGAGAGGACATTGGGTCTAGCAGGCCTAAAGAGTGCCTAGTTCCTCCTCAACAGCCACCCCTCCATTGGCATTTGCCCAGAAGTACCCAAGGAGTTACTCCGGAGGTGCAGCTCCCCTCATCAAGGAGGCAAGGTGTTGCTACACCATCCATCACCATCCATCATCTGGTCACTGAGTGCAAGAAACACAGGTACATGGACAACACAATCTGTCACTTTTAATCTCCTCTTCACTTCCACCTGCCCATGGCTTGTCCCCAAACATGTGGAGCTTCCCTGCTCTTTCCTCCAGCAATTTCATTCTTTCTCACTAACCTGAGACTGTGAACATGTGCCTTTCTGATACCATCTCCTCCCCAGATTCCCCATGTCTGAGCCCCTCTGCATTTTGTTCCTTGGCTCTCTGGTATTTATGACCTATCTCTTTGTTCTGCTCTGGAGAAATCCCCATGCTGTGGAACTCAGCTGGCCAAGCTCCCTGTGCTGCAGCAACCATGTTGTCTCCAGAAGCGTTCCCATTAGCAGGGGACAAGTGATGGATTCAGCACTGCCAATGCAGGACTAATTTCCCATGTGGCATTTTCCTACAGTTCAAGCTGGATTCACAGATCATTACATACATACACTGAGATATAGACAGAGATTTATTGAGATATATATGCACCATCGTAAGTCAAACATATACAACTACCCACAACCATAGTTCGCTTCAACAGTCCCATTCCTGGTGATTTCCGTTAAGAGTTTTTCTAGAGCACACCTGCCTTAGGAACTTAAGAACCCCTCTAAATTCAACATGCAAAATGACACATGTCTGACTGATTATCTGTCTCCCATGTATCTCTTGCATCTGCACTTTTGAACTTCTGATCCGCAAATCCCTTCTGCGGGGTCCACAGAAAGTAACTCATCAACCTGGAGTCTGTTATCAGTACAGTTAAGTTGCTTTAGAAGGAGCTGCATTGCCACAGGAAAATTTTTCAGACTCAGCAAACCAAAGCAGGTTGAAAACCACTGACCAGAGGTTTTGGGATTCTAGGGAATGTCTAAGATGATTTGGAGGCTCTGCACTTCTAGAGCTGAAATGTTAATAAGAAACTATTGACTTTAGTTGGGATGAACACTGCTATATTGACATGAGAAGGAAGCACAGACCGAGGGAAAAAAAAGTCAATATTTGCCAGGTGGGATAATAAATCCTGAGTTTATGATCAATGCAAAATGCAGTGGTTGCGTTGCTATATACAGTCTGCCAGGTAAACTGAGCCACTGCGTTTCCTTTATTTCAATTAGCTGCGAGTAATTTGCTGAGATATTCAGGGTAATGTGTAACTGAGAGGTTCTGAGGGCTGTTCCCAGCCTAAGGCTACAGAACCTGACACCTCTAAGCGATGTGGAACATTTTTAGCCTCTGCTGGAGGCAAAAACTGAAAGTTAGACAGCACAACCCTAATTCCTCCCCAAATTTCTGGGATGGTTTCTGCCAGGTCCTTGCCCCACAGCCATGCAGCCTGGGTGGGAGCTGGGGTAATGAGGCTGCCTGAACACCCCAGGGGAGGCTGGTTGCAAGGGGAGTCTGTGCTACACCTTCTCCCAGCCTTCACAACCATACCAGGCAAACAAGCAGATCATGTTGGCATGGAAAATTCACCCCGTTGTCTCTGACCAGAGAGTGACTTTTGTCAGATGGGAGAGCAGCGGCTGCCTTCCTACATGGGCATTAGGCAGCTTTTGTGTCTGGTCTTCTGCACACCTCCATAGAGCCATAAAACTCTGCCTTTCTTCCCTGCCATGGCCATTTCAAGCTTCACTGATTAGGTTTGCATTGTGTGTAGCTATTAAAGCCAAACATTTACAGTCCTTCCAGTCTTGCAGGATAATTTCAGAAGCAACAGCCCCAAAGAAGTCCTTTTCTGTAGTTGAATAACCTGATTTGTACAAATATTTTAGCAAAAATCTGGGCTATTCTGATTTCTATGTGGCTTCCCTCCCTTCCTAAGAATAATTATGCCAAATCCTCCAAGACACAGGATAAACACAGTGGTTTGACTTTATTATAACAAACTATAGATTTTCCAATGCTGCCTCACCAGGTCTCTCTTTTGCCTTTGTCTCCAAAAGGTTTTGTTTTCATCATTTTGCCACCATATTTACGTAGAAACGCACCGGACAGCTGAGGGGATTTTACTGTCTCTTACATTTCCTGTTCTGTTGTTTAATTAGTCATTTCTGAAAAGAGCATTACTTAAAATAAGAGATTTCCTGCTACAAGAGAAAATTAAATAGATGAGCCCCAGACAGCCCAACGCTGCTGCAGGAACTTCATTCCTGATGTGTTTCGGGAGAAACGAGGACTTGGTTCAGAAATCAGGTTCAATTATCAATTGCATTTTGGCAAAACAGCAGGATCAAACTTGGTATGAGTGCAGCAACCTGTCCCTTGGGTATCTCCTGAAGCCCAGCTCTGCTTCTTCCTCCCAGCCAGGAGAAAATTCCCTATCCACACACCTTCATCTGATAGCAGCATGAAAAAGTTGTACAGCCAACACTTTGTTCCACATGCATCTTCAGGAAAGGAACAGACCTCCCAGAGATGTTGCTCATATTTCAGGCTCCCGTTTCCTCTACTTGGTGGATGCAGACTGAGCCAATGGAAGAGATGGTTCAAAAGAAACACTGGGACCTCTTGAAGATGGGTGTGGAGGGAGCATGCTGTCCCCATTTAAAACATTCCCCAGTCAGGGCAGGGAAATGCAGCTTAATGTCCTCCAAATATTTTCTGCTATAAGGCCAGTGTCTTGTCGTTTATCTGATAGCCGAAGATAGGAAAAACTCTGTCCTTATTGATACTCCACATGACTTTCAAAGGGCTTGGCCAATGCAACTCTGCATCCTCTTTGCCAAATGAAAGAGGATGAATTTACACATAGAGAAGCAGAAACCTTGGGTGAGAAGCAGCAGAAGACTTTGGTCCCAGACTTCTCCACTGGCCCGGACAAGCTCATTTGTCTCTGTCAGCCCTTGTCATGGGACAAAGCTTGGAAGTTCTTTCCAGGCACAGTTTTTCTTGCTTCCAGAGATTTAGAAGATTTTCTTCATCAGTATTTTATTCACTACCAGTAGACCCATAATCCCAATCAGCACCTCTCTTTTCCTTGATTTTCGTCTGTTCCTTCACACCTCTGGTTTGTATCCCTAAAAGGCCATGTCTGCATGACAAAACAAAGCAGGCCAGAGAATGGTGGCACTGAGGGTGAAATGGAATGGAGTTGTCAGGGAACATATAGCAAAGCCTAAAACAAAGCAGCCTTATCTATCCTATGCCTTGGGATAAGACCTCCCTTGCTCTTTGCCTAGCCACTGTCTGCAAGGTACACGTCAGTTGGGCCAAAACCACACCAGCAAGAGCACCAACAGGTTGAGTGGTGCAAGGAGAGAGGCGGAGCAAGACACAGCCCCATGACCTCCCTGGAAAATGGTCACACATGGGAAGAGAGATGTGGACATCACTTAGGCTGAACACCTTGGCAATGGTAACACCACCTGGGGTGGTTGTAGGTCTCATCTCTCTGGGGAAACATCATTGCAGCCTTCCAGTACTTACAGGGGCTTATAAAAAAAGAGGAAGAGCAACCTTTTAACACAAGCAGATAGTGACATGACAAGGGGGAACAGTTTTAAACTAAAAGAGAAGAGACTAGATTAGATATTAGGAAGAAATTCTTTTCTAAGAGGGTGGTGAGGCCCTGGAACTGGTTGTCTAGAGAAGCTGTGGCTGCACCATCCCTGGAAATGTACGAGGCCAGATTGGACAGGGCTTGGAGCAACCTGGTCTAGTGGAAGGTCCCTGCCCATGGCACGGGGTGGAATGAGATGGTCTTTAATGTCCTCTCCAACCCAAACTAGTCTGGGATTCCATCATCTGTAACATCTGCTGAATGTGAAGATAAGCTGAAGACAACTCCACCAGAAGTCATGAATAGTCTGAGGTGTTCACCCCTGCCCAGTCCTCTCCTGACCATCACCAGCCTGGAAGACCATTTGCAATCCTGGCGGCCTCATCCCTCCTTCCATCCTGCTCAGCTGAGCGTGGCTCTCGCAGCTCCCACAGTGGGGGATGAAGTCTCAGTGCTCCTAAATGCCTGGAGGTATAATAAGCACTGCAAAGGAGTGGATCAGGGTGTTATGTATCCAACCAGCCTGCAATCTCATTTTCTCCCTGGGCAGAATGAGTAGGGCAAAGGTTGCAGTCGTGAGCTGTCACTCCAGTGCCGGCTGTCTGCACGTGCACTGCTGGGTATGGCCACTTGTCCAGCACCTGGATCAAGATTTGTTTCAGCAGTGCTACAGACTGCTTGGTGTGGATGGCACCCAGGTGAGTGGGGAAGTCGGTTGGGATATGTTTTAAACGCCAGAATCTGGAACTGCAAGAACAGTCTTCTCTGAAGATAGAACAAGCCAGGGGACAATTCACTCACAGACCTGTGAAAAAGGATCTATCTGAGCAGTTGGCTCTTTCTGCAATGGTGTGGTTTGAAGGCATTCACAATATTTGGGAATGCTTTTAACTTCCCTCATGGACAGCGCCAACAAGTTCACCATAGACACTCATTTTTCCCAGAGAAACTTTGATGGTGTGTTCAGAGACAACATCCAAAAGAAAAGTCCCTAAATCCCAAGCCACTCGGTATTTTTTTTAGTGCCCTATTTGACAATAAAATTGTAGGAGTGAATCTTACCAGCCTCAGTGCCAGATTTCAGGTGATGCCACTGAAGATTTGTTAGAACTGAACACCTGCTTCTGAAGACTCATACAAATAAATGCACATTCCCAAGCAGGCTCTGAAATACATATGGGGCTAAAGGCATCCTGCTGCAGCTAAAAAAAGGCTGGTCTTGATGTTTGTTGTGGTTTGACAATGTTCCAGTGGCTACTGTGATGTGTTGAGCCCAGGTGAGCATGGGTTACAGCAACTGCTCGCTCTCTGATTGTAATGGACTGGACACAGTTCTTTTGTCAGAGAAATTTTCATGTTTGTAAAGCTGCTTCTGTTTGTGAACTGCAGTCCTATACAGTCCCTGCTCTGACCAGTCATCGGTGCCGCTTGGAAATGTTTGGGTAGTTTGAAATAAATTTCATCAGAAAAACCACAGGTTTCTGTAAAGGAGTGCAATTGCCCTGTATTTTCTGGCATGGAGGCTCCCAGAACAGCTTCTCCTTTCTCCAGGACAGGATTAATACACGTACTGTTGCTAAAGTGTCTGATATTTATCTTCCATTAAATCCAAAATAGAATTTATTTCTATTCAGAGCCAACTCCCACAGACTCAGATTCATCCATGAGTTCTCCTTTCCTTTTTCTTGCAGCTCTTCTCCCCATCACATGGTGGAGACTATTAGACTACCCCACTATAAGTGGGGTACTCTAATTATAGAGTACCCCACTTTCAATCCCATTTGGTAAGCCCATGGAGCATCAGAAAGCTGAAAAGAACCTGTAAAATATCTCTCACAACCTCCATAACTGATAGCACTGGTCAGATCCAGAAACTGAGCAGAAGTGCTACCTGCCTGCACTTACTCTTCAGTGTAGTTTGTACTTACATCACTTATGTCCAGAGCCTGGCTACACCTTTGCCTGGACCTTTGCATGCTTTGTTGCTTTCACATTGGTCTCAGAGCTGAAAACCACTTCCTGCTACCACTGCTGGCCCTTTACCTTGCCTGCGATATGGTGATGGTAATTTCTCTTTGAATAAAGACACACCTGGGCAAGCCTATGAAACACTCCTGGGGTGCATTTCATTCCTCTTCCCATCCCCTGAAATATTTACACATCAAAGGGAGTCTCCTTATCTAATGGGAGTTTGATGTTCATTAAAGCAAAACACAGGCAGTAACAAAGAGCGATGCCTTGCAGCCTGGGGTGGTCAGCAGGCACTGAGCTCCAACCTACACTGGGGGTGACAAGGGAACCTTCATCACCAGCTGCTGTCCTGAGAGGGGTACTGCTGGCCAGGAGGCTCTGCAGCAATGCACAGGCCAGGAGACCTGGTGTGTCCCTTAAACATTCCCCTGGATCTGGACCTTTCTCTCTTCCAAATCAACTGGGCTTTAGGTTTTTAAAGCACCCTGGCACCTTTTGAATCAGAGGCCAAAAGAACCCAGCTTCCAGAAAGCTGCGGGTAATGACCGAGCAGTGTTTCACAGGCATCTTTGAAAAGACCAAGGGACCCACACCCTTGCAGTGCGTGCCCATTTCCATATTCTGTCCTCTGTTTACACTCATCACCTCCTCCACCCCAGAGACTGTAAAATAAACACCCCTCCTGCCCTGCTGCACTTTTATCATCTCCACAGGCAGCTCACACTGCACTTCCTTTCAGGGTGACTTACTCCAGATGTGTCTGCATCTGCCTCCCCTCTGGCATGGGGGTACCACTCATCACTCCATGGACACTCTAGTCCCAATGCATCCCGTGGACGTGATCCCACGCTGTGACTGCTGCAATGGCCTGGCATTCATGTCCTCCTGCTGAGTAAGTCAGGATGCCCGCTCTGTTCCACCTGCTACAATGGAGACAGGGCTTGAAGCTGCTGCAGAAGCAGGTGGGCAGGATCTACAACTCCTCGCCCAGGCCAAGAGAAGTCTCAAGAGGTCTTCCAGCTCATGTCAAGCATCCACTGCACCATCCTGCCTCCACAGCTACCCCAAAAAGCCACAGGGTGCCCTGAGCCTGCCCGCAGCACCGCCAGCCCTGGCACCAGGAACATTTCAGCCAGGAGTGCTCCTTAGGCTGCAGATGTCCATGCCAGACAGGACCCCAGGTCCCATGCTCACCCTTCTGGCTTCTATTGAACTCTCTGGTGTTTCTCCTTGGAGGGGAATAACACATGAGAGGCACAAAAGTATGATACTCCCATGGACCCACGTGGCTCCGGCCAGCCAGCCACAGCCCTCTAACCTCTCATTCCCCTTAGCCTCTCAGTCAGTTCTTGCCATCCTGACAAATTCACTCAACACCCTGAGCAATTAGAAGCCAGAAGGCCTCAGCTTTGTCTCAAATGATGAGCCAGATTAATCAGCTCCAGTTGCACTGAATTACCCAGACAGGGCTCACAGCAACAACTTCCAATTCACCAGCAAAGCAGCCAGCATCCCGCTTTCACCCAGGGTAATCAGCAAGGATGTGAAAGCCAGATGAATGACTAGGTGAGGGTGGGCTGCCGCCTGTCAGGAGCTGGAATATAAGTCAAAGCACTTTGAAATTAAATCCTCACTTTGACAGGGAACTAATGCAGAGATTTTAAAGTAGGTGTAATAAAGTTAGACAGGCATATGTGCAGCCTAGCGCAAGTTGCCATGCTTTGAATAAGTGTGCCCCAGCTACAGGAAAATGGAGTTAAAAAGACAAAGGGAATTTTGAATAGCTCCAAACCAGCTTGGCAAGATTTTAGAGATGGTAGCAAGAGGTTTTAGTAATGGACCTAAGTAACAACATTGTCGGGAGGAGATTTGGTGCACAGTTGTGGCTGCCTGGGATCTTGGATTTCACACCAAGCAGCCAGCTCATGTTGCTCCTGGCTTTAAATTAAGTCATTTGTGCCCATGTGGATAGACAGAGGCATGGTGGATGGAGCAGAGATAGGAATCCCCACCACATCTCTTGGCCTCAGGGTGGGTAAGCCATGCTGTTAGGAGCTCCTGGGATTTCTCAAGAGTTGACTTTTCCAGACATTTTCAGAGGTGAATTTAAGTTTTGATATCTGGTCCAGCATCACCCTCCATCTGCACATTCTAGAGCCTGCCACCAGCCGCTGTGGCTGGCAGCTCTCCACGGGGCAGCCCTTGCTGAGATGCAAAGGGTGTTTGCAAACTTGTCCCTGTTCTGGCTCCAAATGCTGTTCTCCTGATATAACCCCCAGAGAGATACCCCCAGACAGAACCCACCCGCTCCTTAGTTGAGAATTTTCAAATGCACTTTGGCATTTACAGTGAATCCTCAGAAGCTGGGATCTGGGAAAACACTCCCAGTCAAAGGGGTGCTTGTTGAGGAAGGCAGCCTGGGCGATGCCAAGGCTGCTCCCAGCAATAGCGAAACTCCAGGCAGTGCCAGGAGATCTCAGGGCTCTGCTTCTTCACAGCCACCAGGAAATTACCCTAAAAAACACCAAATGCGGAAACCCCCGCCCCTTCCCTCTGCGAGATTCCCCCGTCTCTCCCCGCACCCACCAAACCCACCCGGAGGTGCCGCTCGGTGGGTGCGGCAGCAAGGCGGGGGGCGCCGGCAGATCCCCGCTACCTTCCACGTCGCCGTAGAAGTTCCCAATGCCCTCCCTGCGGTCGGAGCCCCCACTGCCCTCCCCGCCGCCGGCCCGCCCCGGGGGTGTCCCCGGCTGCGGGTCCCGCCCAGGGAGCGGCGGAGCCGGGGCGGCCCCNCGGCTCCGCGCAGTCTCACCCCGCCTGCCCTCCAGGATGAGCCCGGAGTATTCTCTGCGCTCCTTGCTGCTCATCATCCTCGCCACCTTCTCGGCCAACGCCAGCAACTGGCTGTGAGTAGCCGCGGGGCGAGAGGGGGAACACGGACACGCCGCCACTTGTTGGCAGCGCGGGGGGCGCGGAGCAGGTGCCTTGGGGTTGGGCAGCATCGGGGTGCGACCCCCCGCAGCGATGCTGCTCGGTCCCCGGTGGGACATCGGGTGCCCGTCGCCATCGCGCCGATCCCCTGTCCCCGCTGACCCTCGCCGCCGTGGCGGTGGGGTTGCAGCCCTCATCCGCAGGCAGGTGGGCGGCAGGGGATGCCGACTCTCCCCAGCCGCTCAGTGGCGGTGTGTTATCGCGGCTGATGGGAACAGGGCTGGTTGTCTAGCTCCCGTCCCATTTTTTGTCCTTAAGTTATGAACCCGGATCACGCCGAGATCACGGGCGGAGGTCGGGGCATAGGGTCGGAGCGGGGCCTGGGGGTTGGCGAGATGCCACGCGAGGGCCAGCAGTCCAGGGAAGGATTTGGCAGAGCTGGGGCGGCCAAACGAGCTGGGCCCGGGGATCTGCAGCGAGCAGGGCTGCCCACGCCTCGGCCCCCCATTCCCGGTAGGAGGACGGGTGTCGGGGGGCTGTTGCACACCGCAAAGGAGCCCGATGACATCGGGAACCCGCTGAACAAACACTGAAATAATGTGTAAGGTAAACAGGGACGGAAATCGTTCTGGAAAATTCCTACGTGTTTGCCAAGGCGGTGGGACTACTTTCTGAAGAGGACACCTCTCCTTCCCCCCTCCCCAGGGCAGAGGGGATGGAGCATGACAGCACTTTCCTACCTAAGTTTGAACGAAGGCATCGGTTCTTCCTAATAAATCTGGTTTGGTGGGAGCTGGTGCTTCCCCTGCTCCCCGTGTTGCCGGCTGACGGGAACTAATTAGTTCCCGTGCACGCACCCAGCAGACCCGCTCTCCGGCTGGGAGCATGGGCCGCCTCCATCTCACCTTCATGGATTTCTGTCGGCAGGGGCAGGTACACCACGCAGGATAGGGAGTTCCCGGGTGTGTCGGCATGAAAGATCCTGAGTGTCTTGTACTTTTCCCAACACAGGTGTTCAGGTGGGCACGCATCACCGGCGCAAGGAGTCCTCTGCATCCGGATACGGCTCCTGCCTTTAGATTTTGACTCGCTGGAGGCTGTGGGATGTGGGTGGGTTTTGGAGGATGCTCCCCAACGCCTGGGGAAAGCGCCAGGTCAGCGGCACTCTCTGAGTGTCCTGCGTGTGGGAAAAGGTGGCTGCCTGGGATGCGTTAGTGCTTAGTCCTTCTCCCCTCCTCCTTTGCCAGATGGAGCGACTTGCGTGCCACACGTCTCCAGCAACTGGTGGGTGGATCATAGCAGCTATCAAGGTGGTCTTTTTAACTGTCATGCTTCTGGTGAAGGTATATTGGGAACTGTGGGAGTGTTTTTCCCGCAGGAAGAAAGTCCTGCTGAGGAAGCTCTGTGAGATGATGGCAGATCTCTGGAGAGGGGCAGCTTCGGCTGCCCTGGGACGGGCACGGGGAAGAGTAGGGATTTCATGAGTGAGGTCAGCAAGCTGCCCCGCACGGATGCGCAGAGGTGGGACTCCCCTCGGTCTCCGGCGCCGCACGCAGCTGGGATAGGATTTGGGAGGCGACGCGGAGGGGTGATTCGCCGCACTAGTCGGGGAGGGCTGTGTGCAGCCGTCCGTGCTGGCAGAGCAAGGGTGGGCGCGGGGGGCTCGGCAGCAGAGAGCGGAGGGCTCATTCCTGCCAACAGGGGAGGAAAAGCAGATACATTTCAGTGCGTTTGAAAGGAAGGGGGTCAGCTTTTTTTGATGTTGCAAATGTATCATGATAAAAGGATCGTCCCCCGCTCAGTGCTTTTTATTCTTTGCCCTTAGGATTAAGACAATTCCCATTGTTTATCTTCTCACATCAGAAACAAAGGCTGCCGGAGGCAATAAACCGAGTTAGAAGGATCCCAGGAGTTATCAGATATTCGAGGAATGAGTGTGCCCCGTATGTCTTCATGTGTGTGGGCTCGGCATGCTCGGCGTTATCCCAGGGCACTGCCAGCTTGCGCCCAGCACACGGGACGGATCCAGCCTCGCCAGGCACATAGTTCTGCACAGAGGTGTGTGCACTCAATGGCAGCGCGCGGTGGAGTTTGCTTTTCCAGAAACCTGCTGGATTAGTGATTAAGCTCAGTTGCAAGCTTTTTTTTTTTTTCTAAAGCTTCTTTCGACCTGTACAGACTCGCATTCCCCCAGCGCTTTGGAGAGATGCCGCTTGCAACGCTTGAGCTAAGGGTTTCTGTAAGCCTGGCTTTGTGGGGGAAGCGCTCATTTTGGCCATGCAATGGTGTCTGCTGAGCTGCCCCATCCAGTATAAAAAGGAGATGCTGTAGGGATCTCTCAAAGGGATCACTCTGCTACAGTGGCCATTGAGCTGGAAGGGATTTCCCAAATCTTTTCATTAAACAAACCAAGCTACTTTCTCCCTGGTTAGGAAGCAAACCTCAGGTGTGTTTTCTCAGTGTCTTGAGTTTGGGGAGTCGCTGCTTGGCTTGTTGCCTATCTAGAAAGCCTCTGTTCTCCAAATCTGAAGAGATGCTCTGTTCCCACTTCTTGTGAAAGCCTCAGGCTTGCTCTTCCTCCTGCCTTTGGAGGCTCAGATTTGCCTCCTGCCTCTTCAGGCACAGATTTGTAAATTAAATAAAGGGTTGTAGACAGAGCCTCTTACATCTCGCTGGCTGTGCACAGGAAGGTCCCTCTGGCTTCTGCTTTATCTCTGAAGGAGTCCAGGGACATGCTTTATACAGGGGAAGCAAATGAGTTACTTTTCAAAGTAACTTGTACTTTGTAGACTCTTGAACCCACATGTGCAGTGATGTGGTTGAATTTGGAAGCAAGGCCTCTTCTGCTCCAAACCAGTCCTGATGCTGAGGGTGTTTCATAGAGAGTTCTAGACAAACAAGCATCATTCCACAGCTGGCACAGGAGTGCCAGGCTCTGCTTTCAGTCCAGTTGTTTAGTTAGTTATTCATTTATTTACCTGTTTTGGAGAGAAGGAACTCCATATGAAGACGTGAACTAGAGAATGCACAAAGTGGGTTGTGGATGTAAGCATCCACTAACTGCATGAGGCACTGGGGCCCACTGCCTTGCTCTCTAGCTGTTCAGAGGGTTTGAATGATGAGAGAACAGAAACAGAAAACATCAGATACAACAGGGCAGGGTCCTTTAGGGGTGAGACCCCTGGTTATCAAATTATCTGGGACTCATTACAGCCTCTCCATTTTCTTGCAGCTAAAACTGGCTCTGGAGGAGGCTCTCCATATGGTCTGAGATGTGGTTATGCCATTGCAGAGCATGGTGTACCACCAGCAGCTCTGTCTATCCATTCTTTACAGGGATTTAAAATTTCCATCTGCGCTGGGGACTTGGCTTAAAGGGCCAGGAACACAGATGGGCTTTTAAAACCTTAAAAAAAATTAATTTGAGTGCTCTGGGAAAGCTTGAAGACATTGTGAGGGTCCTAATAAGCCTGGCTAAGCAACTGCTCTCTAACCATTTTCGAGGGCTGGTGAGGAAGGGATAAAAGGAGTTTGGATTTCCCGGGCCTCCTTTCATCTGAATATCACAAGGTGCTTTGCAAACAGGGGGCCCAATTCTCTGTGCCCATCTCTGCCAGCTTAGGAGTGGGGATGTTGCAAGAGCAGCTGGAATGCTCATTTTGTTTCGGTCATTATGCAATGCAGAGGATTTGAGAGGAAGCATGCCTGGGTCCTGCATTTGCATCCTTCTGGTTTTAAACCAGGCTTTATTTTTTTGAGCCTCCACAGCTTTGATAGTGGGGAGAGATGACTTCACCTGGAGCCTGGGTTGGTTTAATTTTGTACAAGATTCTTTGCATTGTCATCTTCCACCTGGTGAGGAACTGGTCCAGCATTTTCCCATCAGATGCCATGCTGCCATGGCACAGATTTGGCAGGTGCAGCTGACTCTAATGCAGAGTTGTTCCTCCAAGCTCCACTCCCTTCTCTATGCTCTTGGTTTTTGCTGTGAGAACAGTGTCAGGAAGGTTCCCCGGTCACATCTGTCCCAGCAGCCAGGGTGGTGGGTTGCACCATTTAGGTTTGATGAGGAACCTCCTTACTTTGAGGGGTGCTGTGGGTTGGACGAGTGGCTCTCCACTTCTGGGATGCTCAGGGCTCCCTTGCATTGCTCTGGGGATGCTGTCAGATCCACAAGGTTGGTGCATGAACCCATGGCACCCGTTCCCAAGGCTGTGGGGTGGGAAATTGAAACTGCTGTAAATATATTTTAATTTTTATTTATTTGTAAATCTTGCCACTTCTGACAAAACCAGCTAATTTTAACTCAGTGATGAAAATGGACTGGTTGTGGGTTGCACCCTGCAGGTTGCACCCAGTAGTCCTGGCACTGGACTTCCAAACAAGTTTGGCTTGTCTCTGAGCAATGGTCCCGTCTGGCAGACACCCATCAGGGCTGCGTTTGCCAGGGTGTTAGGAGGGCCCCATGCTCTCTGACTCCTCAGTGGTGATGGGCATTTCTTTCCTTTCCTAAGAAAGCTTCAAATAAAATGATTCCCCAGTCTTTCACTGCAGAACCTAACTCTGGGGAGGATGGACAGGAGAGAGATAAAACCACTCTGCATGCCAGGTTGTGAAGAACTGGATAAGCTCCAAATATGAGCAACAACAAGAGGCAGGTTTCTTTTTTGCAATGGCTTGATGTGACTCCATGAATCAGAACTGGACTTTTGCACTGACGCAAAAAAGTGTTTATGTTACTCTGCTGAGAGCTACTGTCCACTTGATTAATTAATTCATCCTTGTAGATGTAGAGAAATGCATTACATCCGCTTTCTTAAAATGATGAAATTGCTGAGCAGTCCTGGAGGTTAACGGTCTCTAGGAGATTCTTCTGTATTTCCTTACAAGTGCAATGACACTAGCTCTTACAATAGTTGGTGATTTTTTCTTAAAGCTTGAAAGCCTTGTGAATCCACAAAACTTTGTCATCCAAGGCTGCTTGAATGGCAGACTCTGCTCTGGATACTCAGTGCAGGTAACCTCTGCCTTGCTCACCCTGGGGTGTCTGTCCCCAACACCTGTGGGTACCCCCTGGCAACATCCTTTAGGCTCCCTCAGAGCTGCTGCCATGGGCTGTTGCACTTCACAGCCAGGAAGGTGCCA
This sequence comes from Dicrurus megarhynchus, assembly GCA_013399195.1. Classification (NCBI taxonomy): domain Eukaryota; kingdom Metazoa; phylum Chordata; class Aves; order Passeriformes; family Dicruridae; genus Dicrurus; species Dicrurus megarhynchus. The sequence continues at coordinate 134,623 of VXAD01001045.1, read as the reverse complement.
TGCAGGATCTGACTGGCTCAGCAGAACTGGAGCCAGTATTGTGCTTTCATGAAATTACTTGGGGGAAAGTAATTAATTGAGTCTCTTGGCCAGTGGAGAGTGACCTGGGGTCTGTTGAAGGTTGGGTGAGATCAAACTAATCCTGTAGAAGGCTTTTTTTGCCACGGATTTGCAAATTCTGATCAAAACTTAAAACTCATCAGATTTTCTGCGACCAAGTCTAGCCTGAAGCAATGCAGGAGTTGGCCTGCACTTGCCTCCTCTTGCAACAAGGCCTTGGTGTTGTACCTCAGTCCAGGAGTAGCTTCTATTGGCTTGTAAAGGAAGTAAAGGAAATTTCCTACACATTAAAAGCAGATTTCCAAGATAGATGCTGTTCGGGCTCTTCCCAGCTTCCATCCTGCTCTTCCCCATTACAAAGTGGAGATTTTGCCCCCACATGCTCAGAAAGCCAAAAAGCAGCACTGGCTCAGGACCAGCAGCTGGCCATCTCACTGTCCCCAAAGGCTTGTGGTGGGGGGGGCAAGCCACCACCAGTGGCTGGGGCATGGGTGTTTGCTGGGTGCACATGGTGTTAGGTGCAGGGTCCAAGAGATGGGGAACAGGATTGGAGGTGTAGGCTCACCCTTGAGCTGAGGGGTAGAAGTGTAAGGCATAGCAATGCCTCCTCCTGGGTTACTCTTTTGGCAGCTGTTGATTGGAGATGAAAAGCAGGTTTCAGCCAAGAGATGGTGCTCTAACTGTGACAGGAAGGACTGAGGTTTCTTCCAAAAAAGAGACCAGGCAGGTTTTCAGATGATGACTTTGTAAATCATAGTTTACACTTAGAAAGGCAGGATGTCTAATCCCAGGAGAGGGATGCTCGGTCCCTGGGAGGGCCAAGTCCTGCTACAGAGCCAGCAGCTGGACAAGGGCAACCTTGCAGGTCTCCCACAAATCCTGACAGGAACATGCCCAAGCTGGCAGATTTGAAGAACCATGGATGTGGTGAGCCCTACCAGCCTGGTGCTGTTGGCACAGGGAGAGTGGCCCTAAGCCCAGTATGGGACACCATGGGAAATCTTGGGAGCTCTCTGGCCTGCCTGGAGCATCATCTGACATGCCAGCCTGAGGCATCTTTCCATGGCTTCACTCACCCTGCTTGGTAGGGGAAAGCAACAAGGCAAAGATAAAACACTTCTCCGTATCTGCAGGATGGCTCCTTGCAAGGAGTCATAACACTGATCAGTACCTCTCCCTGCATGCATCTGTCCAGCTATGCAGACAGACAGATGCACGCAGGGATGCATGGGGTTTTTCCATGGGTTTTTCACATTATAAATAAGCCTTTAGTTCTTCACCAGAAGAAACTTGCCTGCACAAGCAGTCGCAATCCCTAGGACAATCTCGAGTCACTGCTGACTGTCCCTGCAGCCTCAGTAGGCATGGAGATGTGCTTGCTGACCCCTCCACAAGCCGGGGGGTGTTTGCTGCCTTTCAGACAGGAGCAGAGCTGAATCATCTTCACAGTTTAAGGCTTGGACAAGCCTTTTGTGGCCTTGGCCACTCAACCTTGTGGGAAGGTTGAGTATTTGCTGAGCAGGGTGAAGCTTGTGAGCCTGACTTCAGAACATCTGTTGAGTAGTTTATCAGGGATGCCATTGGCCTGGGTCTGAAAGTTCTCATTTTCAGGAAAATATTCCTGAAATGAGACAATACAAAGAGCTCTCACACTTGAAACTCATTTGCTTGAATAAAAGAAACACCAGAGATCTCTGCTTTCTCCAAGACATCTGCATCTTCTCTGACCCACCTCAACTGAGTATTTGTCAATGACTGAAATTTCCACACCTTTCCATAGCAGGGAATCTCTCCTCCTGGCTCAGTCCACCAGCCGCTGTGGCTCTTTCAATGTCTCCTTGTCATTTCACCAATTATCCTTCCTCCTGAAAGTATTATCATAATTTTTATTTAAGCAGGGTTTTCTGACATCCCCCACCTTTCCAAAGTTCCCTGGATTTGAGATTTACTTATTTTCCATCTTGCAGAGTGGATCAGCGGCAGCTGCTTAAATTATGGGGCTTCAATCCTGATCTCAATACTGTGGATGGGAAAAAAGGAAGGGCTTTCTATTAGTTTTCTCTTAAATCAATGACTCTTAAGAGGGAGGCTGTTCTGCAAGTGACTTGCCTGGATTTAAAGGCAGGAGAAAAGAAACATACAAGGCCATGATGAAGCAAGAAGACAGAACTTGAAAAAACCGTGTCGGCGGCAGCTCTCTCCTCTTGAAACATTCTTTGCCCAGTCTTGGAAAAGGAAGAAAACACACTATTATTTGGGCTTGTTTTCCACAAGCAGGGCTGTTTTGAGGCTGCATGTGAGACTTAAATTATAATCTAGAGCTCTGCATAGCAATCGAGATGTGATATCACGATGGAGATCTGCATTGAGACTTTGCAGAGGGCAGGAGCTGTTTGTTGCATTCCTCCTGCTATGCCTGTCTAGCTCTCTGTGCAGGTAGACAAAGGCTTTGGCTGTGGATTCTACCACTTCAGCCCAGGAAAACAAAGTTTGGAATTAAGTTCTTGTTAAGGACCAAGCATAGCGCTAGAGCCAGGTTTCCATGGGGACCATGGGATGCTGCAGATGGGTTTGGTTCCTGACAGCCCTGGTGCTCCACAGCCCTGAGAAACATGAGACGGAAGCATCTCTGAGTGCTAATGAGGGCAGAGCATGTTTCCCAGCTCTTACCTTACTCTTCATCTGCCCCAGAGAGGGGAAGGGGATAAGATGTTCCTACCTGGTGCTCCTGAATGTGGTGTGATGAGATGCCATGTGCGAGCCTCAGAGCTGAGGTACTTCAGCAAAGGTCCTTCCTTAAATCCTTGCCTCGACCTCTGGATCCATCCTGAACCAGGGATCAGGATGGGAGCTTCCTCCCCCATCAAAAACCATTCTTTTGGAAAGCAGAGATGGTTCTCCTGGACCGGTAACAAACTGGTAGCGTGATGGGGCCACAGCATTTTAGACACAGTTACCTCCGTCTCCACAGAGGCGCTGCCAAGCATAGGCTGAGGAGGGGTGATGGGACACAGGACCTGTCAAGGGGGAGAGAGGCCAGAGCACTGTTCTGGATAGTTTCATCTTATTTGTCTGCCTTGCAAAACAAATTACCAGACCTGTTCTTGGAGAGCTGTACCTATTTTTGAAGCATCCTTGACCTTTGCTTTATCATCCCAAACAGCATTAAATGTGAGTTGGGAAGGCACCTTATCAGGTGCATCTCCTTGGAAAAGCTTGAAAGGCTCTTGTCACACTTTCCTTTATGTGTGCTTTGAATTTATTATGCCATATTGCCCAGAGAATCTCAAGCTGGGAAATACGTAAGAAAAGGAGATGATGCCTCATCCTGAGCAGAGCTGATATTAATGTGGCTGCTACACCTATGTCACAGAACTCTTCTGCCAATGCATCTGCACTCAAAGCAGGCACTGACTCATCTGTAGGACCAGTCTCACGGCTTTGAAGGAGGTGCTTCCCTGGCATGATAAATGCTGCTGGAGTTGCCGGCAGAGGGGGAAGCCAAATCAGCACAAGGGGTTAGTACTGGAGATAGATTCTGATTTTCTTGGCTTCCAGGCTCAAAGCTGATCTATAACCCACATTGTTTTGGGCTAAATCTTACCACTCTACTGTGTGTCATCTTCCCCATGCCCAAACTGGAATGATGGCTGGACCTGGGAGGAGACAGCTGTTATGGGCACTTCTGTGTGTGCTCAGCATTCAACATCCTCAAAGCTCCTGGAGGTGGTTTGGTGCCTTCACCCCGCATCAGCCAAGTGCAGCAAGATGTGGGAACAGCGGTTGTTGCACTCCATGTCTGGGACCGCAGCACAGGGTCAGGGACACCCATTGCATGGTGTGGGGGCCAGCAGAAAGGTGACGGTCTTGAGTTTGGCCACAGTGGGTTTTTCAAGCCACCCATGTGCATCAGGTCTTGTCCTCTGCAAACAGGGCTGTCCCCTTGGAGGAGCAGGATGCCTTGGGCAAAGATGATTTGCTGGTATAAAGTTTCAGAGCACTTGGCTCTGAAACCCCAGCAGCCTGCCGCTTCCCACTGTCGGAGAAGCATTGCCTCCATGATCACACACAGGGAAAACTGAATACTTTTGACATCTCACCATGCAGACTCCCCACGGACTCCATGAGCCAAGACAGCTTTCTCCCTGGCTCCCGCAGCCCCCCAGTTGTGAGCATGAAACCAAGCTGCTGAATAATTCTGCTGACGCACAGAAGAGAAAATCCTGTTCTCTCCTCCTGGGGCAGACTGGCAGGGTTAATGGGAGGAAGAGGCTATGACAACCTAATTTTGTGGCTGAAGTCAGCAGATCTGGCTCCTGGGACACATGGGAACAGTCAGGGAGCAGGAGCCACTTTTGCACAGTCACTTCTCGGAGGCAAGCAGGGCTTCAAAAGAAAAATCCTTAGCAGGATGTTGCAACTTGGGAAGAGGAGTTAAAAAAACAAGCAAACAAAAAAACCCACAAGTTCTGTAGGACTGGGAAATGCAGAGTCAAGGCATGAAGTTTCCAAAAAGCTCAGTACTTGTGTCTCTTGGTGCAGACAAGGTAGCAGCATGAGACAATGCTGACAATTCCCGAGGACGCTAAAGCTCAGTGTGGTCAGTGGATGGGTGCAAGTGTGAGTTACACCTGTCCCATGCAGGGGACCCTCCATGTCCACAGCCGGTCAGGGCTCCACCATGGAAGTGTCATATGAAGTGCCTGCCAGCAGCCACAGGAAGGAGGGAGTCTCATATACACACCTGCCAGCACAGTCACTAATAATTGTAGAGGATATTAGATTATCACACAGCCCTGTTGGAAAATCAGACTGGGTCTATCTTAAGCTCCTTCTGTGATCCAGAGGTTGGGGCAGGAGGATGGAACTGGGAAATGGGCAAGCATGGACACCATGCCCACAACACAACAAGGGGTGGGAGGCTGAGTTACTGGGATGTGCAGCAGGGACCATCATGCCCACACACTGGGCAAGGAAATGCTGAGAGCTTTTGAGGTGCTTGTTCTTAAAGGTGCTTGCTCCCTCATTCCCCTAACGCTGACACCCAAGAGCAGCTCTGTGACTCTTTCTGCTGAGGATGGCACTATGGAAAGCAGAACACATGGTCCCCTCCACACAGGGCCAGTCTTTTCCAGATCAGCAAAGACCTCATGGCCTTATTCACAAGCTGGGCTGGTGGAGAAGGTGCCCAGCCTGTGCAATTTTGCCCCAGCAGGCTCCTGATTCTGCTTCCCTGCTTCAAGCCCTGCTTGAATCCCAAGTGACAGGAAACCTGGCAGCTCCCAGAGGCCATCCCTGCCTGCTGGGGGCTGGGGCAGCTAAAAGCAGCCTCCAGGAGGGAAGTGGTTTGAAGGGCAATGTTTGCCGGTGATGAACACACAGCCACGCTGTGGGAGCACTGTGGCAGATGGAGCTGGCAGCCAAGTGTCTGTCCTGCTTGTTTTGGCTGACTTCGGAGACCTCTGGCTTTTCCTAGTAGCACTTGGATATGCCGGTACTCAGGAGACCTGACCAGGCACATTCAGACAACGCTGAAAATATCTTCCTTGCCTGCAACAGAGGCAAAGGGGAGCCAACAGCTGGACTCCCTGAGAGACAGGGACTAGGCTGCAGAGGGATGGTGGTTTTGCTTGGGCTTGTTCTCTGTCAGCCAGAAATGCATCCTGTGGAGCCACTGCTATGGTGCATTTAAAGGTACCCCAGATGGGCAGCAGGTCTCAGCTATGGAGGGAATAAGAGGTTCAGTTTCCTTGCTTTCTGCAAGGCTGAACATGGGTCCCAGCTGAATGTGGGCTCCTCCCGCCCTTGCCTCCTAACCCGTTGCGCTGGTGTCATGGCAGGTACCTGGCGAAGCTGTCTTCAGTGGGGAGCATCTCTGAGGAGGAGACCTGTGAGAAGCTGAAGGGCTTGATCCAGCGCCAGGTGCAGATGTGCAAGAGGAACCTGGAGGTGATGGACTCGGTGCGACGCGGAGCCCAGCTGGCCATCGAGGAGTGCCAGTATCAGTTCCGCAACCGCCGCTGGAACTGCTCCACACTGGACACCCTGCCTGTCTTTGGCAAGGTGGTGACGCAAGGTGAGCTGGAAGGACGTGTGTCTGGGGTGATGCTGCTGGGGGAATGGCTATAAAAGCAGTCTGGTGGATTGCAGGTGGGTTTTTGCCTGCTTGCCCCTGAACCGGTGGCTGGGGAGGGTCAGGAATGGCCCATCCAGTGTTGGCTCTTGGGGCAGATGTGTCCCTGTGCACTTCAGCAGGGCTCTTTTCACTATGTTGGGTACAGCATATCCAGACTCCTGCTGCTCCTCAGCTCTCCTGAACCTTTTTCACACCCATTGACAAGGACATGCCAAATTTGAAAAGAGGTCCCAAAGTCACCCTGTGGTCTCATCTCTTCCCCACCAAGCCCAGGAGCTCCACTCCACAAAGCCATGGGTGCATTTACGCAGTCTCTTTCTGGGCAGTGCTGAAGTGGTGGCTGCTGCCAGGCTGGCATGTGGCCACTCTCGAGCAGAGCATCAATGGGCACCATCAGGAGGATGGCTCGGTGCCACTTGGCATGGGAAGAACACATGGCAGCATCATTGCCCACCACCAGCCTTCAGGGCTGGGTATGGCCAGGGCAGCCCCCAGCTCCTCTGATCCCAGCTGCACCCCAGCTTCCCAGAAGCACAGGACTGTAATCAAACCAGAGCATTGGAGTGAGGATACAGAGGGGAAAATCCCTCTGCAACCCCTTAAGATCACTGAAGCGTCCCTTACCTCCCCTCAGGTGCTATCTCTGAGGCACTATCTCACCTCCTATCCCAGGACCCCTAGACCAAAGCATCCTCTCAGCTCCTTATTTGACTTTCCTCCCCTCAATGCAGGGGTGAAGATCTCTTCTTGTGAAGGTTCAGGGACTGGAAATACCAGAAATACCAGAAACTAAAAGTCGTCTCTTTTTAGGCAGCCACAGCACAAACCGACCAACATGATCCTACTATTAGCCTCGATTAACTTGGAGGTGGTTCAGTCCCCACACTGGCTGGGTCCTCCCCAGCCACTGCCAGCTGGGCCACCAAAGTCTGGGATGCGACCACCAAAGTAGCTGCCCTCTCTCTGACCGGCAAGCTGTGTGATGCCTGCTCACACGCCATCCCCCCTCTGCACCAAGCATGGGACCACCCCAAATGCCAGCCTTCCTGGCTCAGAAATGGAGGGTTTATGTCCTCAACCAGCCTTGGGGAATAGTGGGGATTTGTGTGTTGCTAGAGCTGATCCCTGCCCCTGCTATTCTGTGTGTTCACACCCAGGGATGTGCCCAACTTCCCAAATAAGCTTTTCCCAACCATGTGGCACCACATAGGTAGACACAAGAACTGAGACTGGACTGCACCCTGGACACCAGTGGGGTTTTGTGAGGTGCTTTGGGAGCAAAACAGGGTTTTGCAGGGTAGTTTGGGAGGCGCTGGGAGCTACAGGACCCTGTGAAAGAGGATGGCAAGGATCTGCAGCTGCAGGGAATGTTCCTGGACGTGGAAAGCAGACAGCTATTCTGGATGCAGGAAAGATTTCATGGCAGAGGTGCCCTGCAAGCACAAGGCAAGACAGTCTTCCATATAAGCTCTGGAGAGCTCTGCCCGCATTGGCAGTGCAGCCTCTGTCTCTCCTATTGCCAGGTTTTATCATTCACCCGTCATTCATGTTTTTAATATTGTGGGGCAGTTCCCAGCTTGTTCACTATTGCAAGAATGGGCCCTCACTGCTGCAAAACATCTCCCAGCACCCAGGGGTCTCTGATGAGTCAGGTCCGGGCTTAACACTAAGCAGACAGCATCCCTGGGGGTGGGGACAATGAGGGTTCTGCGTGGGCTGTCTCAGGAGGAAGTGACAGAGCAAAGGGTTTACCCTGATAGCTCTGTATAGCATGTTTTGCCATCTTTCAGACCAGCTTTTCAGGGGGGTTTATGTGCCACACCAATGTTAAGAGGGGCGAGGAGAAGAGACACACATGGCAGGCCACCAAGGGCCTTTGGCCACCGGGCTGCATCCCCTCCAGAATTCCCGCTCGTGTTGCCTCAGACTTGCTGCCACATTTCCCACCACGGTTTGTGCCATTTCAGGGACGCGGGAGGCAGCGTTCGTCTATGCCATCTCTTCGGCAGGGGTGGCCTTTGCTGTGACCCGCGCCTGCAGCAGTGGTGAGCTGGACAAGTGTGGATGTGACCGCACAGTGCAGGGGGGCAGCCCACAGGGTGAGTGTCTGAACAGGGGGCAGCTGCAGCTGCATGGGGACGCGAAGTAGCCAAAATACCTGCAATTCAAACCCATTCTCTGGAGCCATCCAGAAAGGAGGGAAAAGTTTAAAAAAACAAAACTCTGGTTAGTCCACATGACTGCCTCAAAAAGGCACCTGGCTGCATCACCCACAGGACAAAAAGCATCTTGTCCATGTGTCCCCCAGGGCCACACTCCTAGCTTCCCCAATTCCCCATGTGGCTCATACTAGTAGGCAGCAAGACAGAGAGGGGGAAGGCCAGCTGGATTTTAGGAAGAGCAGAGTTGGAGAGTGCAAGCACTACAGGGTGGCAGTACCTGTCTCATCTGTGCTCTCTGCCTCAGGCTTCCAGTGGTCGGGCTGCTCCGATAACATCGCCTACGGTGTGGCCTTCTCGCAGTCCTTCGTCGATATCCGTGAGAGGAGCAAAGGGGCCTCTTCCAACAGAGCGTTAATGAACCTCCACAACAACGAAGCAGGGAGGAAGGTAATGGCAAGGAGGAAACCTAGGCAGTTGGCGCGGCTCTGCAGCATCCTAGCCAGGCTCTGCAGCCACAGCTTGAGCCATTTGGGCTTCTTTTAATCCCATACCCACCCAGCAGTGTTTTCTGCACAGCCCTCCCAGGCCCCATCCATTGCGCCCTCCCTGCTGTGTCCATCCTGTGCTGACCATCCCATCTTGTTCCTTTTGTCTGTTCCTCCAGGCAATCCTGAACAACATGCGGGTGGAATGTAAGTGTCACGGTGTGTCAGGCTCATGCGAGTTCAAGACGTGCTGGAAAGCCATGCCCCCCTTCCGCAAAGTGGGCAACGTCCTGAAGGAGAAATTTGACGGTGCCACAGAGGTTGAACAGAGCGAGATTGGATCCACCAAAGTGCTGGTGCCCAAAAACTCCCAGTTCAAGCCACACACAGACGAGGACCTCGTCTACCTAGACTCCAGTCCTGACTTCTGTGACCACGACCTCAAGAATGGGGTCCTGGGCACCAGTGGGCGGCAGTGCAATAAGACCTCCAAGGCCATCGATGGCTGCGAGTTGATGTGCTGCGGCCGTGGCTTTCACACGGACGAAGTGGAGGTTGTGGAAAGGTGCAGCTGCAAATTCCACTGGTGCTGCTCTGTCAAGTGCAAACCCTGCCATCGGGTGGTGGAGATTCACACGTGCCGGTGATGCATGGGGGAGAGCACCCACCTGTACCCTCTTTAACTGACCCTGCTTCTCCCTTGCCCCACAGCCAGGACTGAGGAAGTGACCCAGATGCTGCAAGGAGAGCACAGCTCTTTACAGACACAGAACCACAGAGAAAAACAGATTTTAAAGAAAAAAAATATTTAAAGTTTAAAAAAACTGATCATTGTTGGCTTTTTTTTATTTTGTTTTGTCTGCTTTGCTGTATTTCTTGCTGAAGCCAGAGCCCCTTGGTGTCCTGTGCCAGCAGACACGTTTGTTCCCTGGCTGGCTGGGGCCCTGTGTGATGCCAGCTCCTGTCAGATGGGCTCCTGCTGCCTCTGGAGCGCTGCAGATAAGAAGTGTTTAAGACAAGGGTAGTGCAGCATTTGAAATCTTCTATCACAGTTATTTTTGTTTGTTTAAGGCACGTGCTGAGCATCCTGGACCACCACTGCCCTGGCTAAGCCTCAGGAAGGGAAGGAGCACAGTCAGCCTGTGCAGCCAGGTGCATGGCAAGGGACAGGCAGGTGGTGACAAGGGTGGCACTGTCCTTCAAGAGTTAAGTTCCACATGGAGCCCAGCCAGGGTGCTCAATTTATGAAGACAATGTGGGACACTTCTGCACCTTCTTCTTGTAGGATGCTCGAAGGTCTCCTGGGCAATGGATGGATTTTGGAGCAGCTCCAGTGGCTGCTCTGATTTACAGAAGCTCCTCAGTGGCTGCCTAGGGCTAGTGAGGGACATGATGGTCTCACCATGCTCCCTTTCCCCCATCTCTTCTCCAGTACCTGGTTCCACTGGAGACAGAGAAGGGCAGTTATACCTGAAATCCACTGACTCTTAATGGAGCTGGGAGCTGATGGGAGAAAATCCAAATTGATTTCTTTTCTTCTGTCCCATAACTGCCCCCACCTTGCATGCATCCCACAATAGGTCTCCTCTTTCTCCTCCACATGCCTGTTCTCCTCACTCAGAAAGGCGCCTGGGGACGGGGACAGTCATCAACCTGCTGAATGCTGAGAAAAGCAAAAGTCTACCGTGGAGCAATTGTTGGGGGTGGAGGAATGCTGGTATTCTGCTGCTATCACTGTCTCACCCTTAGGAAGGCACGAGAGAAGGACGCAGCCAGAGGGATGCTGCCATGTGTGCCTGGTCACAGAGATTTAGTGCAGCAGGGCCCCAGCTGTCCTGTCCTACTCTCTGGGACACTGCCACGAGGATAAGGTGCTGTCCTGCCCACTCTGGTTTCCCTCTGCCTAGGACTGGGTTAGTGCAGAGTGCTTGCTGTTGGGCTGCAGTACGAAATATTTGGAGAACTAATAAGCAGAGGGGCACTGCGAGGGGAGGTGGAAAGTGAACCAATTCCTCTCTCCCTCACCCAGTGGTCTATGAGTCAAGAAGTAAAAGGGAGGCAGAGAAAAACCTCAAAATGGCACCTTAAGCCAACAGGCAAGGAGTCAGCATTGCTGAGCCCTCCTGTGTAGGAGGGAGCTCTCTGCATGGTCCAGGAAAGCCCAGAGCTGTGGCCATCACCCTCCCAGCTGAAGAAGGGGGTTCCTGCAAAACCTGCAGTCTTGTTTTTCTTCCTTGAGAGGGGAAAGGTTGGGGGAATGCACAGACATATGTGAAATCCCATCTGTGCCATGGCAGTGATGGGCTGGAGGAGAGCCTGTGGCCGCTGGAAGATCTCCAGACACCGTCTGCTGACAACTGACTTGAAGCAGTGCAGGGCGAGGGAGGTTTGCATCAGGGTAACCCCCAGCACACCCCAGCTGCCTCCCTCCTGCCTGCTCAGCACCAGCTCCAATAAACCTCCAGCGAAATGTGCCTGGGGAGGGACACCCTAGGTAGGCCCTGAGGTAGAGCATCGTGGGTTGATCCATTTTAGTTCAAACGAGAGATCTGCACACCAGGGCAGGGTTTGCCTCTCTCAGTTGGCTCAGTTGGCCAGTGGTGCAGCATTAAATCCCCAGTGGGGGAATCTAAGCTTTGCCTCCCCTGGTTCCATCTCTTCAGCCCCCCAAGGCTGCAAATCCTCAAATACCTTATAGACTGTATTTCCTCTTCCCAGCTCATGCAGAGGAGGTCACAGACCTCAGGCCATTGGCCAAGTCTTCTGCTCCTTGTCCATCTAGGATGAGGGCCAAAGCTGAACAAGACAATCCAAATCAGCATGGAGATAATCTCTGCACATGCGATTTTTTCAAGCTGCAATGAAAGCTAAGCCCTGCAAATGCCACCCAGGGATAGTTTGGCTCTGCAGCACTCTGGCTCTTCTCATAACTGTAAATTTCAACACCAGAGGGGGGTTGGAAATGCGTTTTCATATTTACTTTGTCTATTAAGTAATGGGTTTGTGCTGAACAAGCCATGGGGTTTTCCTGTCCTGAAATCATCTCTACTGGTCTGTGTAAAACCGTAACGTGCTGCAAACCCCTCATGGTTGCTGGTCTCCTCCCAAGAGTCCTTAGCTGGTAAGAGAAGTGTCCACATGGTGCCTCCGGACAATGCAGAGGGAACATTAAAGCTCTCTTTGTCCCTCCTCCAGTCTCTCCTCAGGAGATGGTGGTGTTTGGACCACAGGCTGCATCCCTGCTTTCCCATCAGTGGAAGCCCAGTTTGCTTCACAAGCCTTAACCACTTGACACACCACTGGCTTAAGAGGCAACTTACTTTAGATTTCAGTAAGTCTGTGACTTCCTCCTGTAGAGAGGGCATCAATATCCATCTGCTTAGAACAGTGCTCCCCTGCCCTGCCCACAGCCAAGGAGCCACAGCTACCCTGTGTGCTGCTGGAAGCACTGTCAGTGGGCTTGATATGCATTTGAGCTGGAAGGGGGCAAGAACTGCCCCTAGATGCCAAGTCAGGGACCTGCTGCCTTTTACCTCCATCCCTGTGCTGCGGTTTGCTGGATTTGGAGGGGATGCAGTGCTAGATACCGAGGTATGCTCCAAGCTGCCCACAGCCAGTGCATTTTGCTTGTCCCTTTTCCTTCCCCCAAGCCAGGAGCATTGGTTGCATCCTTTTCACACTTCCCTACAGTCTGGAGCTTCTTGCTTCAGCTTCTTGCTGGGTTCAGCTGTACACTCTGCCTTGTCTCTTTTCTTTAGTTGTAGCTCTCCCTTTGTGTGCTCTCAAAGCTCACCTTTCCATAGGCCCATGGTAAAACCAATGTCTTCTCTCCCTTCAGCCTCTATGGTGGCAGGGGTTGAGGGATATTTTGTTAAATAAATAAACTTCCAACAGCTCCTCTCTTCCCCTGGTGGATCCCACTCCTCCAGCACTTCTTTTCCCCACTCCAGCTTCAGCCTCAGGTGAGGAACTGTCTCAAGTGAAAAAAAAGATGCCTCACTCTTCTGCTGAAACAAGGTGTAGGGAGACACTGGCTTCTCTGTGATCATAGACAGAGCAAGGTATTTGTGTTCCCCTCTTCCAATGCCCCCCACCTGCTCCGCCTGTCCCCTGCATCCCACACACATCACACTATGCCTCTCCCCACCACTGCATCCTGTCACATGCTTGGCCCCATTCCAGCCCCACAGGCCCAGAACTAGGTCCTCATCCTCAGCCCCCCAACACCTTCTCCTTAGTAAACTCATCCCTCCTTTGAGAACTCACAGGCTGACATCTCCACCCAGCCTCTTCCCCTCATAAACTTTCCTGGATGTCCCACTGTCAACTTGAGATCATCACGGAACAAATAGGACGTCACCTCCAAGTCCTCTCCACCCTGCTCCGATGGGTAAATCCATGATTTTTTTCCCATTCCCCAAACTCCCAACTTTACTACCATGTTCTGCTTCTTCTGTTTTCTTCACCTTTTCTACTGGAAAATCCACCTGTGTGTCAGGTACCTTCAGCCTCAGCTATTTCAAGCTCTGGGCTTCACATTTCCCAACTCTCCATCCCAGATCCAAGCATGGCACGGCCAAGCACATGGGCAGAGCTGGTATTTCTCTCCAGCTGTTTTGACCACATCACCCTCCTGCCCTTTACTGGCCATGGACACTTCCATCACTCCCCACGATCTCATTCTCCCTCCCTGGGCATGTTCAGCCTCACCCACTGCTCCTTGCAAAGCAATTAAATCACCGTGGGTGACATTAATGATGCTGACGGAGCATAAGTTAGCACTCACATCCTTTCCCTCCCTCACGCCATCAGTGAACGTTACAGCAAACCCCTTTGCATATTCCTTCAGCAATGAGCACAGTATTTCTCCTGTATCTCCTTCTCTCCCTTTATCCACATGAGTTTACCAGCTGGCTGTAGGGAAGCAAGGTAATGGAGACAGCAGGAAAGAAGAGTCTAGGACCACCAAAGAGTAATACTTCAAGGACAGAATGGTGTCTCACTGCATGGACAGGTGAAAAAGAGGATCAGTCCTCCTTAGAGCTGTCACACCACAGTAATTGGGAATGATGGGCCTCGTGTCAGTCTGGCACAGGAGAACCCACGCTGGGGTGACCATCACTTCCACCTGCACTTGCTGAAGATGTCAGTGGTGCCTTGGCCATGCAGAGTGTCCTTCAGCAGGACAAGGCTGCAGCACAAGGCCAGGCTGAAGGACGGACACCCAGCAGAGCAGAGCCTTTGACAGCAGCACGATACCGTGACGGCAGGAGGGCACCCAGCCAGCGCTCCTCAGAGAGGCCTCCCGACCCTGACTGCCAAAATCCTGCTTTAAGCACAAGAAAATAAATTGTGCAACTTGCCTTGGACTGAATTGTAACACTCAGTGTGGGTGGAGGGGAGAAAGGGGCAGGAGCTGGGCTGAGGATCGGGCCCTGCATCACAGCATTTAGGCTGGACCATACTAACACCTGGTGCTTGAGCAGCACCTGCACTGGACTCTGCCCTTCTCATCCCTCACAGGTATGCCCAGGGTGTTTCTGCAGCCACCAAGCCACCAAGCTCCTACTCAGGGACCCAGAGATGCAGCCACATGTAAGCCCCATCCTTGTGCCTGTGCTCAGTCCTCAGGAGCTATGATCTCTCCAGACCCAGCAACACATTCCTTCTCCCATCCCAGATCTGACCGTCAGTATTTCCTCAAGTGCATGTGCAAGGAGTGTTGCCTGGGTGAGCTCCATACTGCTGTGGATCCCCAAACTGCTGTGGCAGTGCCTCAACACGAGATGTTTGGTAAAGCAGCTAAATGATCCACCAGGATCCTCTCCTTCCAGCTCTTCATCACCACAAGTGAAAGCACAAATTGCAAGCCTTAACTAGAATCATTTGCTCAGCAATGCAAAAAAATAACCCACCCCAAACCCCTCAGTGGCTGTTGAGCCTACTTGTCCCTCTCGGCTCTGGTCTAGGACAGTTGTTGCATTATCACAACTTTGCTCCTGTAATTTACACAGGCAGATAGTGATGGGACCATGGGAAACAATTTTAAACTAAAGAGGAGAGATTTAGATTGGATGTTAGGAAGAAATTCTTTACCCAGAGGTAAAGTGAGGCTACTACAGCAAGGCTTAATAAGAAGAGGTTGGAAAATGCAATGGCCTGTCTCTTCAGGTGTCACAGCCTCCTGAGCTGGGCGAAGCCAAACTCAGCCCATGAGAAGGTCTCACCACCACCTCAAGCAGGGTGGCAAAGCAGGCAACCAGCAGGTAGGTAATCTGTCTTCACCAGTGACTGTACTGTAGTATAGGGACTGAAACTATGATGGCTGGTCAGCTCTCACCTGTCTTATCATCCCCAGGTGCACACAGGTGATCTCATAGAGGTACATGAACCACTGCCAGAACTATGCACCTACTGCTTGCTCACCAAGTCAGAGCTCAACAGACTGTGACTTCTTCCCTACAGCATAATCTGAGAAGCCATCAGCTTCTCCAGCTCCCATCCTTTGGTCTGCAAGATGATTTTAACTACCTGCATGTACATCATTGTTTTGCTGGTTCAGAAACAAGAGATGCCCACCACATGTCAAGGAACTGTCAGAAAAATTGCTGTGGCCAGAAAAGGATGTTTGAACCAGAAGTGCTCCTGCATCTTCCCTCATATCTACAGCTTCCACCAAAGACACCCAGGAGAGCAGCACCTGACAGCATCAAATTTATAGGCTCAAAGTCTCCACTTCTCTGAAGGAGAGGAAGATGGTGTATAGAAGTTTATCAGAAAATAGCTCTTGAACCCAAGAATTAGAAATTTCAAAACTGAGTTTTCAGGCTGCTTCTGAAAAAAGACAGTCTAGGCGTCCTGTTGTACTGCAGAATTGCTTGTTGAGCTACTGTCCAGGGAGGAAGTTGTGCAGAAAATTAAATGTAGAAGGGTTATAGAGGCCTTCAAACTTGGCTGTAAAACAAGATGTCCAAGAATGACCACAGAAATACAGAATATGTTCAGAGTAGTGCAGACGGTCAAGGCACTGGTTACTATGTAGCTTAATTTGAAGAGTGAAAAAAACATGGAATTCTGGCGGGGGAAAAAAAAGGAACATCGGTATTCATGTGGCATCTCAGAATTACTAGGGGTAACAGATCTTGCATAGACAAGCTCCATGAGACCAACACAAAGTGATGGTCTGCCTGCAGCCACCTTCAAGGAAACCATGAACATCACAGAATCACAGAATCACAGTGTGGTTTGGGCGGGAAGGGACCTTAAAGCTCACCTCATTCCACCCCCTGCCATGGGCAGGGTCACCTTCCACTAGACCAGATTGTTCCAAGCCCTGTCCAACCTGGCCTTGAACATTTCCAGGGATGGGGCAGCCACAGCTGCTCTGAACAACCACTGCAGAACGGTGACACTCAAGGGGTCTGGGACCACAAGGGATGAGTGGGACAGACCAGACCCCCAGGATGCTGTGAAGAAAAGTGAATTTTGAGATGACCATGGGGGAAGGCAGAATAACCAAAGTGAAGAAGCAGCAGTGGAAGCCCTGCAGATAGCTCATCTGGGACCTGGCCTGGGGTGAGCTACCTGGCCAGCTGAAATATATGCAATCATTTAATTTCCATCAATTAACCCAGCACATCTGGAAGGGCCTCAGAGCTGAGTTAGATGCAAATTAAATCAGTCCTTTGTGACTTTTTTCTCAATAAGGTAACTGTCATCTCAGTTTTCGATGTGACACAGCTAGGAAATGTCAGGCTGATAAGAAATGCCACTGGGATTATGGTGACCTTGGAGCCCCCACTTTGGGGTACCTGCAGGTTCAGGAAGTCAAGGCATCAATTACACATTGCCCTTAGACTTTTTCCTTTACCTTCTCTTGGTTAGAGAAGGCTGGTGTCTATCACTGTACCTGCAAACTCCACAAAGGTTGGAACACAGTCCTGGTCTCCTTGGTGAGTGCCAAAAGGCACAGAAACCATGATAAGAGAAGGCATTCATGGAATGGGAAAGCATCTTCCAATGCCATGGCATGAGAGAGCTGCCATCCAAGGGCTTTGTCAGATGAAGGTGCTGGAGGCAACAACATACCATTTAGGGGAGCAGACATCAGGATGAAGATGTGGCTGAGGAGGCAAACAGAGATTTCAGAGCTGTCCAGGCAGAAGACTCCGGGCAGAGGCAATGGAGGAGATGTTGCCACTTCCCCAAGCATTCTCTGAGTTTCCCAGCCAGCACGAGCTGGAAACGTCCCAGAACCAAGCAAACAGCCCAGGAGAAGTTGATCTCTGGCCTAGTGGGGATGGTGCCTGGAGAGCAGGTAAAGACAAGGTTGTAGAAACCAATTAAGAGTGAGGGCAGTGGGATACATCTATTTGAAATCTTCCTGCATGGCTCTGCCACAGTTTAAGAGCGGCCTTTTGGAAGTGCCCAAGCTCTCCTAGCAGAGCAGTTTCCCAGCTGCATCCCATGCATCTTCCCATGGTGCCAAGACCCATTCACCCACATGCTTCCCCCATGAAGAAAACCTCCTAGTGCTATGGAGGCAAGAGCAGAAGCACTTGGTTGGGCAGATGGAGAGCAGTTGTTTCATCACTGCTGAAGAAGTGCTCAGCCCACTGGAGATTTGGGGGGGAACCCAATTCTGCCATGGGGCTGAGCACTTACAGCACACTGAGGAGGAAGCAAAGGATGCAGCACTCAGTCAGGAACAGCACTGGGTGTTCCACAGATCATCTGAGCACAAGGGCCGTTCAGGGGTATTCTGAGCACAGTAACAGACTCTGCACATGTTTTTCCAGCCAAACCCAGCTCAGGAGGGTCTGTTCTGCACCCTGATACAGCAGAAGCCCTGAGCTTAACTCTGAAAGTATAATAAAAATCCCCTCTAATAGAAAAATTCACAGTGGTCCTAATGATACCAAGCCCTTTTATTTCCTTTGCAGTAACCAATGGGAAAACCACCTCAAGCTGGTTTTGCCCCATCCTATTTCTGTCTCCATCTCTCATTTCCTTCTATCCGATATTACCTTCCAAATTCCTTCTCTGATCCTTGGATAACTCAAACATATTGCATTGCTTTACAAACTGTGTTGTTTTATCCTTTTCACCTGCCACTTTTCTTTTAGATAAACACTCATAACTCCCAACACATCACTTTAACTCTTTGATTGTCACTGGAAATTGAACCAGCTGAGACCTTCACAAGGGAAATTCTTTCTTCTCCTTTTCTTCTCTGTTTTGTGTGTTAAGCCAAGCAAAATCTCACCTGCCTTAGCACTGTGTTCAGATCATTTTACTTAAGCTCTGCCTAATAGTTTTACCAACTTCTGGCCCTATTGTATTTGTCTAGGCCTCACTTGTGGTGTAAAGCTGTCTTAATCACAGCTCCTTGTTGAGACCTACGTATTTCTTGCTCCAACCATCACCTCTCAGGATGTGAAGGCCCTGAGCTGTGCACAGGATACAAGATTCAGATACATGCACACCCCCAGCACATCTCACACCAGTTTCCCATCCCAATGCAGTGAGCATGGACAGCACCATGAGCAGGAGCTGAACAAAACACTCCCAAATGAGGAGCATTTTCCTGATGCACCTCCCATACCACTGCCATCATCCAAAGTCCAGGCCTGCCTCATCCTCACTGTTGGATCTGAGCTCAAAGCTGCTCCAGCATCACATCTTACAAATCAGCAGAGTCCGTGCAAGCCAGAAACAAGCCTTGGTGGAGCTGGAGAACAACAAACACAGCAAGCAAAGGGAAAAAGTTGCAAGCTACAGTTCCCCTACAAACAAAAAATCAGGAGCATTTCATTCCTCATTCTCACGCCCATCACCCAGGGATCCCTGTTCAGTCCCTTGGGCTTAGTTGTGCCTGCACTCCTCAGGACCCAGATCTACCTCCTGTAAGCATGGGATCAGCTAAATCATCTCAAATCCTTCAAAACATCTAATCTGCTCAGTCTTCACAACCTTAATCTGATTTGTTTCCCCTAACTTCCTTCAGGACACAGGATCAAAGGGGGTTTTTGGTGGAGTTTGCTAAAGCAGGGTTTTGCTTTTGCCTGCAAAACATCCTGCTGGATATCCTACTTTGGCCAAGTGCGCCTCACTGCTGGGCCACCACAGCCAGCAGACTGGTCCTCTACCTCCCACGCACTACTACCATATCCTCAGTTTGGATGCCGTCCCAGTCCAAGGGGACACAGAAACATGTCATGTAGAAGGCAGGTGAGGTGGTGTGGAGAGAAGCGACTTGAGCACAACTTTTCTGCTCCCATGAGAAGACATCTCCTGGTATTTATCAGTGGATGCTGTCACCTTCTTCCAGGGCCACCCTCACCAATCTTTGGTCACCATTTTGAGGAAAAGGGCCACAGCATGGAGGTCTTGGGAGTCCCACACTAACCATGGACCTCCTGGACTGAGCACTCTGCCATGAAGCCCACATATTGCATCTCCTTCTCACCAGCACCACTCCAAACCAGATCTCAGGAGCTAACAGTGGGACCAGATGGACTACAGCTCTGCCATGAGGGATGGCTGTTTGGAAACAGCTCACAAATCAGGGGGGATCCCACAGCCCTCTGAAAACTGCTGCTGGCTGCTTTACCATGGGCCTCAAAAGGCTGCCAGGAGGTGCCTGGGTTAACAGGGCTGCTCCACTGAGATCCTCCAGCTCAGTCGGGGTCACAGCCAATCTGTGTCGCAATGCCTCTCTGAGTCATCTGTTTCCTTCCAGTCACTGAAAATGGCCTCAAAGTTTGTACAGATGGTGCTTAATCTCCATTTGGACAATAGGTGTTTGGGCTTTTAAAGGACAATTACTGAAGGAAAGCAGGGGCAGGGACAGAAGGGTGGGAGAGGGCACAGGCAGGACGACAGGATGCAGGCCAGCAGAGCAGCAAGCAAGGCAGGACTAAGCATCCAGCAGGGGTGAAGCCACAGGACAGGCATCCTGGTCTAGCCCACAGAGGCTCAAAGCAACAGTCAATGCTAAATCTCAGAGGCATGAGGACCAATGGACCATGTCCACCCAAGACCTGAGTCTGTCTGGGGTTTTCAGTCCTTGACTTGGCACAGAGCCCTCTCCCTGCACACTGCCCTGGGTTCAACATGTTTTGGGTCAGCAGCATGATCATGGCTGCATGAAAGATGGTGGCAGGGTTGGTGACCTCTTCCCAAGGCCAGGATAGCACCTGGTAGCACCGCGTCCTGCCTTAAATCCCACCCAGCTCTGGGAAAGGACATCCCCTCCCACCAGGATGGACAGCTGATGCTACAGGAAACAGTGGTGAAGCTGACCTGCTCAAAGGAGAATGATGGTGTGTCCAGCCTGCAAAGGTAAACGCTCAGCAGCCCACAATCAGCGCCCAGGGTTTGGGTGCTAGCATATCTGGAGGTCCCAGAAACGCTCTGTACAACACACAGGGTGGTGCTTTCAAGGCCTGTCCACTCCTGCTTGCCCTCAGCTGGGCTCATATCAAGGTGAGTGAACTCTACCACCACCCCAGAACTGAAACTATGGTAGGGACCAGGTACAGCGGAAGGACAGGAATGGAAGGGGTCAGCTCATGCTTGAGCAAGGGAGAAGCCTTTCTGTGGGGCAAAATCCTCCATTCCCACCACTTGTCCCTCGCAGCCACCATTCCCACCAGTCAGAGCACTGTGGGACCTACAAACAAGCATAAGAGCAAACCTGGGTGAGCCAATGCAGGAAGAACCAGCATGGGGATTTAGGGCTGGGAAAGCCTCTTGCCCACCAATTCTCCCTCTCCATCCTAGAACAGATGATGTGCAGCAAGGAAGGGGGTTGCTCTTTCTCCAGAAACAGAGCATCACCTAGGCCCCCCCAGCCATGCTTGCTGTCCATATCATGCGTCTGTTTGACACATCCCCACGCTTCAGAAGCAATTACCAGCTGAATTGAATGAATTCCCAGCATGGCAGGTCCAACACAAACAGCACAGGCTGGCCCATGCCCCACACCTTCATGCATTTTGGAGGGCCAGGGTGTCCCTGCCAAGAGCAACAAAAATAACCCACTGCTTCTCCAGGTTAAGAAGCAGCCCTGGAGGGCTGGAGCACGATGGCTGAGGCTGAACTCTGCCACTGGCTTCTACACCAACAGAAAAGCAGCCTCTGTTACCTGGTGGGTCAGGAGGGAGGCAAGTACAAGGGTCCGTGTATGCAGTGCCTCTCCCGGGGGCCTGGGGAAGAGGCATGAGGGGGGGGGCAGGCAGCAAGGGAACCCCAAGCCAGGGCACAGGGGTGTTTCATGGAGAAGGTACTTGCAAACGGCACCTGCAGGGTGTTTATCAGCCCCGCCACGGCTCCAGCAGCTGAAATAACAACTTGGGGAAAGGGGGAAAACGCTGCTGGGCCCCCTTGCCCCAGCCCTGCTTGGCTAGGCACTGCTGGGATGCAGGCCGAAGGGTCGCCACAAGGATCAACCCATCCCCTCTGGAGCCAGGGATGTTCCTGGGCTTGGTGACAGTCCCCAGCAGAGTTTTGGGACTCAGGCAAGGCCTCCTGCTCATGTTAGAATCGCTCAATGCAGCAGCGCAAGCAGGGTGGACAGGCTTTTCTGAGGCACATCACAATTTTGGATGAAACAGGTTAAAACCAGGCCCCTCCTCTCCAGGGACATCATGTGACAGTGAAGGGACCCAGGCTGCTCTCCAGGAGACTGACAGCTGAGGACAGGACCCTGCCCCTTGGCAGGCCAGCCCTGCTTGGAGCCATTTGGCACCAGGCACTGCGCAGCTGCTGTCAGGCCAAGATGCCACTCGTGCATCCCCAGCAGGTCAGAGCTGCCTGTCTTGTGCAAGTGTGCTGAGACAGCCGCGTGGTAGCAGCCAGCACACACCAGAGCTGGCACACGAGGAGACGTGTTGGGAGCAGTGTGGGAGAGAAGCCGGTGGGGTTATGGTGATGCTGAGAACTGTGTCTTGCCTGGGATCAGCAGGTACTGGGGATCCCAGATGGCATCAGAGAAGCTGTGATCCCAGTGTGTCAGCTCCTCCTCAGCTTTCACTGTATTGGAGCTGTACTTATCTCACCCAGCATCCATGCCAGGACACTGCCAGGATCATGCTGCAGTCATCTGCTGGAGGAGAGATGAGAGCTACGTCACCAAGGAGTGTCCGCAAACTCACATTTCCCATGTATAGCCAGGGACAAACCTCTCCGGTGGGGTCCCTTCAAGTATACTTGGACAAGCAGGGGCTTGCTACCCATCCTGCCCATACTCCCCAAGCAGCTTCATGACCAAGCAGTGGAGTGACCATGACCCCCCAAAGAGCTGGGTTCAGACAGCCCATCTGGATACAGCCACTGTCTCCCAGGGTCACAGTGCACACACAAGCCCTTGGCCCACAGACACTTGGTTCTCTGCCATGAGCAGGGGTCTGTCCAGCCCCTATTGCAGCATACGGCCAGAGATTCATCCCAGCGGAACAGTGCCTGGCTCAGGACACATTTCCACCCACATTGTAAAATCACAGCCACTGCCCCAAGGGGGTAATGGAGAGGTCCCAGGGTCAAGCTGTTAAGCTCCTGTCTGTGTGGAACCTTAAGCTGTCCTGTGATCCTGGCCAGGTATCCCCATGCTGGAGCACCTGGTGGCATTCAGCAAACTATGCCTCAATGCAAGCATCCCAAGGACTGGGGGCTGCCAGCACCAGGAGGGCTCAAAGGCAGCACCAGCAGGCACAAAGCAGCCTCTTTACCATCCCTGGCCAGACCTTGGGCTCCCTCCTATGGTGTCTGTGGGTGGCCAGAAGCTTCCAGCCCCACGATGCATCTGGAAGACACAGAAGAGGAAAATGTGAGGCAGCCAGGGTATAAGCTGGCAGATGGATCAGGGGTTGGAGGCACGTTTGACAGCAGGAGAGTCAGACCACCATACCTGGCAGGACCAAGCTCTCCCTGAGCACTTACCCCTGGCAGCTGGGCTGGGAAGAAGAGCTGGAAAGGGGATCTGGAAAACGACAGGCCTGCCAGCCTGACCATGGAGCAAATAATCTTGAGTGCTATCGCACAGCACATACAGGACAACCAAGGGATCAGACCCAGCCAACAGGGGTTTAGGAAGGGCAGGTCCTGTTTGACCAGCCTTTTCTCCTTTTATGACCAGGTGACCCGCCTAGGGAATGAGGGGAGGGCTGTAGATGTCTACCTGGACTTCAGCAAAGCCTTTGACACAGTCTCCCACAGCATCCTCCTGGAAAAGCTGGCAGCCCACAGCTTGGAAAGGTACATATTCACTGGGTGAAGATGAACTGGCTGATAGCCAGGCCCAGAGAGTGGTGGTAAATGGTGCTGCATCCAGTTGGTGGCCAATCACCAATGGTGTCCCCCAGGGATCAGTGCTGGGCCTAGTCCTGATTGATATTTTTACTGATGATCTGGATGAGGTGATCGAGTGCACCCTCAGTAAATTCACGGACAGTACCAAGTTGGGTGACAGTGTTTATCTGCTGGAGGGTAGGAAGGCCCTGCAGAGGGACCTGGACAGGCTGGATAGATGGGCTAAGACCACTGGCATGAGGTTCAACAAGACCAAGTGCTGGGTCCTGCACCTTGGCCACAATAACCACATGCAGCACTGCAGGCTGGGGCAGAGTGGCTGGAAAGTGGCCCAGTGGAAAAGGACGTGGGGGTGCTGGTCGACAGCGGCTGAACATGAGCCAGCATGTGCCCAAGAAGGCCAAGGTGGCCAAGAAAGACAATAACATCCTGGCCTGTATCAGGAATAGTGTGGCCAAGAGGACCAGGGAAGTGATTCTCCCCCTGTACTGGACACTGGGAAGCCACACCTTGAGTGCTGTGTCCAGTTCTGGGACCCTCAATTCAGAAAGGACATTGAGGGGCTGGAGCAGGTCCAGAGAAGAGCAACGAAGCTGGTGAAGGGTCTAGAGCACATATCCTGTGAGGAGCATCTGAGGGATTTGGCAGGGCTCAGCCTGGAGAAAAGGAGGCTCAGAGGGAACCTTCTTGCTCTCTCAACTCCCTGACAGGAGGGTGTTGACAGGTGGGGGTCAGGCTCTGCTCCCAGGCAACCAGCCCAGGGAGGTGGTAGAGTCACTGTCCCTGGAAGTGCTTAAGGTACTCAGTGCCATGGTCCTGCTGACATGATGGTGTTCATAGGTTGGACTTTATGATCTCAGAGGTCTTTCCAACCTAATTGATTCTGTGGTTCAGTGTCTCAGTGTATTCCACTGTGCCCGATGGCTGGGATTGGGCTGCTGCCATATCCCCAGGGTCTTATCCTCAGCAGGGTGGACAGGAGGATGAAGGAAGCCATAAGTACAAAACATGGCCAGAGATGGTCTATACAAATGCCACAGCTGTGGCAGCTTATTTTGGGAATGCTGTGCAGGCAGCTGAACTCCTAGGACATCTACCCATCCGATTCCCACCCTTCCCACACAAGGTCTTCAGGGACAAGGAAAGAGCCAGGGACGCAGAGGAAAGATGTTCTGAAAACCATGACTGAACAGAGTCTGCCCAAAACTCCAGGCCAGCAGGGACTGACCCAGCACACCATGGCACCAGCCCTGCCACAGAGCAGACTAACCCAGCATTGCCACAGCTGATTCCCTTGGAATTAGGGACCTGAGGCAACCACTGCTCAGGCTCGAGAGAGCTTCGAAAAAACAATGTTTCCATTTTGTCTTGGTTCCTCAGATGCCAGCACCTCCCCAAAATAGAGGAGAACCTCCCAGCCAGAGATGCCAATATACAGCCAACCAGCCAGCTGGGTATCAGCCTCTGGTGTTGGCTGTGCTGGGGGTGTCTGGTCCTTCAAGCTTTGACAGCACCTGTAGTGACCAAAATGATCCTTGTTGTCACTGCAGTGACATCAGGACCGATTCATTCTGCCCATGCCTGTGCCTTCCAACCAGCCCTCAGGAGGGAAGCAGGCAAGGAGCCAGAGCTGGCAAGCTCAGCAAGCAGATTCAGGGGCTTTTTGGATGGGACAGTGTCAAAAGACTGACAGACCCAGCTGCGTACTAGAGCCCTGGTTCCCTAAGCTGTTCCCAGGAATGAACAACACAGACCTCCCCAAATCAGCACCCTGGTCCCAAGACTT
Source organism: Dicrurus megarhynchus (assembly GCA_013399195.1). Lineage (NCBI taxonomy): Eukaryota > Metazoa > Chordata > Aves > Passeriformes > Dicruridae > Dicrurus > Dicrurus megarhynchus. Next base: position 109,684 of record VXAD01001045.1, on the reverse strand, counting down.
GACCATGGGTCACTGGAGTCAGGAGTAGCTCCTCCAGTGTCACTTGTTTTCATGTTCCTCCCTTACTCATCCTCATTTTCCAAGACTCCAGGACCCAGTGTTGGTCTTTGTATACACACATCACTGATGCAATGCTGAAGGATTGCTTAGGAACCCAGGAAGGAGCCTAGGTCCCCCCCAGCTTTCTTGGTGTGCCTTGGGGGTCGGTGCTGAGAGACAAGGGGGTCTGGCAATGAACATACAGCACATGGAGTCTCCCCTACAGCTCCAGCTGTGGCAGGACCTCCAGGGTGCACCATGCTTTCCAGCATGACAGTTCATAACTCCACCCAAGACAGTAATAAAAGGCATCTGGGACATTGTCATGGTTTAACCCCAGCCAGCAGCCAAACCCCTCGCAGCCGCTTGCTCACTCCCTCACCAGCAGTATCAGAGAGAGAATTGGAAGGGTAAAAGCTTGAGAACTCGTGGGTTGAGATAAAGACAGTTCGATAGGGAAACCAAAAGCCACACACACAAGCAAGAAAAACAGAATTAATTCACTGCTTCCCATGGGCAGGCAGGTATTCAACACCTCCAAGAGAGCAGGGCCCTACGCCATGGAAGAGCAACTTGGGAAGACAAGCACCATCACTCCAAATGCCCCCCCTTCCTCCTTCTTCCCTCCAGCTTTATACACCGAGCATGATGTCATGTGGCATGGAATATCCCTTTGGTCAGTTTGGGTCACCTGTCCTGGCTGTGTCTCCTCCCAGCCTCCCATGCACCCCCAACTTCTTCCCCAGCATGGCCTTACAAAAAGCAGAAAAGGCCTTGGCCCTGTGTAAGCCCCACTCAGCAATAACGAAAGCATCTCTATATTATCAACCCTGTGTTCAGCACAAATCCAAAACACAGCCCCACACCAGCCACTATGAAGACAGTTAACTCCACCCCAGCCAAAACCAGTACACAAAGACAGGGAATAACATGGCTGTAGCTCAGGGGCTCCATTATCAGTACGCAAATAGGTGTCCCTCCTCAGAAGCAGGGGACAGGCAAGGAATAGACTGGAAATCTGGCTTCATTCATGACACACACCTGGAACAAAACCAGGGCACTGGCGCTGGGCTGTGATTCTGCTGGGTAAGGCAAAGGTGGGAGCCAGACTTACCTCCGCCTCCAACAGAACAACCACCTTGGCATCACTGCATCAGCAATGCACCTCTGAGTACACGAACAAGTCCTTCCACAGATTTAAAGCTGGGAAAGGGCACTGGACATCACCCTTGGCTCCAGTAATGGCATCGTAGTTGGCTCAAAATGTTTTCAGCAGCTGCCATCACCCTGGAACTCCCCACAACAGAGACGGTCAGTGTTCCATCCTCTTCCCATCCTAAAACTCTGCCTTAGAAGCAGTGTCCTGAGTCTCTGTGCTTCACGAAGGGAGGCCACAGCCTCAGCTAACCCTCAGTCACACAGCAGGAGTGTCTGCCATTCCCTGCTCTCTTCATCAGGTTGGCCCCACACGGGACAGGAGCAGCAGGCTGAGCAAGCAGCACCCTCAGCTCACAGTGCGCTGCGAGAAGTTTTAAACACCACAACAGTAAATTGCACCTTCTGCAGAGCTGGAGCTCCCCAGGCAAACTTGGTTATCTTTACAACCAAAGCTGCAATCTTCCTGGGAATTCAATCAGGTCTGTTAGACCAGGACTATTGTTTTCAAACCTAAATTGCTGTAGGTCACAGGAGGGGAGAGGAGGCAGAGATCCATGATCATCCATTGTCTGGGTGGGTTTGTTAGAAACAGTTTGACAGATTAACCCATGTCGGAGCCAGGCTGAAGCCAAGGCAGGATGAAACTAGAGGGGAGCAGAGTAAGGGGAAGACAGTTGAACAAGGGGAGGTCAAGGAATCAAACTGCAGAGGCAGAGCCTGCACCATGTGCAGGGACCCCATGAAGGACCAGGGCAAAATGGCTTTAAACTGAAAGAAGAGTAGGTTTAGATTAGACATTAGGAAGAAATTGTTCCCTGTGAGAGTGGTGAGGCCCTGACACACAGAAAAGCTGTGGCTGTCCCATCCCTGGAAATGCTCAATGCCAGGTTGGATGGTGCTTGGAGCAACCTGGGATAGTGGAAGGTGTCCCTGCCCATGGCAGGGGAGTGGAACAAGATGAGCTTTAAGGTCCCTTCCAGTCCAAACCAGTCTGGGTTACTATGAAAAAGCAGATGCCCATGGCACCATGTGAAGGCTTTTCTGCATCCACTGTCAAGTTCATCACTGAAGGGTGGTGCAAGTACTATATGCACTCCACACATCCCACAGCACTGTGGACACATCACACGGCCCAGACCCTTCCTCCTTCCTACCAGGGTTATGAGTGTATCTGAACACACACCTCAGCCAGACCAGGTTGCCCCAGGCAAATCATGCCCTATTCTGTCTCCATACAGGACTGAGGAACAGGACAGGCTTGATCACGGCACGAGGTCAAAGCTCACACTTCTAAAAGCCCGTCAAGCAACATAATCCCATCTTCAAAGCAATGCTGCTCTCTAGTCATGGCAGCTGAGCTCCAGCCAGACACCACAGCCAGGTTTTCAAAAGTATTTCAGTTCCTCATCATACAGATTAAAGTCTGGAAGGATTTTCAGAGGCACCTCAGTACCTGCATCCATCAAGTTCCTGAATTACTCAGGCATCTCAAAAGTCTCCTGCTCTGCTGCAGTAACAGCACCCCCCCCCCACATTCCCTGGCCAGTATCTGTAACTGGTAGCAGCTCTTCCATGTCCCATGAAACCTGTCAGCTTGGCAGACTCCAGCATCATCACTCTCAGCAGACAGAAGATGCTCCCACTCTTTTGCTGAACCTCAAAGGAAAAGTCCCAGCCTGGAAACTCAAGTGGCACCTTCCATTCATGCAAGAAAGGCAAAAGGCCCAGGAGCCAAAACTGGGCAGAGGCACTGGTCTGCTGGCAGTATACTCCCTCAGATAGGTTTGTCCCATCCAACTTATAGCAGTTTCTTTGACCAAAGAGGCCAAACCACCCCAAGTTCACCAGGGCTAAAGACAAGAGAACAGCACTGAAGGGGTATCTACAGAGACAGGGTGTCTCAGCAGCATTCTACCCACCCTGGACCATGGAATATCCTAACCAGGAAGGGACCCACAAGGATCATCAAGTTCAGCCCCTGGGTCGGCACAGGACACCCCCAACAATCCCATGCTGTGCCTGAAAGCATTGTCCAAATGCTCCTGGAGCTCTGGCAGCCGAGGGGTCGTGACCATTCCCTGGGGAGCCTGGGCAGTGCCCAGCACCCTCTGGGGGAAGAACCTTTTCCTAACATCCAGCCTTAACCTCCCCTGACAGAGCTTCATGCCATTCCCTTGGGACCTCTCACTGGTCACCAGAGAGCAGAGATCAGCACCTGCCCCTCCACTGCCCCTTGTGAAGAAGCTGTGGACTGCAATAAGGGGATCAGGGTACCTGATGGGGACTGTGCCCATAAAGCATTCCACGGGGACACAGTGTCAGGGCAAACAGTCGCCGAGGATGTGCTTGCTTAGCAGCCAGAGAAACCAAAACTGCTCAGCACAGTCAGTGGAACAAACTACCCCACTAAACCCCCAAGCCTCTCTCCTCTTCTTCCTGGTCCTCTGTAAACCAGGGCTGGGTTCATCCGGAGCAAGCCAAAACCAACAGCAGCAGCAATGGGAGCACAGCTGGATGTGGCTCGCTCGGCTGATGCTGCAGCCCCAGCACAGCTGTAAACAGTTCAGCAGTTTGTGCACGCCCTGGTATTGATGTTATACAAAGGAGCTGGAAATGTAAATGATTGCACTTGGACCCACAGCCGGTGGCTGCCGGTGCAGGCGGCCCCAGCAAAAAGAAATCCAACTCCTCCAGCCCCCTCCTTGGCACTGGAGCCAGGGACCGGGCTGTCCAGGAGCGAGCAAAGCCTTTACATGTTTGCCATCTAGTGGGCTGGGGACAACCTGACATGGGCTGTCCTGAGACAGCCGGGACTCACCTCTGCTCTGGAACACGGCGGCATCCCCGCTCAGCGCCCTGATGCTCTGTGGTGCAGGCAAGACAGTGGGGTGGACCAGCACCTTGCAAAGCATCCTGCTGGATGAGAGCCCAGATCTGGGAGAACATGGCTGGGGACAAACATCCACCAGGGCAAGGGGGCTGTGCTTATGTGATGAGAGCCCAAAAATCCACCCCTGGCAGCTAAGGTGGTGCCATCACAGCCAACATGACAAGCTGGGTGGGAGTGTGGATCTGCTGGAGGGCAGGAAGGCTCTGCAGAGGTATCAGGACAGGCTGGATTGATGGGCCAAGGTCATTGCACAAGGCTCAACAAAGCCAAGTGCCGGGTCCTGAACTTGGGTCACACCAAACCCAGGCAGTGCTCCAGGCATGCGGAAAAGTCTGGAAAGCTGCTGGGCAGAAAAGGACCTGGGGGTGCTGTACATGAGCCAGTGTGTGCCCAGGTGGGCAAGAGGCCAATGGCAAAGCAGAACCAGGCAGTGATCGTTCCTCTGTGCTGGGCACTGGTGAGGCCCTGCCTCAAAGCCTGGGGTCAGTTCTGGGCTCCTCATGACAGGAAACATTGAGGGGCTGGAGCATATCCAGAGAAGGGAACAGAGCTGGGGGAGGGTCTGGGGCATCAGGAGCAGCTAAGGGAGCTGGGGGGCCTCAGCCTGGAGAAAAGGGGTTCAGGGGTGACGCAGTCACCCTGCGTGCGACAAGAAAATGGAAAACTACCAATCCAAATGCTGGATTTGATCCCAGGTAAAGTCCCATGACCAGAGGAGGGGACCCCATGATGGGGTTGGCTACATGGGCTACAGCGACGCACGTGCTGAGCAGCAGTGAGAAATTCCAGATTATTTCCTGCAGCCAACTCCATCTCTGCCTGTTCTCCCACTGCACAAAAGTGACAAATTCCCATGTTAGCCAAGCACATCCCAAATCAGTGATCAGTATGTCAAACAAGGAAAGAAGAAGATACTGTGCAAAACATTTTCAGGTTTATTTTAAGCAGGCTTTAGCTATCAGCCAGCACCTTTTGGTTGGCCCTCAATTGCCATAGAAGACTTATTTTTCTTTGGTTTTCCCTTTTTCTTTTCATTAATTCGAAGGAAATAAAAAAAGGTCTGAAGCCTCACAGCATCCCTGGAACTTGAGTACCACCACCAGAATCTGTGCAGAAGCCCAGACTTATCTGCCTGAGGCAAAACACACAGCCAGCCAGCCTCACTAGTGCTTGGTGGGCTCATTTCTTCGTCCTCAAACCCAAAAATCACCCCAACCCTGCAAATACCATGCCTACAGCAATACGTACCTGGTTTACTGCCAGAGCCCTGCTCCTGGTGCAGAAAATGAGCTCGGAAATGCAGCTTCATGGAAAAGGCTTCTTCCTTGTGCTTCAGAGGCAGATCCCTGGAAAGCTGCAGTTGCTGCTGTGTGCTTTTGTGAGCTGGGCTGAATGGAGGCAACATGGGACAAGACTGTCCCACCAACAGCAAACCCTGACACTGAGTGAAGGGTCCCATGTCACACCAGTTGTACTCACAAATCTCCAATTCACTCTATAGGAGCCACTGAGCTCCAGCTCCTGTCACACAGCGATCCTGGAAAGCTGAGTAGACCTCATCTTCCACCAGGATCCAACCCCAGAGTCATGGCCAAATCAACACCCGTTACCTCACCCTTTGCTGGCACACTCCAGCTGTGAAGCAGGGCTAAATGCCTCCAGGAATCTGGAAAAGCTGTGGCTGCTCCACCCCAGAAGTGTTCAAGGCCAGGTTGGACAGGAGAAACCTGGTCTAGTGGAAGGTATTCCTGTTCATGGCAGGGGATTGCAACTAAATTACCTTTAAGGTTTCTTCAAACCCAAACAATTTTAGGATTCTATGATCTACCATAACCCCCTTGGTTCCTGAGTATCCCCTGCCATCAACAGTGACTTCAGCAGCCACCTGCATGTCACAGCACTGTCACCACCAGGAATGAAGCCAGGGATATTGTGCTCCAGAGTGGGCTGCCAATTAAAAAACAGAGTGGGCTGTCTCTTAAAACCACATACTGGATAAAAACAGAGAACAACCATGCAGTCCCATCACAGCCCCCCCAACCCATCCCCCTGCTCTCATGCCTCTGCCTGCTCTGCTTTCCAGAAAGCGGACTGGCTTCTCCTCTGCAGCTGCACCACTCAGACATGGCCAGATCTCAGAGCTCACCAGGCTCACAGGAACTGAACCCGTTGGCTGCCAGGATGATGCCTGAGCAGTTTCTAAAAGTGGTGCCCAGTTCAGACTCTCCCCAAGAGAAGGGAAGAAGCTGGAGCAGGTTTCCAGGACAAGCCTTTCCCATGCTGTAAGCTCCCACATACATTCAAGCATCTTCCCTGGACTCAGCACAGTCCTGCATCTCCTCAGCACACGCAGGCTGGAAGGAAGGAACTGGCTGCGCTGCCAGGCCATGGCTGAGGGGGGCTGAAACACTCCTTGAGGGCCAAAGCAGTCACTTACCTTGCCCGGAAGACATCGGGTCTCAACTCCTGCAAGCTCCCAATCATTTGATGTTTGTGGTTTTGCCCCCACTAGCCTCAGCTGCATTTAAAGGGAATTGCTTCTCACCCTATGCTGACCCTGGGATATAAGGAAGGTCCATAGCCCAGAATGGCACAGGCAGGTGACAGACAGCAAACAACTCAGAAACCATCAGGGAGGAGCCCATCGCGCTACGAGCTCTGGGAAGTGTGCAGCACTGTGCCAGCATCTCCACTTCCCCTTGGATACCCAACTGTGAAAGGTGGGAGGGAAGAGATTTGGGAAACTCATGATCCAAGCTAGGACTAGCTGCAGATCAGGAGCACAGGGCTTTTTGAAGGTTCCCACCTGATGGGAAGAGGAACACCATCAAAACAGCAGAGAATTATGAAGGAGGGGGCACGATACCCATGGGCTTCACTGCTGCCACAGCATCTGGCAAGGGAACCTCTGCTCCAATCTGATCCTCCCAAAACATTCAGGAAGGGCCAAGAGGTGTGTTTCTCCTGGGGTAAGCTCCCTCCAGCTGTAACTATGTCATTGGGAGCACAGGGAAGTCATCACAGCTATGCATGGGACAGCAGCCTATACTATACGCAGGTCCTATACTAAATTCAAGGAAGACGTATGCAGCACTCCGCTTCCAACACCCCTATCCTTCCAGAGCTGGGTGTTGGATAAAGTAACCAACCTTTCCCCTCGGTGGAAAGAAATCCTCTCTCCTCCCCATGCAATTACAGGTAGACTTTGGTGAGCACCATCACCCCAAAATAAGAGATGCTGATGCTACCCCACACACTGAGCACTGGTAGGTCATCAGTGCCCTGCACTTGTGCAGAAACCACTTGTATCCAGAAGAGAGAAGAGCTGGACTATCCAGCAGCAACATTTCCTGGGATGTCAGTGCAGTTCCTGCAGATGTCTTACGTTTTGGTACAGCTCACCTGCTGTAGCTGCTCCCAGGCAAACAACCACCCATCAGACCCTTGGCACACAGGTCTGGGGTCACCCAGCAGGAGCCAGCACACAACCCTACACAGTGTATGTCCAACTCTGGATAGGGTTTCCAGGGACTGTACAGACAGGACCAGTACATCCCTTGTACCACGGGGTTGAGGCTTCTCCCTCACACACTGAAAACATCATTCACACAGGCACTTCAGGCTGAGCTGCAGCACAAAGAGGCACAGAGGGGTGAGCAGATGAACACACACTTCCCATGTGTGCAGGCAGTTGCCCCAGGCTGCACTACACAACCCTCAGCAGGGTCTTGATTTCTTCAAAACCAAAGAAAAGCTGGAAATTCAAAACTAACAGAAGTATTTTCACACATGCATCAAGTCTAAAGGTCAGGAACTCAGCACATATCTAGTTTAATTTTATGTAGTTTATTCCAGCACAAATACTGATGGCAAGAGATTAAAGGTGATAGCAAACCTATGCTTCAGAGCTCAAACCCATTTCTCACCAGAGCCCATGAAGAAGCCTACTGTAGAGACCATAGTCTGCATTTTCCTGCTTCAGAAGTCCACCTCCTCACCTTGGAACATGAGGGCACCTCCCATGCAGGAACCAACCTGTATGACCCTTACAGTCGATTCGTTTGGCATCTCATCAGGCTTTATTAGCAGCACCATGACCCAGGCACCACTGCAGGTCAGCCAGGAGGCCCGGAGGACTGCTGGAGTCGAGCCCACCGTGTCCCACCCTGCGGGCTCCTGCTCCAAGGGTCGCTCAGCTCCGGAAGGTCCCATTGGCAGCGGAGGCTCTCACGAGCATGTGACGTCAGGAACACGGGACAAATTCCAATCTCAGCCCTTCTGTCGCAAACCACCAGAGGGCAGCTGGAAACGCACCACGGACAGGCACATACACGGTGAATATTCCATTGCTGAGCATTCCCCTTGCCCAGCTACTGCACCACAGGAACTGAAAGGACACCCCAGCGCACACACTGCCCTCCAGGGGCCAGCAGCTGCCCCCATCCCTGCCTCAGGGAAGCCCTCTGCCTACAGCCAAGAAGTGCCAGGGACCCGACAGCACACATTGCACAGGGTCTGTGTCCAGCTGGTCCTTAGTTCTCAGGGCTCACATTGACAATTCAAGCCAAAAACCTCCCTGGCATAAGGAAAAGAGTTTACTAATTTCCAGGGACCACTGCATTAGGGGGTGATCAGATAAACATACCCCCTTGGTTACTCTGACCCTCTGTCAAAGCTGAGCAGTAGGCAGAGGGTAGCAGCATCAGGATGGGTCAAAAAAGATACACAGTCTATACCCAAGAGAACCCACAAAATCAGACAGGAGACCTGATGTAGATCAGGATTTCCCTTGCCCCTCATCCAAGCTCCACCATCTCTGCTACAATCAATTTATTTTGCATTCAGGCATTTTTCCTAAGCCCATGATAAACTGTATTTTCATCTCACCTCACTGTAGTGAGGAATTGGTCGGTCAGCACCAGTTTCCAAAGGAACAGGAGGGAAGAGCCCTGGACTTGCCGGTGTGTTTATGGCAGGGCAGCAGGATCTCTAGCTAAGATAACCTTGTTGTTAAGCTCCAGCCTTCCCCAATGCTGCCAGCTTCTTGCGCAAGCCTGGACAAGTCATTTAGGGCAAAAGTTCACAGAGAGCTCCAGCCAACTCCCAGATCATTGTTGCTTTTTTCCCAGGCTCGATTTCAGGAACTGATTCAGCCCATGAAAGGGACAGATCACCAATGGGACCAAGCTGACAAAACTAGCAGAAATTCACTAGTGCATTTCACTAGCTAGAACTTGTTTATTCATAGTTTAATCAGTTCAGGATTATTCTTTGCAGTTTTTGAAGCAGTAATTTCCTCTTTCATGCTTGATCTTCTTAAAGAGGAACAACAGTAAGGAATGTTTTTCAGAGAAAGCAGAGTGTGGGCTGCCAGGGAAAACAAAGCAAGACACCTTCCAAGCACAGCACCCCAGAAGCACCCCATGGAAAAGAGCCAGAGAGAGAGAGAGAGAGAGAGAGAAAGAGGCTGGTTCACATAAGATAAGGCAGCAGGAAGGCTGGGTCAGGTCAGTGCTGGCAATGCTCTTGCAAGTACCACTCAGTCTGGTTTTAAAAAGAGGCAGCTGCTGCCATCTGCAAATCGAGAACTACATGGTGGCCAAGTACCAGAGGACACTGCTGTCTCTTAGGAACATGACAAAATCATTGGTCTGTTTTAGCTGTGTGCAGCAGCAAGCAGCAGAGGCAGCAGGAGCAGAGCCACCAAGCAAAACCAAACAATAGCAACACTGAGATTTTGGGGGCCCTTCAAACTCCCTCCAGTCAGGCCCCAATGACACAAATTCCATCCTCTACTGGAGGGAAATACCCACTTACATTTCACCTAGTATAAATCCCACTAGCGCACTCCAAAACCACTCTGGGATGTGAAATAGAGCACATAAAGGACAGAAAACTCAGGAGATTTGTACATCAATCCAATGTAACACTAAAGCAGCTGCATAGCTGCATTCTGTCAAATCTCCTTTTCGGGAACCCCTTAGGACAGGAAGGGCAGACACACATAATCCAGGCAGAGACAGTGAAGCACAAAAGGAACCATCACAGGTCAGATGAACTAACACACTCCTTGGAAAGCCCTTCAAGGCCACAGGCAGCAGCTAACTGGGGGTGTATGACAGTTTGTGCAATGCCACAAAACCAACTGCTCAGAAGCCTGGGTGACTCGGTTGTGTTGGGGAAGATGTCATTGCTCCTGAAAGCTCTTCTCTCAGAGGTCCTATCAAACGTGCCCATCTCTCCTTACCTGATACCCTCCCCGTATTTTAATTAGGACCATACCTCACTGTGTATAATGCCCACCACTGACAGCAAGATCCAGCACACTACTGGGAAGGAGAGGGAGGAGAGGAGTGAAGAACACAGATGAGCAAAGGAGCTGCCTTCTGGGAAAGTTGCAGAGCTCAGCCTCTCTCACTTATCTCCCAAACGCTTCAGTAAAGATGACCCTCACTGCATCTGATGTTCAACAGAACTATTTCTTCCATGGCATAACTATTTCCCATCCCCCCACAGGGAAACAGGCAAGGGAGAGCAAGAAAAGGCTCATGACTTCAACATGACTGCAGAGCACAGGAAAGCTTGCTCACAGAAAAGACAGCCACCAGTTTAACACAATCTTAGCACCAGTCTGCATTACGGCAGCCATGCGGAGTCCATGCCTGCACCAGAAGGTACGGAAACAGCAGGATTAGCTGAATCAGCTTATATACAGAGAAAAATCTCCACATACCAACTAAACCAGCAAGGGAGGGACTGAGCTTAGGGTATGCTTAAAATCCTCTTCTGCTCAGGAAAGCAACTGCTGCCCTGGAGCACTCTTCCCACCAGAAATCAAGCCTGGAGTCCAGTGTCTTGGTCCCCTACAAAAGGCAGGGCTTTTTTCCACATTAACTACTTCCCTATTTAGTCCTCAATTTCCGTATGTCAAGTCCATTGACAACGGCACAGTGGGAAAACAAACTGATTCATGCTGTTTGTCACCACTGCACACAGGAGTTTACCTGATACAGCTGTAGTGGTCACACTGTGGGCATGCTCCCACCTACTCTCTAACCCTCTGTACTAGATCTGCTCTCCTACCTCCTCCCTTGCACTCTTTTTGGTAACAGCTTGACCCTGAAAAACAGGGTCCACTAGTTCATCAGGAAAGTATCGTGCAAGATGTCACATTTCCATGCAATTCCTGAATGTAACTGTCTCCTTGTACAGCTTAATGCAGCTGATGTGAAAGACGTGTGGGAACACATGGCCCAGACAGGGAAAAGAGATGATGATCCCTGCTTCAGAGACAACAACCAGCTGACGACGTGCCACTTGCTTTGAGTAGCCAACAGAAGCAAGAACTCCGCTCACTACCTGATTAATATTAGGAACCAGAGGTTTACAATGAGAGCCAACCAAAACCCTCAAATTGCAAACCCAATCCTTGTGCAGGAAGAACTAGCTGTTTAGTAAGAGTTACATGAGTAACCCGAAGATTTTAATAAGAAATTGCAGTGTCTCAGCCAATAAAACACAAAGCTGCTCTTCAGCCTCCATACAGCCCTCAGTCCTTGGAACAAGTTCGATAGGCATCTTCCTATGTTTGGCCCTTTACAAGGGACCCCATTAAGCACATGTAAGGCCAAGTTGGATGGGGCTTGGAGCTACGTGGTCTAGTGGAAGGTGTCCCTGCCCATAGCAGGGGGTGGAACGAGATGGGCTTTCAGGTCCCTTCCAACTCAAACCAGTCTTGGATTCTGGGATTTTATGTAGCAGCTGGTTAAGCAGCCAGTCCAAACCTCATGTTCTGTTTTGTGCTCATGAGCTGCTGCAGGTACCTCGGTAGCCCTCACAGGTAAGAGGACAACAACCCTGAGCCACAAGTACATCCGCAGAGGCAAATCCTCTGTCAGTAATGTGAGCTCACAGCACAGACTGGCTTGCCATACCAGGATCAAAAGTGCCACATATTCCCACCTGCCTCCAATCCCTGTGCTCTCAAACCCACTAGCTGAAAGCAACAGTTCCGAAGCAGGAAGCAAGTGGTGGATTTGCCTGCTTTTGCCAGTTTTTCATGCTTCCATACAGGAAGACAGTCACCACAGAGCTCATTCAAGAACCTGGCAAGACAGAGCACATCTCATACACCTGGCCTCAGACAAACCTCTCTACCACACTCCAGCAAAAACCAGGCATAGTGTGAAACACCTCAAGAACTGTTTGAGCTTGTTTAACCAGTCGCAGGCCAGGGACAGCTATGTCCTAGTAGACCCAGGGAGCTATCAGACTTCTGCAAAGCTAATGCAACACTAATAGGAAGGAAACAGCATCACTCCTTGAGAAGTATGTTTCCATCATCTAGTGCCTCCTGGATTCCCTCCAGAGCCACGTTTAACCTTGTGGCCCTGATTTAACAGAACAGACGTTACTGCTTCGCTGAAAGTGATGCCTTGAGGACTGGCAAAGATCACTGCCATGAAGATGTGCGCAGAGGGACCACTTAAGGACATATCCAAGACAGAAAAGGCTTGACAGGATAACCCTGAAGAAGTCATAAAGGGTTCTCCCTCCACTCCAAAGGCAGTTTCCTGCAGGCAATCCCTTGGTCTTGCTGCTGATCTTTAGACATAAGAATTAGGATTAGGTGTCACAAGGTGCAGAAGCTGTAAGAACAGCCACCAAGACGTACCAGCAGAACTTTCCCCAGGAAGCCGAGTTCCAGCCAAACCTCCCCACAGAAGGCAGCAATTAAAACTGAATTGCAAAGTTGAACAGCAGCACTAATCACTCTGAAAAGTGAAAAACCACACATTTTACACTAAGATTTGGGATTAGAGTACCCAAAAAGCAGCTTCTTAAAAGAAAAGTGAGGCTCTTTCTAATGTGTTTTAATAAATGCAAGTTATTATCAACAGTGTAAGACTTCACTATTTTTCTGGAGCATGAACTTTATCATGGTGTGATAAAGTGTGTGCAGTTCTAGGATAGGTATGATGTCATTTGTCCCTTTAGGCTCTCTGCTATCCACCCATGAGCAGGGAACAACAGGGAATTTCTTGACAGAAGAGGTGCAGGAGCCCAATAAGCCCCAAAAGCCAGTTTTTACTATTTGGGAGCATGCACACTAAGTATTTCCTTCATTAAAAACTACCAAACCCTCTCTTCACAGGGGTCTGACAGCGAAGATGTTGCATCAAAGATTAGAGCAACTTTGATCGGACTGAGGCCAGAAGCAGACTGACAAGGATTAAACATTAAGGAAAGACCCAAGCTAGCTTGCAAGGAGGAGAGTGGGGCTCACAAGGGATAAAGCCATATTTACAAGTCCTTCACACTCAGGAGAAAGGCAAAGGAAATAACTACCCTCAGGCAGGCTTGTGAAGATACTTTATGTTTAATACATCTGAAAAGAATGCATATACAAAGAACTTAGACATGAAAAAGCATTGGTTCAACACTAATGAGTCTACAAGAAATTGAAATTTTGGAAGATGGAGAAGATTCCCTAAGTCTTAAAAAATTTTGAATTTGCAAACCAAAATATATTTTTGGTAAAATCCTTATGATACTGCAGTTGGTCTATGTAGAGACCCTGCACATGATCCTCAGGGGTTGGAGCCCCTCTTACAGTTTCAAGGTTACTCATGAGCAAAATGCAGAAAAAGGGGTTCCCTCAACTGGTCCCGATACGGTGCCACACCAAACACCAGAAGACCCTCCCTGCACTTCCTTTCAATTGACACAGGTCTATCTTTCCACCCCTCCCTGAAGGATGCCAAGCCATCCAGCAAGAGATGCACCATCAGAGCCAGCTCCAAAACCCATTGCAGCATATCCCAGGTCCCTTCACGGTATCCAAGCAGCAGCGTATGTGCTGGTCATTGTAAGCGTTTCTCTAATAATTAAGGATTGGCAGAAGGTAGATTCGTTAAAAGCCAACTGACCCAGCTAGGCGTGTTTCCAAAGGTGCAGTTATTTCTTCAACATGAGCCAAAAGCTTATGATGGCAAAGATTAAGGAAGAGACTGGCAAGTTAGTTTCAAGTCTGATGGTGCATCCAGAGAAAATCATTCTCCTATTCCTAAGGCTTCATAACTTGGAGGATGGGATATAAATTTATGACCTGCACAGTTAAAAAGCCACAGGAAAAAGATACAAGGCAACTTCAGAGAAGATGTGTTTTCTACAATCCTTCTTAGAGGAGCACCAGCTTGGGACATTTTATTTTCCTGACTAAAGTCTGCTCATACCCAGGCTGCTGGCTGGCTGCAGAACAGCCCTACAAGGTCTAGAAACCAGAACCAAGTTTTGCCACACTGGCGTAAGGGGCAAGGCTTCAGTAAAACAGCCTAAAATTAGTCTGTTACAGAAAAAGTCATTGAGCATGCCTTGATGTTAAACAAAAAAAAATTAGAAACAATAAACAAAATAAAAAACTAGTAATGATCAGTGTTTTCTGATAATACGTAATTACTCAAAATTAACTAGTTTAACTGAACTGAGGGGGCACTGGAGAATAACACTAACATTCTCATCTCACACAGGGAGATGGGGAGATGGGAGTGCAGGGCATTTGTCATTATTGCAAAAACAAATTTTAAAATTTGTATCTTTAGTTTGATTTTAACATTGCTTTTAGTATGACATCGAACACCAGCTTTGCAGAAAGGGCTGTGGAGGGACGTTCATAGCAGCACACACCTGCGAGTCTTCTTCGGCTCCGGGGGCTCCAGGGCAGCCAATATCGCTTCGTCAAATACATTCTTTAGGCCTTTCTGAAAAGGGGCAAAGAGAGAAAGGGGCAGTCTCATTTTTGAGTTTTCATACAAACAAAACCCCAGAAAGCCAAGTGGCAGCCACACCCCTCTAAGGACAGATGGAGATTTGCCGTCCCCAAAGCCTGCCCGCCCAGCGAGACTCCGTACCACTGCTGTCAGCAGCTCCCGAACACAGCATCTCATTTTCAGAACAAGAAAACTTATCCTCTGAGAGCAGACCAGTGTACTTCACAAGAAGCAAAACACACGCACCAAAGTAATTTCCTTAAGGCAATTTTTATGATTAACTGGCTACTCACACATTTCACATGCTAATGACAAAGTAGAAAGTGCTGCATTCAGATGGAAGAGCTCGACCTGGAGCGCACCTGGGACAACACACACCCGTGTGTCAGTAGAGGAGAGACAAGGCAAGCATGCAATGATAACCTGGTCCAGTACATGCTCTGGTCGGGCATCCAGCCCCAAACACCCCAGGGTTAGAAGCAGCCAGGCAGAGCCCAGAAGCTGCCATGGTAGCAGAGAAGTCAAGCTGGGAGGAGTACAGAGGGGTACCATACACTCTGTTAAGGATTAAATGGGAGCCAGGATGTGCAACTTGAATAAAGCTTCATCAGTCATTTATACAAACAACTGCAATTTTTAATTTCAAAATTTAAAGACAAGCTACAATTGATGTTTTTTCCTTAAAACAATCAAAATCAGAAGCACGATAGTAAGCAGAAGCTTTACATCTTACAGTAACAGGCTTTAAGGATCTATTATTGAAATGAAGAGCTCTACCATGTTAGTGAAAGCAAGAATTTTAACAGTTCATAAAGCAGTAGCAAGTACATCAATATTTCCTTCCCCCCAAGGACTGACAGATACTCCACTATAGCACAGACAGCCAAAGCAACAGCAACAGAAAACATCTCACTGCACACAGGAGAACCAGAAAACCCTTCACGTTACAGCATCATTTGCAGATCACCAGTTCAGGTACTTTTGTCATGCAAATACAGTTAAGAGTCACAAGTAGAAATTGAAAACACTCGCACTGTTTCTTCCAGTTGAATTCAGGAAGATCAAACATCATCACTTATTTTTTTGATCATTCTTTAAATAATGATGTAACCAAATCCTTTCCCCCAACAGCCTGAATTATAAAGCTAGCCACACCTGGCAACTCAAGCAGCAGGGAGTTAAGCGAGTCCAGTTCACGTTCCACAGTCACAATGTTTTACTAAAGATCTCAAGTACTGTTTTCAGTCCAAGAGCTAATACAGAGGTTGCTCTAAGATGGCAAGCAGGCACAACAGCTTTCAATCAAGGTGGTTTGATTCATTTTTAACCAGGTTTCTACTGTAGTGGGACAGAGGAAGCAGCAGCAAGAGGGGAAGAAGAAAGTTTAGAATATACAGCACTTCCTTTTGGGCTGAGTTTCCGGAGGCTCGAGGGCAGCTAGGATAGCCTCATCAAACACATTCTTCAGACCTCTCTACAAGACAGAGGGGAGGAGAAAAAACAGCAGCCAGGTTAGAGGATTAGAGAAACAAGCAGATACAAAGAGCATTCAGGAGCAGGCTGAATTCACAGAGGTAGTAAACAGATTTACTTTGCAAAAAACAAAGTAGATCCCAGGAGGAAATCTCATTTAGATGACCCAGAAGTCAATGACTGACAGAACGTGTGACAGGCCAAGTCAGACAAAATAAACACTCGGAAGGGCAGAGACACGAACACAGCAAGAACATGGGGGTGGGGGGCCACACAAAGGGTGACGGTTTCCGCTCCACTGCTGTACATACACTGAGGGAGTTTACAGGGGAATAAATCAAGCAGACAGCAGCTTGCCCCACCACAGGGACTCAAAAGGTCAGTTAAACCTTTTGTCATCACCCACTGTGGATAAGTGAGCACCTTGGATGCACAGACTACTGCTCCCAATTCTCCAGGTGGCAGCTGGTCCAGAGCAAAGGCTCCAAACAACTCCTCGGCTTTGTGAATTCAGCCCCTGAATAACTGAAGATCTCCAAATGGCTGGGAACACACAATCTGGGATGGAAGCAGGACCTCCCTGGTAAGCCATCATCACTGACAGTCACTAACTCAGTCTTTAGAAGTGATGCAATACCTTACCAGTGCTACTCTGACACTGGGAGCCAGCATGGAAATGGTGCATTTCAGTTATTCAGTTTAGTTTCCAAAGCAAGTGTAACCACAGAAAGACAGGAACAGCGTTAGGAGTGGAACAACTGGGATCCAACACCAGACAAGCAGTCACAGAGCTGCAGGACTCTGCAGGGGTTACACCGGAGCACGGAGTATGCGCTGCATTTGCTGTAAGCACAACAGGAACAGTGCAGGGTGTTACCACTCCCACCCAACTCTGCCAAGTTACACACCACACCGGAAGTGAAACCTGGCTCAGTTTAGGCTAACTGGACTCGCCTAAATCTACTGTCATGAGTGCACCCTTCAAAAACTCAGGAGAACTGCTTTATGACAGCTAAAGGCAAACAGAAAAGCTTCAATTACATCCTGTAAACAACTGCAGTCTGTGCAAAATTTAGACTTCTTCTTTTAAGATCATTCAAATGTAACTGGTTTCTCCCTTACAGGTTATAGTGGATATATCCCTTTTAGAAGGTCTTTAATCTTGTTTACTGAAGCACATACATGGGAGACCTCTAAGGCAGTGCCATCTGGAAGCATTTAAGGCCATCACATGCAAGATTATACTTGAAAGAATAATATTTAAGGAAATTACAATGTACATTCTGTACATCCTCCCCAGCAGTCTTTCTTTTTCTTTAAATGAGTTGCAACTCAGGCTCACAAAAGAGCTAAAAACTTCAGATAAATAATGCCTCTGAAGTCTAAGTACTAATTAGATTTCCTTTCTCTGTAAGAATAATGCTGTGGCATAAAATCAATTATGTACTGTTAACAGATGAAGAGCCCAGGCAGGGCAAGAGTCAAGAAAACAATTTTACTTAAATTCTCCTATTCAGGGACTCCTCTTTTATTTTCCTATTACCAAGGAGAAATTTGTTCAGGAGTGCAGAATGTGGGATTTGTTTTGAAGGACCTAGAAAAAAAGGGAAGAGGATAAAAAGAAAAAAAGGACTCTGACAAAACTGTTGTGAAAATGGACCAGGATTAACAGCCTGGATGACCAAAAGTAACAACATGAAGGGAAGGAGCTGTGTTCAATACGACAGGCACACAGGCCTGTTAAAATCATGACTTTTGTGTTACACAGGGAACAGGCTGAGATCAGGCTTCCTTTACTCCCTCTGTTTATGGACAACTTAAGGGACTTTAAAAATCTGTGTCGGAACTGTCAACCCACCATCAGGAGGGAAAAGAAACCAAATTCAGCATTCTCTGTGGTGTTAGGTACTAGGATTGGGCTTCAGAAAGTCCACTCATACACTTGCACCCAAGAGTAACAGAAGTAACAATCACTGTAGTTGCAATCTGTCAGTCACCCTTTCCTAACAGCAAAGCCTTACCTACTTGGCACAGTGGCACTGGGCCCTATTTTGTAGAGAAGGGTTAGAGACGAACACTGAAAATGCCTTTGTCACAAAAAGGGATTCCACAACCTGAGGAAAGGGGGATAGAACTGGCTCTCCAATAGAGCAGTCATCCAAACTGGGGGAGAAGATACTCTGTCTTTACAGAAAAAACTCAGAAACTCAACCTCTCATGACTCACATAGTACAAAACCAAATAATTCCAGCCCCGTGATTCTAGGATTATTTGCTACTGGAGTGCCAAAGTCATTTGTAAATTAGTTGGGAAGAAAAAAAACAGCCTAGACTGCTGAGGTGAACTGCACAGACAGCATCCAAGGCAAAGAGAGACTGAATACCCAGCTGAGTCCCACTTCAGCTGAAATCAGCTACTATAGCATTGCCTTGCAGGTAGGAAAACAACCCTCCTAGCCAGGGAAGCAGCCGGCTTCTGTGTCCAGCAAGCTGCCAGTGAGATCACTGCAGGAGCTCCACACAACCTTTCGCAGATCAGCTACGCTGCTGCTCACCAGCTACTGATGACAGACCCAGGAAAAAAGTGTTTTGTGGGTCAACAACAGATGCAAACCGACTACTTATCCAGGTGAGAAGGCTTCTGAACCCTCCTCCCAGGTCACTCCTGACTCCTAAAATCATCAGTGGGTATACAAGCACTAATGCTCTGGAAAAAAGTCAGGCTGAGCTTCCAAGTGCATAAAGTTGTTCACTGCAACAGATACAGATTAGTCTATCTGGAAATAGAAAGAATGGATTAACACCGACATTTTTTTTGTCATATCAACACTTGCTCTGGTAATTCTAAGTGATTCCATGCAATTTGAGCAGATTAAACAAGGCAAGTCCAAAGCTACAGCGGAAAGGGTCTCAGTGAGCAATACAGGACAAAGGCCCTGGCAGGTATTTACCCAACTAGCAGGTTCTACAGCCTAGGCAGCAGCAGCATTCAGGCTGTGCCAGACACCATCTAAAACGGTATTTTGGGGCTGAGCAGATCCAAGAAAATTATAGCTCAAGCATAAATAACCCTCAGCTTGCCTGTGGGCAGTTAGGAAGCATGGCCAAGACCACCTTTTGATCAGGGGTTCCCAGGATGAACAGCAGCATGCCTCACCACACCACCTCCAGTGCCAGTGTCCTGCACAACTCCAGCAAAGCCATTTCCTTCAAGGAAACACCCAGGTGAATCTTTGTTACAAAAAGAGCCTCAGGATTTTAAATGGTCAACATGCAATCTGGGCAAAAGGGGCAAGATAAGTAGAACTTCAGGCTTTGTGAAGTTTGGCAATAAAGTTTTGTGCTCAAGGAGATGAATGCATAACATAACTGGAAAGAGTAAGGGGCTTTATACTGTGCACCCCTGGTTCCATGCACATCAGGAAGGAACAAATTCTTTACAGACCAGCATTAAGGAAATTGTTAAAAGAGTTGTAGTCAATTCTGCAAGAGTAGGAACTTAGGATTAAGTTCCCAGAGCATCCAAAGTCAGGGCAACAGGCCAGCTAGCCAGAAAATGGCTCCCACTCCAGTATTCCTAACTGAAAGGGAAAAGATAATTGCGTTCCTTGCCCTCAAATCAGCTACTTTAGCTGGCTTTACACTCACATTCACAAGTTATAAACATGATGTGAGAACTGTCTTAAGAACTAATCAACTGTTATTTTCTGTTTCAACAGAACTTCCATCTGAAGGAAGGACACAGGAAACAGCTCACCACCAACTGCACAGGAAGAGAAGGCAGCTCTCAACTATGAAGGTTTCTGGTCTTACAAGTACCAGCATTAACTTTTATGAGAGGCTTTTTCTTCCCTTTGCCTGCTCGCTTCAGCAGTGAGGTGTACTCTGTATCCCAACCCAATCATTGTCTGTAATGTACCTTCTAAGTTTTCAACAGTTATTTTTCTCCAGCACAGAAGCAAACACAGTAAGCACATCCTCCTCCATCACCCCTCTACACTACGCTTAATCCACACAGGCTGATTTTCTTTGTACCACTGCCAACTCCCCGTGCCTTAGAACAACACGACAAAGAGAAAGCTACAGTGTAAATAGCAGAAACAGAGCTTACACCCTTTCACATCCACATTGAGCTGTTTTTCCCTGGAACTGAAAAAAGTATGGAGCATAAGCAAGCAAAAATGGTCAAAGACCAACCCTTACCTGCGTAAGCGCAGAGCATTCCACGTATTTTACAGCCTTCAGGTCCCGGGCCAGCTTTTCAGCAGTCTCTGGAGTTATGGGCTTCTGCTTGTTCTTGGCAAGTTTCTCAATTGTTGAGGGATCATCTCTTAAATCAATCTGGGTCCCAACAAGCAGAAAAGGGGTCTTTGGACAGTGGTGAGTAATTTCAGGTACCCACTAAAGACAGACAAGACAAAGCATTTATTACTAACCACCTAAGATAACTCCTGACACACTTTAGCAGCTCCCTTTTCAGGCAGAGTTCAACCAACCTTTTCTTTCACATTTTCAAATGAAGAAGGAGAGACCACTGAAAAACAGACCAGAAATACATCTGTCTGTGGATAGCTGAGAGGTCGTAATCTATCATAGTCTTCCTGACCTAGAGAGGAGGAAATTAACACTGTATTAGACCCAGACAACAAAATCCTGCCCTTTACAGGGAGCCAGAATGCACATTTCATCACGGTAACATTGCTGTGATTAATCCTAACTCTTAAGCAAAAAGCCAAGCATACGGTGAACTCAAACATTTCAAAAATCTAGGTTTCAAATCCAGAATTCATTCAGTTGCTATGTAACAGTGAGCTGCTGAAAGTCACAGGAAAGCTGGGAAGTCTCCAATACATTTTGAGATCAAACACCCTCAGACTGCATAACACTCTCCTCAATTATAAAGGGAAGTTGCAGAACATGGATCCAGTTATAGATGAGGTCCTCTGCACCTAGTCCATTCATTACAAGTATTATGCCATCAAATTTCCTTTCCCTGCAAAAAAACCCTTGCTCTTTGGAGGGGAGGAAAAAAATATTTTTGTTCACAGGAATGTTCTGACTTACACTGTGAGCACTCAGTGAAGTGTCTCCAGGAATGAAGAGGAGAATGTTGCTGGTACACATGACTGTGACCAGGCCACCCAGCACTATTCCCCTAAAACATCACTGAAGTCCCAGCATGGGCTGGGTTTGGAAGAAGCCAGCCTCTTCCCTCTGAGTCCCTGTGGGCAGGCAGGCTGGCTCTGTAAGGCACCATTAGCACTCATCCACCAGCCTGACTCTGTCCAAGCTCATTCTTAAACCTCCTCCTGCCCAATTCAGCAGTACTGCTTTTAGAAAGCAAATTTGGCACTGAAGCTGCTGCACATACCGGCAACCAAATCCGAAACACTCGGTTAAAATGTCTCAGATTCCAACTAATGCTGTCTCATTCATCATACAGGACAAAAACCTCCAAAATCTTGAAGGAGCCGACACAACACCTGGGACACTTCGATGGAGAAGACTTACAGTTTGAAGACAGAAATCTAGACAGCCTATTTCAGCTACTGTGCTTGGCTGGACACAGAGGAGTAAGCACTGACCAGGATCATAGTCTCAGAATGGTTTGGGGTGGAAAGAACCTTGAAGCTCATCTCATTCCACCCCCTGCCATGGGCAGGGACACCTTCCACTAGATCAGGTTGCTCCAAGCCCCGTCCAACCTGGCCTCGGACACTTCCAGGGATGGGGCAGCCACAGCTTTTCTGGGCAACCTCTGCCAGGGCCTCACCACCCTCACAGGGAAGAATTTCTTCCTAGCATCTAATCTAAATCTAAAGTATCTTGTGGCAATTAACAGAATACTCCAAAAAGTCTGTCTTCCAAGTACAAGCTCAAAACACAGACTTGGGTTTTAATCTGAGAACTAGCAATAACGGTTTCATCCATTGCTAAATTTTGTCACCTGTGCTAGCTGCTATTTAGCAAAAAACAGACAACCACTACAAACAAATACTTTCCCCTCAGCAGTCCAGCTCTGGAAAGAAAGCCTTTACGTTCACAAGTGCACGGAGTCACCTACATGCACTCAAGTCATTTGGTAACTGCTCAGAATTACAAGCTGGATCACTGCTCACGTTGATAATACATGAATGTGCGTAACTACACACACAACACTCCTCAGAGGTCTGAACCCTCAACAGGAAAAGGCAGAGAAAGACCCAACACAACTTTTACCCACACAGGGACCGTACAATGCTACAACTGCTGTAGGACCACCAAGTCCCTACAGCAGCCCACACAACATGTGTCAGGAAGGAGTCTCTCTTCTCCACCTTATCCACGAACTAGGGAACTTACAGTAACGGGAACACAAATCCCATTTGGGAGGAGAACGTGGAGAGCTAAGTGAAGCCATGCTGAAGGACACATTCAGTACAGACAGCTCAGGGTACAGCTGCAATGCCAGCTGCAGGTTGAGCTCTGGGTGTCCAGGAGCCCCGGGTGAGCAGGCACTGACCCTTTGCACAAAAAAGGGCCCAGGGACCTGTGGCATCGCCAGCTGATGGACATTCAGAGATACAGCAGGAGCCAAGGACTCAGCTGGAAGCCCCCAGACTTTCAAACACACGCTGTGAGGGATACAAAAGCCCACCGTTTGCTTTGTTCAGGGTCTCCTCCCAGAGGCACGAGCTCAAGCTGTTATTTTGGTTTTGCACCATGACTAAATTTTAAGGATCTGGACGTCTGAGACATCTGTGGGAAACCTGGGGCCGAGGCAGTAAGGAAACTTTGTCTGACTGTGAAGTGTGGTGCATGTTGAGAGTCAAGCAAGGCCCCACTGGGTCGCTGGAGCTGCTGCTACAAACAAGCTTCAGTCCCAGCTCAGGTGGTGAAGTGTGACTGCCAGAATGGCTCCTGGATGCCCAAACAGGAAAGTTTCTTCAACAGCTATAGGATTTAACTGGAAACTTAAGATTGTTTCATTAATTAAATTAGACGCTAATGATGCATGTAAGAACACAGCTGGAAACAGATTAAATTATATCAGGACAATTCTAGACAAAGGCTTATGAACTAAGCTCTCTAGAAGGGCTCTTTTGAAGAAGAGTTTACAATACCAGTTGCTGCCACATCACTTCAGTATTATTATGCAGTAGGGACTGGGTATCCAGCAGCTGAACCAGTTTCTACCCTTTCTTGGTAACTGTTCACACATGCAAAGCAATGTTTAGCTGTTTAATCACTCCACATTTTTTCAGCCTGAAACTGAGAGGCAGCTTAAACAAGAGGCCAGCAGATTTTTAATTTTTAAAAGCACGCAGTGAGAGGGCTTATGAAATCCACATCCTGACTTCATCCACATTAAGGATGCAGAGACACACACACATTTAAGACGTTCTAATATCAGTCATTCTGTCTTGACAGAATCAGGAGAGATCTCCCCCTTCCATTAAAAAAAAAAAAATTGCCAAAAAACTCCCAATTGTATGTCTTCATGTTCAACATCACCTCAGGTAAATCTTGGTCAGGTACAATATGTAAGCACTTGGTTTCTCACCTGCAGTATCGAAGAGGCCAAGGGTGTAAGGCTCTCCTCCAATCATCACTGTTACAGCATAGTTATCGAAAACCTGGCAGGAAAAGGGACACATTTAGAGGGAACATGAATAGGCCATCTCTCAAACCATCATCTTACCCATCTTGCCAGAGCACCTCTGATTTGAACAAGAGACACCTCTACAGGAAAACAGAACCGTCAGGCTTACACTGCTATTACCACTAATACCATTAACAGAACAATTCCATATGGAATAGGGATACTGCAGCTGTTTCCATGACATACTAAAGCAAAGGCATATGAGGTACACCACTGAATAACACATGGTAAAAACCACTGAGCAAAACACCTACAACAGTGTTTGCCTGTTACTGCAAGGAGGTTTCCCACGCTGCCACAGAAATTCCAAACTTCAACCTTAGTGTGACAGAGCAAACACATCCCCACAAAGACAGAACAGGTAATGTCAGCCCTGCCCTTCAAGGGCACACAGTGATGGGGCTGCATCTCACAGAACCCAAATCCTCTGAAGTCCATATTTCTGAATATCTAGGGAACTCTATAATAGAGTCCATCTTTTCAAGAGGGATTTATCCTCCATCTTTGAAGGAAGCAGTATCTGGTAAAAATCAGCCTGTGTCAAATTCAATCTAAATGGAAAGTCTGGCTCCAGATACCAAATTCTATTACCTCTGCAACAGCACCTGGCACAACAGTATTGCCCTCCAGGACAGACCCGCTGCATAGATCAAAGCCAGCACTACCCAGTGTTTCACCCACTAACTGGTTTACAGTACAACTGAGCACAAGGGCCCACCCAAAAGCTCACCTCCAACACCCAGCCACTCAGCAGTGCACTGTCTGAGGTCAGCATCCTTCATTCCAATTACCATGCTATCTTCAGAACCACAAAAGACAGTATTGCAGAAACTACCTTTGACAAAAGATCCTTCCCACTGCAAAGAAACCAAAACCCACCACCTGTCCCTGCAAGTTGCTGCATGGTCACTTGGGGCCAGTCGGGATCTCTGAATGATGACGGGGAAGTTCTGCTTCCTCAGAGAACTGCAGCCTGAGCAGTTCTCACAGCTGAAGTAAACCCCAACAGGAAAGAGGCCAGCAGCCACCTCAAAGGCTTTTCATGGAAGCAAGCAGGGAGGAATGTGGAAAATAAGCAGTCCCATGCACCTGTTGTTAATATAGTAAGAGCTTAGGTCCTTGGGAAAAAAAAACACCAAAATTTGAGGTAAGAGCAGTGAGACTGCACTTCAAAGATGTACTTCCCAGAGTTCAGATGTCTCCTGAGTGCCCTGGTTAAAGACACTGACACTACCCTAATTTTTTCAATTTTTCACTACTCACAATGACTGAGAAAGCAACTATGGCCACTGCTCACTGCATATCCCCAGAATATCATCCAGAAGCAGAAATCCACTTGTTACACTATTTTGAATCAGCACACTCAAGATTTTAAAGCACTGCAAGAAACTTCACCACTCATCCCCATTACCTGCAGCCCAATCCATCACACACTGCACTGGGTTTGCCTTACTGAACACACAAGAAAGTATCCAGCTCCAAACAACACCTTGAGGCTGAGGGAGGGTGGAAAGTATTTCACAGGCCATATTCAACGTGCCGTGACTGTACTGCTTCACGACCCCAAAAGACACATCAGGATGAGGACTCCTCTGGTCCTAGGAACAGAACAAGGAACCAGAATGATGAAGGCCAGAGCATTTGCTCTTCCAGATGTCAGAAGATGGTCAGCAGCTCAATCCCCCAATTATACCACCCCATTTTTGCTCAGCTACCACCTGTAGCTACCCTTTAAGGCAATTAGCATGTCTTCTTTCTCATCTTTTTTTGCTTTTAAAGCTCCCTATATGCAAAATGGGATTTTTTAATTTCAACATTTTTGTTAAGGTGCAGCTACTACTGAAATGTTTGGGGTAGAGCCTTAAGTAGGCCAGGGTTACGAGCCTGGCCTTCACACAAACCTGGAAACTATAGTCTCACAGCACAATTCACAGAATTTCATCCTCAGTTGTGCCAAAAAGGCTAAAAACCAGAGCCCAAAGAAGTTTCAGTTCCTGCCAATGCCAGACAGCCCATGGCAGCAGCTATCATGAGCTCTCATGGGACAAGACTCACACTTGAGCTGTCACAACCCAAACATTGCCAGTGCCTTTCCACAGGTGTGCCCCTCACTGCCTTGATTTTTGAGAATGGCAACAACATCAAAAACACACAGGTAACAAACCATGTGCAGCACCACTGTGAAACCCATCTTCCACTGGAAAATGTCCTCCATAAAGAGAAAAGATGGCAAAACAGAGCCAACTGAACAGAACTATCTATTGGTCTGAACTGGTACGGTCTCCATCCATACTGTGGCCAGGCCACTGCATAAGCACAGCAGTATCTGTTCTATTCCTCTGTTCATTCATTACTAGAAGCATTAGCTGGAATATCAGAGGTTTCCAGAGGAATATCAGTTTCCAGAGTCTGAAATATGCCTCTAGGTCATTCACAGAATTAGGAATGGGCCTCTGATATCTCCAAACAGCAAGTTCCTCAAGCCATGAAGTTCAGAGGTAAATAACATGCCAGAAACATGAGGCAGGTTTAAAAGACACTATAAAGAAGCCTTAGCACCTTAGCCTTACCTTGAACACACTTCACTGGCAACTAACTTTTTACCAAGTTTTCCACATTCCTGCTAGCAGAGATTTACAGCCAGTACTACTGTGTGCAGGACAACAGACAAACTTGAAGGCTTTCAAAACATACATTTTAAGATTATAACATTTTTCAACTTAATCACTTCCCTTAAGGGATAAGTATAGAAACACTCACTGCTGAACTCACTGACCAATTTCATTTTGCCTTGACTATAAAGAATAGCTTAAATAGGACAAGCAGCCTTCCACAGATTCAGCACAGGATGTGACTGCCCTACAAAAATCACATCAGGATACTTGACACCACTGAAAAACTTCAGAATGGTGAAACAGTTTCAAATGCCACTTCTCTACAAATCCATAACAGAGCCCATGAGAGAGGCTGATCCTGGGTCTCTACGCTTACAGTACAATCCACAAGTTCCCAACAGTGGCCACTGCATTTACCCTGAACACTATGAGGTTTGGGAATCCTATCATCTTTAGCTCCTGATCTACAGCTAAAGACAAACATTTTTATTTTGTGGAAGTCTGTCCTACACAGGACAAACCTCACATTTGGTAAGTTGAAAAATTTTTGATAGCATACAAAGTCAATACCTCAAAAAGATGTGATGATGTTTACTGCAACTTCTTTCCCACAAAGAGAGGACATTTTTGTAAAGTCCTATTCCGAAAGAGCTATCAGGCAGAGCTACCCAGCATCTCAGAGGAGCTCTCTGGTCTTCTGAGTTACTTTGTACCACAGAGAATATTACCAAGCCTTTCACTGGCAGGTGTTCTCTGTGATGCTTTTCCAGATCCAAATTCATTTGGGATACCTAGGTAAACTCTTCAACTCGTATATTAGTAGAAGACGGCCTTTTCAGGTCCACAACAGAGAAAATCAGTAAAAAGTGCATCCAGCTGTCGAAGTCTCTTGCAGCAACCTCACTAAAAACTGACCCACCTCAGTGGCAGTACATTGATCTTGCATATGCAATATTAAGCAGAAAAGCACTTTCTAACAGGAAGACTGTGCACATGCCTCACAGGCAGCCAAACTACTCTCAACTTAAACTTTAGATAAGTCAAGGGATTCAGTATTTCAGAAAACTGAGCCTGTGAAAGTCAAAAAGGTTACTTCAACGTAGTCAAGGACTACACATAAAACTGGCATACATTTGGAAGTACGAAAGAATGTGACTGCATCCAAACATATTCCTCATATTTAGCTGAAGTTGACCAGTCACCCTCCATAGTTCACTATACCTCTGGATCTTTCGGAGTTGCAAAAGAAAAATGAGCCTCAGAAAATGCTAACTGTAGTCACTGACTATTCTAGCAACATGAAACACACCTTTCCCTAAAAACAAAGATGTAGCAGGAAGTGAGAGCACAACCAGGAGAGCAGGTGTTCATACTGCTTGCTCTCCACTGGTCTGCAGCTGTTCACACTGCTAATCTCACTCACAGAAGCCACCCACAAAGAGAACACAGATTCTGCAGAGCAGTCAAGCAGCAAGAACTGACCAGATACAGGTGAACTGACCAGCATTACCAGGTGATATGGAAGGCAGCAGCAGGGTATCAGACTGACTGCCACTTTTCCATGCTGTATTAGTTAGTCTCCAAGAGAAAAGCAGGCTGTAAGAACACGTGCTAGGGCATGCATGGCATCAAGGTTAGTTCGAAAGGGAACTCATGCTACCCTGCCCCATCATGCCCAAAGAACATGACCCATTCTCACACTTACCGTTGGTACGTATTCCGATGGGAATTTATTTGTTGTGTAAGAAATTAAGAGACAGGTTTTACCAACAGCACCATCACCCACTACTACACACTTGATCGTCTGCATAGCTGAAATCTACTAGAATATCAACTCCAAAGAGAACCTAGAAGAAAAAAAAAAAAAAGAAATACATATATTTAGATGTTTCCCATACTCACACGATAGCCATGCACATCACCTTTGACTCAAGCCCAAACCACTAACAGCACATCTGAGATATGAAAACAAGACGTTCCTAAATGAGCTGGTAGATCCTTTCTCTCCACCACACACACAAAGCTGCTCACATTCATAAGTTAAAGAATTTTTGCCTAGTTACCTAGAGGTGGGCAAAAACATCTTTGGGCTTTTCCAGACTTGGTTTTTAATGCATGGAAGCATCTAGCCCCAGATGCACTGAAAGCCTGAAGTGTAAGCTCTGGTCTTGAGAGCTGCTCAGGAACACACCTCCCTCCCAGAAGAGCTCCCTCTGGAGAGCAGCTCAGCATGAGACACACCGGCAGTGCTTTGAAGCTAGTTTATGCAATAAAAATGAATGTGTACAGACAGAAATAAACATGATTAGTTTATTCTTTCCCCGCCTTTTTTAAGGCCTAAGCACCGTTTTACAATCTTCTGGTTAAAGTTGCTAGTTAACACACACCTCTATCCCCACTGTGAAGTGTTAACAGCACTGAGAGCTCAGCAGGACATTCAGATCCCAAGGGAATTACTCTTCAGTAATCCAGATGCACCCAGCTACTCCAACACTGTCTCAGCAAAAACTTTAGTACATGAACTAAACCAGTATGCATCACCAGTATCTCCTCCAAACACTTGCTGGCTACCTCCAATGTTGCCCGGCCGCCCTTCATTCGTGTATTACTTTAATTAGAGGAGCACCAGGCCTCTGGTCATTCCTTCACATAGATGTGTGAAATCCTGACCCCAGCAAATTAGTGGCAAAGCTCTCACTGATTGCCAGCATCATAACATCCGAAGTACTTTTATTTACAGCAACAGAGACTTGCTGCAACATCTTTGTAAAGTCCTGATGGGGGCCAGGGGGTGTTGCAAGCAGCACATTTGCCATCATAGGAACAGCAAAGCCTTAGCCAAGCTAGGATGGTGCCATGGCTCTCAGGTCTGGGTAACTGCAGGTCAGGGTAACTGCATTAAAAAACCCAAATCAATCCCTCCTGAACTATGCATTTGGTCACTTCCTGGGGATTTCACTTCTTACAGTAATGTGAATAAAGTACAATGCAAATCCAGATTTTTGAGGCTTTAGTCACAGCCAGCAACATGATTTGATACTGTATATCACATTGTCATGCTTGCAAGGAAAGGAAATTACTAGGGACTCAAAAGAAACATACCACTCCCAGCTCTTCTTCAGATACTGCAGGGATGCTCTTAAGATTTCAACAAAGACAGCTACCTTCATAATAAACATCCTGAAAAGTTCCTAAGAACAGTACTTGTAGGGGAATACTAGTCACCACCATTTCCACAAGACCCAGACAAAATCACAAGCAGTTTTAGGAAATGGCAGCAAAGATTCTCAGAGCAGGCCATCAGCCAGCACCTGGTACACCAGGCACTCACACTGCCATCCTCATCTATAAATCTTCTTTCAGCAAACACAGAGACAACGAATGATGTGTGTAAGTATCAGGTGTTGCCACCAGTCCTCTACTTGGTGCGCAATTTCAATATCAATAGAATCTATTGAATTATGCAGATCTCATTTTCACAGCGGACATTCAGCAGAATGCACTGTGCAGACCGTATCAACAGGCCCTTCATTAATACAGCAAAAAGCTCTGCAATTTGGCCCTGAAGCAAACACATATTTACTCAGGAGGACAAAGCAATTATTTACATTTCAAAAGACATCTTCTGTGTTCAGGCCAGTTCAACTGTTAACATCCAAGTACTATTATTCAATATTGCAAAGTGCTTCCACAGTTCTGCCTTGCCATGCTGGCAGCACTGATTGATCCCAGAGAAAGTCCCATTTCAGAACAAAAAAAAGCAACCAGATAGAAAGCAAGCAGTGGAACAGCACAGCTCAGGCCCATATTAAGAAAGTCCTCATACTCAAAGCAAAGGTGGAAAGGGATGAGCCACTTATTAAGGAGATTTTCAAAAGGAAAACACACCAAAACTCAGGCTGAGCAAACAACCCAAGTGCATTCCAGCTAACCCCAGTCACAGTCACCAGTATGCCCCACTAGCATGGGCAAGAAAATTCTACCATCTGCCTTTTGGTTTGGGCAAAGCTGAAAGCATTCAGCTCTGCCACTGCTCAGCGCAGGTAAACTGCTGCCTCCAGGAATTCCTCTCACAGTTAGTAAATGAAGTACAAAACAAATCTCCACTTATCTCATGTTTTCCCAGCCACTTCTCATATGTTTTTCCAATTTCCACTCGAATTTGTTACACTGCCCAGCCAGTCCCTGGAACCCCTGCTCCAGCTGTCCCTGCTCATCCCAGGGCTGGCACAAGTGGAGGAACATCCCTCTCACATAACAGCACTTACAGTCACCCCTTTAGAGAAGCACGCTTTCCACCCTGCTCTCCCCTGGGCAGACCAGAACTCCTCCATGCTGTAATCCTCCCTTCCTATTCTACCTCCTTCTTCTACCTGCTTCCCCAATTATTTGCATTTCCTTGTTTCAGACCACCTATCCAGAGCCCAGAAAGCACACCAGAGATAAAATCCTGGCTCTGAGACATTCCCTGTGCTCACTGCAACACGCCAATCCATGACTCTCTATAAATCCAAATGTTGTATATTACCAGAAAAGCTCACATACACCTTCGTAAAAAGAAAAAACATGGGTTTAGGATTACTCTTTAAAGCTCATTACTCCAGAGAGCACCAAGCGAGCCACAGTACTAGAAAGCATCTCAGGTCACAGAGTGTGCTGCAAGCCTTCGCTTCTTTCCTGTCCTTGGACACAGCCAAGTCCCCACGCTGGCACTAGGAGAGAAGCTGCTGTTCTCTGGCAAGTGCTCAGGTCAGAAACTGGGGCTGACAGCACCAGCTGCACACACACCTTGCACACAGCTCACATTACTCCTGCCACAGCTCCGACTCTGGCAGTGAGCTATCAGCCCTATCCATACAGTTTCTCTAGCAGAGAACACCGGCACTGCAAATCAAGAGCATCTACAAGAGCACTGCTCACTCCCTGTGCACCTCCAATTCCCTCCTGAAGTGAAGCACTGGCGTGCTGCACATCAACGATTCAAACAAACACACCACTGCACTGGGTGAGGCAGCACGCATTATCTTTTTCTAGCAGGTGACCTGACCCTTTCAGTTTTCTGGCAGTGGGAACAAAACAGAGGGCAAATAACCCAAAGCCTTGCTCTGAAGCCTAAAACAGAACCTGAATGGCACAACAGGGGTCTGGAAAAGCCTGGGCAGGGTTGTTTTCTCTCTTTATTTTTTTTTCCTCCTTTCTAAAGCACAAAACTAACAACATTTACCATGAAAACCACTGAACTGGACCACTGGAAGTTCTCTATGAAACAAGCAAGTACCACTGCTCTCACTCAAGTTGCTCACTTGTGCTCCCCCTACCCTGCCCCAATGAGACACTTCAAGATTACATATCAAAAGGAACAAAACAAATTTGAGCACATCTCTTGGGTAAAGGGATCCCTCCACATTTTTTAACGGATGTATAACTTTATGTTTAAATACTGAAACAAGATGGTGTAAGTTTTAAATGGATTTAGAGTCTTCATCATAGGTCTCCAAAGACTTAGCAGTGGCAAAGTGGAGTTGCTGAATAAATTATTTTCCTTGGATTAGTAGGCTTTCTAGATTAACTGGATGAGCTACTTCACGTTTTGCACTTCTTAGAAGTTCACAGATCACAGCTGAAAACAAGCTCATTTCTAAGGAGCTTAGATTCACTATCCTGGGACCTACTCTTCCACAGGAATAGCTTTAAGGATACATACATCATTAACTTGTGTTTTAAAAGTAATTTAATCCAATTTGAGATTAACCAGAGAATAACTCATCCCCAGAGTGCAACGACAAGGGAGACAGAAACAAAGAAGTTACAGAGGCTTTGGGCTTGTTTCCCCCCTGAAGTCACCACCTAATAAAAGGAAGTCTGTATGTACAATGCCAAGCAGAGAGCGCACTCGAAGCAGTTTTAAATATCCAAGGGAATTGAAACAGACTGGAAAGCACTGAAGTCGTCCCAGCCTGAGTCCAGTGAGTGGATTTTGAGCCATGTAACTGTGAGCCATCTGGCCAAGCCCAGAAAGGAGAGCTGATAAAGACTGAGAATGTAATGCAGGTCAATATGACATAGATCTGTTCAAGGAGTTCTAAAGACTTCTTAAAAACATAAATAAAAATTACAAAAAAAAAAAAAGAAAAAAAAAGAAAAAAAAAAAAAAAGGAACAGAGCATTCCACTGATTTAATTTCTCAAGCCTCTGTGTAGTGTAACCAAAAACTTCAGCAATTCAGTAAAGTACATGTTAACTAATGACACTTGTAGTATTTCCTGGATTTTAACCTGCCTAGCCTGATCACAATAGCGGGATTTCACAGAATTCAACAATGTCCTAGAGAACTGCGATCTGGCGTCCTGGAAACTGTGGATTACACAGCCATGCAAACTCTGTCAAATTCATAGGCCCATTTTACAGAATTTTGCTTTAAAGCTCAATTACACTTTTGTGGAAGACAGCTGATCTGCATTTAGAATTAATTCCAAAAGTGTTTACAAAGACGTGAGTAATACAACAAACAAGGACCTGAAGTCTCCAGTGGGACATTATGGAGGTCGGTAATCCTTCCTGGCACAAAGGAAATTCTGGAGTGATGCACTTTGGTCACACAGGCCTGTTCAAGTACCAGAACACTGACTGATCACAAGAGGCTGAAGAAATCCATGGTACCTATGGCAGGTTCTGATTGACTAAGCACAAGTCATACCATCCCAAACACACTTGCATCTCCTGTGCAGGTCTGACTTTCCCATTCTAAAGGCGAGGCAAGCATAGGGAATGTGGTGGCACTATGGCAGCACCTTGTTTTCACAAACTCTCTGTAACTTAAGAGTAGCTGCAATCTCTTCCAGTACCTGTGTGCACTACTAACTGCAGAATTAAGTGAAATTTTGTGGGGTTTTGTACGCAATCAGTGTTCCCCACTACACCCAGAGTTAAGAATCTGCATGATCTCACCTTCACTTTTGCTGTACAGGCATTCTGAAGGAGAGACCACAAGCCTTCAAGCTTGTTAAAATTTCTCTAACTTTTAAGCTACTGAAGTTTGTTTTCAGGTTAAAATGTGTCCATTCTCCCAGCCAAAGGAAACTGTGCTGTCAGATCTGTCTGCGTGTCCTGAACTTACTTCCTGCCTCGGCAGCACCACCACTTCCTCTTTCAGGCAGGACTGAAACTGCTGCCATTTCATCACTAGGACTGGCTCCCTTGGCTTGCTGCAAGGCACCGCTGATCAAGAACCCATTTGTGGTGCTCTCTGGGATACACCATTAGCTTACAAGTTGAACCTTAACCAGTCCATCACAGCTTCCAGATCCTGTTTGGGCACCTGCTCCATATTCCAAGAAAACAAACAGCCATTTCTGAAAACTGAAAAAGATTCTTTTTCCCCACCCAATGTCATTTAACAGTTAACAGTTTATTCATCCAACTCAAAGCATTCAGGAGTCCACACTGAAAGGAACAATATTCACAGGATTTTACTGATGATCTCTGGTAACTACTTTTGCCCTTCCACAGTATTTTCATTTCATATCTTATAAAACCACATAGTTCTAAATAAAGTCTTCATTTGTACTTGATAATTTCTTCCCGAATTAATCCAATCCATTGCAAGGTCCTTGCCCTCAGCTATCTCCTCTAGCCCTACTACAAATAATCACCTCCTTTTCAAAGTGACAAATCTCTCCAGTCACAGGGGCACCAAGGAGAGGTACTTGGCTACTACAATCCCAGCAACCTGATTTGCCTCACCAGAGAGACCTACCAGCAATTACATGGAGGGTGTATTGTATGCCTATATTACAAAGCCTACATGACAAAGGTCACTGTGTACAACACGCCGGTTCTCTGCAGAGATCCCAAGCCACTAATGAAGGGACCACACAAGCTCAGCTGCCAACCACACTGGGAGAATACCTTGGACCTCTTGGTATAGTCACAAACCTGTGATGCAAAACACCAACAGGAGCCACTCTCTTTAGGAGAGATTAAGAGCTAAACTCCAGAAAGACAAACTGGCACAGAAGGCAAAACTGTTTTTAAGAGCAGTATCACCACGGCCAGAATTCTCCTCTGCATATGTGCAGCAACCATCTACAGACACTATGCAAATCCTCCAGCCCAAAACCCACCTTCCAGCCTGCTAGGAATCATCTTCTTCATGAAGATCTCACCCCAGAACTAAACACATCTGCCACTTCTATGCTAGTAAGGTGGTAAATGACATGTAAAATAATATATTAGGTTCTAAACCACCTGGTGCCCAAGCTCAACTGCCCATCCTGCCACAGCTTAGGCTGCTGCAGACACTTAAGCTTCATACATAAGTACGCTTGTTCCCACAGGTTCCAAGTCAAGCTTATGGCCTGAGTCTTTAGTTTCTTTAGGTGAGGCTTAGGTGTAGTTAAACTGGCTGTTGAACTACAAACCAGCAGTGGAGCTGTACTCCTCTAGAGCAAGGCAAATTATGAAGTCCAAGCTAAAATCTGCAAAAGCACAAAGGGACGGACTTGAGACACAATCTTGTACTTCATCAGTTCAGCATCTTGAAAAGGATATCCTGCTTTAAGCATTGTTTTGAGGTTACCTGTCACTAACAGATCAGACACAATCCTTTAAATACTACCAGTTCTCCCTGCAGATACAAATTCTATCTCCAAAAACCAGTGTTGCTGTTCACTTTATAAGCATGTCTAATTACGAGACACAGCCACAAAAGCTCAGTTGCACTAGAAGCTGTGACAAGATAAACACAAGAATTCACGTAAAGACCTGGATCTGCAGTGGGTGGGTTTTTATCTGAGGTTGAAGAGACCAACAGCAGCAGAGCACACTGGTGGGCTCCATCCCATGTGCCTGCTCACACCAACAGTCTCAACCTGGTGTTGGATGTCAGCATGAGAAACTTGTGGGTAGGCATACAAAAGCGAGCAGTGGGAAGAGCCACAGGATCATCATCACCAACAGAGCTGGATCAATACCATGACAGCCCTGATTTAGCTCATAGGCTCCTGTTGTTCCTGAAACCCACAAAGTTTGCTATGATTATGGGAATCCCTGTCGGAGATAAAGCATGTGTCTGAGGTGCTCGAGCATCTCTTAATCTGCCACTCAACAGAGCCTGTATATCCCAACACCTCTGCAGGTCTGAAGCTCCCATTTCTGGACAAGTTACTATGAATTGCCAAAGAAGCAGTAAGAGATCCCTTCTCAAAATGCAATTATTATAAAGCTATCATAGAATAGAATATGCTGAATTGGAAGGGACCCCACTGTTTGACGTCAACTGATATTTCCTATACTTAATGCAATTTTCTTTTTTTTTGAGAGCTACTTTGCACATCTTTCTAAAAGCTCCTCACAACCACCTGGTACATACATGCACAAGACAGGAAGTGAAGACAGCTGAGCAGGGGAATTTTAATAGCCTGAGCCCAAACTACCAGCAGCACCGTAACACACATTCCAAGTTTTGCAACTTCAAAAAAAGAAGGGGAAAACTATGTCATCCCATTTTAGCCCTAAATTCAAAACCAGAAAGCTGACCAACTAGATAGTGTGGCTCAGCGCACTCTGCTGCCACACCAGTTACACTGAGGTGCAGCTGTGCCTACACCTGCTTTACCACAGGCATTGCCCACTATCCCACTTCAAGGTTCCAATCGACCACCTTCACCTGAACACCAAGTCCACAGAATAAATCAAAAGTGACAACTTTCCCATTACCAGTCTGGTTAAGGTTCCACTGTCAGAAGTAGCATCAGCACTGGAAAAACCTGCCCCAGATTAAGCACTGGGAAGTGTGTGGGGTTACATTAAATCCTTTTCTGTCAAAGGCATTTTAATCTTACCTTCTTACTCTTCACTTTTGTACTCTATGGAAGGCTATTTTCCTCGTACATGCAACAAAATCCTGTTCAATATTTTACTACCACTTAAAAACCCCTATTTTCACTAGTTTAGTTGCATACTGCTAATACTTAAAAATAAAGATGCACCTACACTCCTATTTGGACACAGCATCAAACCAAGGCCCACGTGGCCCTGATGGTTCTCCCCGCATTCCTGTGGCCAACTGCATTTCACAGTGGTAGAAAAGACACTGGTGGAAGTTCCTCTGTTTTGAGGCATGTTTTTCCTCCATGAGAAGCACCCTGCCTTGCACACCACTGCAGCAGATCCTGCTCACTCCTGTTATGCTCAGGGAACAGGACAGGTGCAAGTGCTCCATCCACACAACCAAAAAGTTCCCAGGAAGACGTGCTGTGTTCAGGGGGGATAGCTCAGACTGTACCAACATGCTGTTTGAAGACTAAAGAGGTAAAGCTTTGTTAAAAAAAACTACAAAAGCAACTTTTCCCAGATACTGAGCTATCCTGGATTGCTGTTAAAATAAAGTAGCTGGAAGGCTCACCAACACCAGGACAGCAGCAGGGGAGCTACCACCCTTCATTCGCCTAACCAGTGGAAGGAACCAGAGCAGCTGGAACCACCCCACTTCGCCCGGCCCAAGATGAGCCCTGGCAGCCCTCTCCTCAGGGCCAAGGGCATGCTGGACAACCGGCAGTTATTCAGCCATCGGCAGATGCACAAGAGGCTCACAAAGAAGTAACAGCAAAAGGCTCACGAAGAAGAAACAGCACTCCAGGACATGGGAGACTCAGCAACACTTCACATGCACTAAACCCTGAAGTACCACTGAACTCAAGGTAACTGCTCAAACACACTGCTGCTGTCAGATCCAGGCCCCACACAAGCCCCTCTGCATGCAGCTGTTCCCCAGCCGCTCTTTGGTGCACACAGCCATCTAGCTCATGGAGTGGCAGAGGCCTTCCTGACTTGCATCCAAAGCTGCAGGAGCATTTTTGTCATCATTTCCCCCAAACAGAACACTCATCATCGACCAGAAACACAGCACAGCATCCTTCAACTTGAGAAGAGCTGAGCAATTCAAACCAGCTTGTTCCAAAGCAAGACAATTCTGGCAGCCTCAGCTATTGCTGCGAGTCTAGCACCACATGCAACAGCAATCCTCTGCAGCTGCCCCAGGGCCTCTACCAGTCCCACTCCACAGCAGCCTAAGGCTTGCTCTAACGCCACTTCAGCTTGGTGAAAACCTTCACCTGCCAGAGTTTGGTCTATGCTGGAAAACACATGCTAATCCCACGCAATATGATCATAGGCATGGACAACTTGGCAAAAATGACCCAGTAAAGACACACCCTCTCCCAACAAAGGCCCCAGGGAAGCCCCCATGTTACTTTATTAAAAAAGATTTTGTATTGGTTTTTCGTGAGACAAGAAAATAGTGTATGGACCAACTCTCCTGGTAGGAATAACGCCACAACACTCTAAAGTAATGGGTTGAATTGGCGGCACAAGAGCTCAAAACAGAAAAACAGCTTTTAAAAGCTTTTGCAAAACAAATTCTTTTTTTTCTCTTTATAAAATATCACTTGTTTAGAAGAAAAATCAACACATTTCAAGTAAAGAACAGCTGCTCTACTGAAAACAGGCCAATTAGTATTTTGAAGTTTTACACCTCTTTAGGTCAGAGTCATTCTCTGAAACTCCAAGGGAAGATTACAAAGATTAATTACACAACAACAACACAAACTTTCCTTCTTGCTCTCTGTTTGCAGTTTTCTACACACCCAGGGCCAGGTAAACAAATCCAGTTCATCCACTCAAAAACAACCTAAAGGATGCCCCATGACAAGCTGGGAATTACCTGCCTTAATGCCATTCCTGTCACTCACCTCAAGCATCGACATACACACCACAGGCTGCAAGAGGCAGCTGACCGCTATGACATCCTCAGGGAGGGAGAACTTTTGTGCCAAGCTTCGGCCCTTGCAGAAACTCTGGAGAAAGAGCTTTCCATTCCTAATGGCAATCCTTCCTGACGGATATACCCTTAGCTTGTATAGTGTAAAACCATAATAAAGTGCAAAGTGTAGGGCTTGGAGGAAGCCAACTGATTAAATGGTGATAGGCTGCACAAATGTAAAGATACTTTAAATTTCTTTTAAAACTTTAGATAAAAGCTTATCTGGTCAATAAGTTGTTTTATTTGTTATATATTAACTACTGAAAATAGGGTGCTTTCACCTACATTTAATGTAAGAGAGTGAAAGGAGCCAAGGAAGAAGACTAAGTGGTTAAAGAGAGCTTCTTGCTACCTGAAGCACCAGAAACCAATTTCACCTCCATTTGATTTGACAGCACCTTCATCTTCTAAAACAAAAAAGATGTCATTCTTTCCTCAGGAAAGAATCTTTTCCTCACGAGCAAGGATAACTACACCCTCTACAATTCCTCCTAACTGTCTCCTGCTCTAGAAATTCATATCATAAATTCATCATGGAGTCAAGGGACAGCAGGAAAGCTCAGCTGACCACAAAAAGCGGGCAGAGAAATGAGTGGGATGAAACACACAAGCCCACAGACAACTTCTAAAAGCTGTGAGCGCTCACACGAGCATCAAGCAGATTACACACACCTCAGCTGCAGTGCTGCATGTTCGTTTATTGTCCAAGTCTTCCAGAGCTAGCAGCAGAGCTGGAACCCAGCTACACCAAGCCACCATGGTAACAAGAGAGCTGCTGAAAAGGTTTTAATTAAAAGGTCCAGCTATGTATGCTCATACGACTTGGAAAATTATTTTAGTACTAGAGCTGCATTTTAACCAAAAGGAACCTTTACATCAAGACTAGTGGCCAGCTTCATGCTGCACTTTCCATCAGCCTCACACACGCTTTACAGCAAGGAAAGCCCCATTGCACACGTGTAAGAGAAATCCCTGGGAGTTTCACAGGGCTCCATTTCTGTTTACTGTTGGTTTTTTTAGTAGAACTACAGTTTCCATTTCAGGTACCTCACACTCTAGAGCTTACAGAGCTTTTCTATTTAAACAGTAAAAACATCATGAACTCCCCAGCCCTGGCCATCAGTTTCAGGCAAACAAACAGCCCTAAAGCAAGGCACTTAATGAATTCAGAGCATCAGTTGCAGGTCATGAATAACCAAGTTGAAAGTATGCTAATCTAGTGATTAAAACTTCTGCCTCGGATATATTACCAAAGTGAAAACATGTTTTATCTTGCACCACAGTAATTTTTTATTCCTTGCCAAGACTTAAAAATCCTTTTTCTCTTTGTTACTGAAGCATAAACATGAACAGTTTAAACACCAAACCATTTTTACAGTCAGCAATACACTAATTCAAACCTTACATGCATGTCTAAGACCTGACTCAAATATACACTTGCCTATACTATCTTCCTCAGAACCCTACATTGACAACAAGAGTTTACAAAGCAGAACAAGAGCTTCCCCGCATACAGCCAGCTGAATATAATTTGCTTACCAAAAAAGAGAAGCTGTAATGCTTTACTGAGTTATCCCATTCGCAATACAAAGAGCTTGAGCCAGGTTTTAAATGTCCCTTCAAAAAAAAAATATGTTTGAGGTACTGCAACTCAATACTTTGAACAGAGACAGCCAACACCTCCTTCCCTGGGAGAGAAGCACAGATGAACATGAGACAAAGACAATCACAGATGGCCAGACCGAGCCACTTCTGATCACCCAGTTGCCATCTAACATGGCCTCCTCACCAGAGCCTGTCTTCCTCCGGCTGCCCTGGTCACAGCTTCCACACAGAGAGGACACCAGGAATCCTGACCATTCTTTGTTAAGCACAGGTTTCCAACGCTGGCTGTTATGTTCACAGCTACCTGGCTCTGCGACTGTCTCCTACTGCTGTCACCAGCTGCAAGTTTTGCCTACTTATAGGTACACAACTGAAGCCCAGATCACTAAAACAGACCTTTAAAACACACACAGGTGTTATGCTGCTGCAGTATATACATTTTTATGAGATTTCAAAGGAGAGTGAGGAATACACGTCAAGATGTCAACCATCGAAGCAGCGCTAGCTCCTGCCCCAGCTGCAGCCGGTGGCATCACGCTATAACGAGAGCTGTGGGACGGCTCTGGGTAACCCACAGCCTTGCAGCTCGTGAGGCAGATACCCAGAAGAGCCTGCGACTCCTTGACTGAGCGCTGTCTGTGCAGGGCACATAGCTGGAGCTCAACCCCTCGCCATGCCCGCACCCCCTGCAGCTCAGGGCTCCTGTGGCACGGCACACCCAGCCCGCAGCCCCTCGGGGCTTCTCCCACAGCCCCGGGCACAGCCGGGTTGCACCGAGCTCGGAGGGCCGCGGCTGCGGCCGGAACAGGACCAGGGCGGGGCTGGTACAGGCAGGGCCCAGGGAGTGCGGCGGGGCCTCGCCATGGCTGCGGGAACGCTTCCTGCGCCGCTCCGAGGGTCCAGCCTGCCCGCCGCCCGGAAGCGGGGGGAAGAGTGGAGAGGAGAGGAGAGGCGGCGGCCACCCCCACCGTCTCAACAGACCCAGCCCCGCAAAGGAAGCGCCCCCCAGCAGCCACCGGGACCCGCCGGGAGGAGGCCGCCCTTCCCCCCCGGCAGGAGGCTGCCGGGGAGGCCCCGCACACACAGCGGGCCCGGCAGGGCGGCTCCCGCACAGCGGGCGCTCCGACCAAGGTAAAGGCCGGGGATCTTTCGATGGGTGCCGGGCGAGGATCGGGGCCAGTCGGTGGCCCCGGGGGTCCCGGTGGTCGGCCGGGGGGTCCCGGTCCCGTCTCCGCCCCCCTCCCCCCCCACTCTCACCTCGGACGCTCCGCCGGGCGTTGGCAGCTCACTGCGGGGTCTCCTCAGCGCAGGCACAGGGGCAGTCGAGTGACGTCACCGCGCAGCGCGCCGACGAGGGGCGTGCCGACTACATCGCCCCCTGCCGGCCACGCGCTGCCCGCCGCTGCCCGCAGGGCACTGCACGGACCGGCAGGGGGCGTGCGCGGGCACGGCCTGGCCGACGTGGGGCTCGCTTGGGGGAGCGCCCAAACTCCCTCTAGGGTTTCTTCTTTTTTTTTTTTCTTTTCTCCCTGGACCTGAAGCTGAAATAACAAGGGCCAAAGGGCCACCATTCTTCATGCTGGGAGACTCCTCCTGGCTGGGAGACGACACCCCAGAGCAGTGGGCACTTATGGCAGGTTAAATCCCCCTAACCGCCCCATCCTTCAGGAACAAGAGGCCAGGGAGAAAATCTCCAGGCACGGCCACTTTGAGAAGCAGGAGCAAAAATCTGGCCTGACACCTTAAACTCCAGAGTAAATTAAATTTTAAAAGCTGGAAAGAACTGCAAGTACCAGTGCCAGCAGCCTCAAGTCACCAAACACTGGCTCTGGGGAGCACCTAGAGTGAGTCAAACCCTTGGGGCATCTTTGTGTTGGGCCTCTTAAATGAGCCCTGGTTCATCTGCATGGCCAAAGATGGAACAAAACCCACTCTGCCCAATGTAATGGTGTCAGAAGCACATCTGTGCCTTCTTCTGCAAATACTGGCAATCCCTGGGGATTTTGGAAAGAGCCGTTGCCTTCTGAATATGCTCACTGCTGTCCTGAGCACTCAAAAAAGAGCAAAGGAAGAGGAATATTTTCAAAAGAATTTTCAAGATGAAATCATGAATGGATGTCAGTGTCTCACTGTCTCTTCCAGCTGATTTTAGATGAAATGCCTGCCCCATCAAGCACAAAGGCACTGACTGGGTAGAGGCTGAACCACGTGGATGAGATTGTGAACCTGGAGAGAATCTGGAGTCTCCCACAGGGCACCATCTCCTTGGTTCCCCAGAAACTCATCCTTACCACAAGCATCACAGGAGGCTCCACCTCATCCTCCTGCCACCAGCTTCATCCTTGTCTGTATTCCAGATTATGGGTTGCTTTGGCTCTAAAGCACCTTCCAGTATTTCTGATGATGCCTCAGTTCTTTGGCTTTAATTAGATCCCAACAGTGCATAAGCAATTCTGGGGGAATGGTTCCCCCTTTCCATCAACCCCTCCCTGCAGCAGCCTCATTCCCCACTTCCCACAGTGCCAAGAACACGGAGCATGACTATGAGCTCATCACCTCCACGTCCTATCTCTTGAGACCCGCTTTGTGTTTTCATACAAAGCCATAATGATTTTGGTTTTGGGGAGCAAATCCAAGAGAAAGACTTGACAGTGCCCAGAGGAACTGCAGGACACCGGTGAGTTGTGAGGTATGAAGGGCCAGGGATGTCTGCTGGACACAAGTGACATCCCACCAAAGGCTACAGAGGTCCACAACCACCACCCCCCAATCCTCTTGTGCATGCCATGGTACAGATATTAATGATGGAAACACATAAAACCAGGGCAGGAATCCCCACTTCCCAGAGGAGCATAAATCAACACACACAAAGATCTGGTTTTGCTGTAATTAGTACCACGCAAAGCCCATGCAGTAATTAACTTTCTCCCTTCCAAGTTACGATTTAATAGCATGCAGTAAAATCAGACCTGAGGCAATGAAACAAGTAGAGAAAAACCCTGTCAAATTAGGCACCTGTGACTTGATAAGGAATTAATTATAGCCTGGTCTGATACTACTATTAATAATAATAAATTGCTGGTAATATGCCCTTGTGCTCCAAATGAGGAAAGACATTGAGAAAAATGTCCCATATTGATTCCAAGGAGCAGGTTTCTGCCAAAGAGAGGCTCAGCCATGCTGGGATGTAGGTGAGCTACAGC
Organism: Dicrurus megarhynchus; assembly: GCA_013399195.1. Taxonomy (NCBI): domain Eukaryota; kingdom Metazoa; phylum Chordata; class Aves; order Passeriformes; family Dicruridae; genus Dicrurus; species Dicrurus megarhynchus. The sequence continues at coordinate 66,470 of VXAD01001045.1, read as the reverse complement.
ACTGGACAGAGCTGGGAGAAGAAAATCTGGGACAAAAAAAAATTCCTGGGCTGCTAGGGAGCTGCCCCAAACCTCCCAGTCCTCTGTAATGCCAGCAGGAAACAGCTCTTCCCATGAGGAACTGTGCCTGCCAGCAGCCTTGAGCATCTCCCAAGGCAACTCCCAGTGCGTGGGGATGAGGACAGAGGGACACTAGAGGCTGGAGGAGAGGCTGTGTCCTGCAAAGGGGGAATAAACTCCAGCAATGGAAAAACAGTGACAGTGCTGGTCCCCATGGGTCTCCTTTTTGCAGATGCCCTCACAGTTGGGCTCCACCAAGAAGCGCCAACTCCATCCATAGTGGGCCCAGACCCCAGGGTCAGAATTCAGCTCCTACAAGTGGTCCCCAACCCTCCCATGTTGCCAGTGGAGGTGGCAAGGCCATTGTGCACATGCAATGCCTGGAGCAGCATGTAAGATCACCTTGTCATGTGAGGGAAGTGAGCAAGTTATGGGAGGATCTGACCAGATCTAATGTTACATGCCAGAATCCAACCTGGACATCCTCTCTTGTCGATAAATTCCAACTTTGGCTCCTCACAGAAGAGCAGGCAAGCTCCTGAAGAAGCCCTGTGTGGCTGGACAGAGGGAGGATATCTCCTCAGCAGCTCTGAGCTTTACTTTTCCCTAGTTTTCCTAGGTGGAAAAAAATGCTGGAGGTGTCCTACCAGCTCCACATGCCACTAAGTCTCCCTAGTAAAGCTAAAGGGATTCTTGCCATGCAGGAAGAACACAGAGCCTGTCTTGGAGGTACATGTGAAATCAAGGTTCATTTATTTTACTCTCCCCACTGCTCTGGCATAAAGTCATGCAGTATCCTGTCTCTACCTGGTAGCTCATGCACTCAAATCCAAGGGGAATGCACGAGGATATGAAACACAAATCATCTGAAGAGCATCTGAAGCCTGCATAGCATTTTTGAGGATGCTCTTTCCAGAGAAGAGAGCTTCAGGTCACCCCCATGTTCCCAGCTCAGGGGATTCAGACCAGCTAGGACAGAGACCAGAAGACTCATCACAGCAGACCCTTTGCACAGGCTTTTGACCACTCTTCCCAGGCCACAGAACTCTCCAAACATACGCATTTTAATAAGGCGCAAAATCCAGCCCTGAGATCATTACCTGCCACAAGCACCCACAGTGAGGTACACCAGAGCCAGGCAGATAGGAGATATTATTTTACAGCATTATCACATCTGCCCCAAGTATTTCTGGTTTTTGCTCCAAGCTCTCTTGGAACTCACACCACCTGCCTCTTGCTACAGCTTGGCATAGGTCAATGAAGTAAATTATTCAATTACTAGAAAATCCAGTAAGACTGAATGCAGAATTAGTCTCCTTAAAGCACAGAGCAATCAGCATTTTTGTTTCTTGGTCTCTTTCCTTGCCCTGCCTTTGGCAGCGTACAGGCACTGTGTCCCCTCACTCAGGGACTCTGCTCAGGGGGTCCTGTGTGGTCACTCATGTGACTTGGTCAGGCCCTGGAAGTTGGGCTCCGTGCACGGGGGCAGTGCTGCCTGCCGGCTCAGCAGCTTCTCCAGGACAGTTATTTCAGCATCTCGTCTCTCTATGTCCTCAAACGGAGTCCAGGACATGTCATGCTGGAGCTTATAGGCACCAAGAAATTCATGGGGAGTGGTACCCCATTCCTGGTGGAGAAAAGAGAGATTCCATCAGTGCTCAATTTCCCTTGGAGCTGGGCTGTGCTGTCCCTCAGCCCTACTTCCTTCAAAGCAGTCCCAGCTACATGACCATCTGATTTCCTAGCCTAAAAATAGGCTTAGCTACCCCAAGTCCGAGATCAGGTCGAGCTCCAGCGCTGCTGACACAGGAAGGCTTGTGGACACAATATCTCCCTGACCTGCCCAGAGCTTTGCCCTGAAGCCTTCACCCTGCATGTAAGAAAATGAGTAGTCTGGAAGGAGGAGACCTCCAAGACCATCCCCTCAGCTCCAGGCAAACTCAGTCCCTGGGCTGAAGTACCTGAGGAGACCGTCTTGCCAGGCACCCACACCAGCCAGGGAAGGCTCGGCACGTTGGCAGTTCTTTACTTCCAGACAAAGAACCACAGGTACCGAAAGACAAAATTCAGGTCCATGCCCCAAAAGGGCTTCTTGCCATTCTCCACCAAGAGCCAGAGAACTCCGTAAAATGGCTCTGGCCCCAGCAGACTAACCCAGACCAAGGGCAAACACCAACTGAGTAGGAACCAACGAATGCCCCCATCAAGCTGGAGCTTTTGCCTGAGCTCCGTATGTTCCCAAGCACCAGAAACATTACTTTTTTTTCCCCTCCCTGCTTCTTCATGGGCTGTAACCACACACCTTAGGAGACAGGATGGAGAAGTACCGCTGCCCACTCTCCCGCCTGTACATGTAGTAAACATTTCCTGGCTTTTTCACAAGGTTGCAGGCCACATGGTTCAGATCAGCATCCCTGTTAGCTTCATCCAAGACCTGGAAAACACAAAACCTAACATCTTTACCCTTGAAATAAAATGACAACATGCTATTGCATCTTAGCCATAGCCCGAGACACATCACTTGACCTATGGGTCATGAGGCCTTGATCTCCCTGGCACACATCTGACTTCACTTGCCCCAGGAAGGAGATGCTTTCCAAAGAGATAAAGTTTTTTCCAATTCTTCCTCGTCAATAGGACTTCAGAGAACCTCTCCACAGAGGTGGAGATACCTCTGCATCTCACCCCAGATTCACCTCTACACTTGACCCCACCACATGCTGGGCTTATTCCTCATGTCTGCACTCAGCTGCTAGACTCTGGGGCCTTCCTGCTGTGCTCTGCAAGGGAAGGGGCAGCAAACAAAGGACAATTCATCTCCCCAGCTCCACCACCTGACTGCTCCACTGCTCCAGCTCCACCAGTTAATGATTACATGATGTAATGGCCTCAATGGCAGTGGGCCAGTTGCAGTGACTGGCATATCCTTCCCCACTCTGGCTCCGGATTTCACCCCTAAGGGTGAAGGCTGGATTAATGAGCATGGCCAAGCCCTGCTGTGTGCTGCTGGGACCACCTGCTCCAGCAAATGAGCTAGGACAAACAGAAAAGCCAAGCTCATCATCAGGTAAGAGCTCATCTCTCCCAGGGCCTCAGATCCAGCCAGGGCCACATTGTCACCTCACCAGATCCTTCCAAGAGCACAGTCCATGCACAAGTCACCTGTCCCAAAATCGGAGTCATCTCTCTCTGACACCTGAGCTGTTCTGAGTCATCTCTCTCTGACACCTGAGCTGTTTTAAGTCAGCTCTCTCTGACACCTGAGCTGTTTTGGACCACCCGTCCTTGCTCCCCCACTTTATCCAAAGTCCTTCCTGGTGTCCTCAGGATTCAGGGAAAGCACCAACACCAACCCTCCCCCATCCCCCCTGACACCAGAAAATAAACCTCCTTATTTTTCCATTGAATCTTCTCTGCTCGGCTCCTAGCCCCAACTCACATCCAGGCCACAGCTCTCCCCAAATGCCCAGCAGTGGCGGCAGATGCTCATCTCCCCAGGCAAGGCAATGAGCCTTCTGCCCATCCTCACTCACCTTCCGCGCCTGCTCCTGCAGGTGCCGGATCTGCTCAGCGATGACTGTCAGCTTGCTGCAGGCATTTGCCCGGACAAAGTCATTGGCCTGGGAGAGAAAATGACAGCTGGTCAGGACAGAAAGAACTGCAGCCCTCTGGACTGTGCTGGGCCAGCTATGGTTGAGCTCAAGGCATCAACAGAGCTGAGGGGTGCAGGAGCTGTCCTGGCACCCCCGGGCAGGACCAAGGACCAGGAGCTGCCTGGATAGGCTGAGGGGCAGTGAGAAGGAGCAGCAGGACATACTGGGAGGCAATGGGTTGGACTGGGAGGTAGTGGGATGCACAGGGAGAAGGCAGTAGAACATACAGTGAAGCATTTAGGTGAACTGAGAAGCTCTGAGGGACAAACTGGACATCACTGGAGGTCAGTAGGATGTACTATGAGGCACTGGGGGAATAGTATAACATATTGGAGGGCACTGGGAGGGCCAGTAGGACATATCAGGAAAAACTGGGGAGGACTGAGAGGCAGGATGGACTGGGAATCACTGAAGCAGTAATAGGACATAACAGGGGTGCTGGGATGGACTGGGAGTGTGGTAGCAGCAGGCATCTGTAAACACTGCTGTGAACTAAAGGCAGTGGGACATACTGGGCAGCAGCAGGGCATACTGGGATGGGACTTCACAGGGAATCACTGTGGGGCAGCAAGGCACAGTGGGAAGCACTGAGGTGCAATGGGAGGTTCTGGAGACACCAACAGCGTTGGAACTCGGGAAGGTACTGGGAGGGCACTGCGAAATACTGGGAGGGGACAGTGGGAGATGGTGGGAAGCACCACGGGACACACCAGGAAGCCGCCGGGGCCACCGGAGAGCAGCGGAACGTGCTGGGAGGCACCAAGGCCTCTGCCGGCTGAGAAGACCCCGGAGACGGCCGGGAGGCAGCGGGACAGCGAGCCCAGCCCTGCCCCCGCAGCTAGGACCCGGCCCTCACCTGCTGCACCTGCCGGGCCAGGGCCACTAGGTCCCCGGGGTCCCCAACGCGGCCGGCGCTGCCCTCGACCAGGGCCAGACCGGGACCGGGACCATCGTCCCCAGGCTCCGCGCCGCCCTCCGCCATCACCAGCCGCGACGCTACGCTTCCGCCCGGCGGGGAAGTTTCCGCTGCGGCGTCGGCACGCACGGTGAGGGGTGCGGCCATGGCAGGGCTCTGCGGTCGCTGATTGGCCGGTGGGCGGGGCGAGGGGGCGGGGCTAGTATCGCTCCGGGGCTCGGGGCGGGTGGTGCCGCGGTTCGGCCGGGGTTCGGACATGGCGCTGCCGCCGCCGCCGCTGCTTCTTCTGCTGTTGCTGCTGCCGCCGTTGCTTATGGCGCTGCTGTCGTGGGCGGCCACGCCACCGGAACCGGTCCCGGTCCCGGTCCCGGTCCCGGT